>JBBBDQ010029610.1:460000-940000 GCA_037127315.1 Ascarosepion bandense
CAAACATGACTTCTATAAAAAATTCAACAAATACTGTGATTTTTTGTTTTCTTTCAATGACATCACCATCAAGTATATCAGACGGTATGAACGGATCCTACACAAAATTAATAGACAAAACTTGTCTATATTATTCAATGAAACCTGCATTAATACATATATATATATATATATATATATATGTGTGTGTGTGTGTGTGTGTGTGTGTGTGTATAGTGAATTTTATTGAATTGCTCGACACGTTCCTAAATTATTTATCACTTTCAACATATATATATATATATATATATATATATATATATATATATATATATATATATATATCAGTGTTTAATACTATTGGAAGTAAAATCAACAGTTAGATATTTATTTTAAAATGTGCTCCGTATGAAAGTAGGTATATTGATATTATTGTCCTTATTATTATTATTATTATTATTATTATTATTATAGCATACTGCAACCAGATAGTTATGAAGTCACGGTATTTAAAACACTATCATCAGGCAGTTAAACATGGTTAATTTACCTGGTGATATACAGAGAGAAATATAGAAAAGTAGATTTAAAAAAAATAAAGATGGTAATTGAATGAGATTAATAAAGTGGGGTAGGATATTATTACATATTAAAATAACTTGTGAACTCAAACACAAAATGTGAAAAATATTTCTCCGAAGATTACATGTCAAAAGTTTAACAGGAAATAAGACAGTAGGAAAGAATAGACAAAGCGAATAGTTGGGAAAATATAAACTACAAACGATAAAAGTAATATAAAAACAATCTGTAAATGTTTTTATATATATACAAATCCTAAAGAGATTAGAAATAAGATAAGTGAAACTTTAGGAAAAAAAATATATACATTCATACATTTAATCGTTTACACACACACACACACACACACACACACACACACACACACACACACATATATATATATATATATATATATAAATCGTTTTTCGTACGAAAATCATCAATTATTTCGCCACAAATTTTAAAAAAAAGGGTAGAAAACGTTAGCTCGGCATCATAAATGATGTAGAAAAACTAGGTATATATATATATATATATATATATATAGATAGATAGATACATAGACAGATAGATAGATATGCACACACACACATACATAAATGCGCTTACGTAATTTGTGAACGCACATGTACATCTCATTTTGCTCTCATACATATACGCACATATACAAGCTTATATATATATATATATATATATATATATATATATATATATATATATATAAGAAATTGATATTTATAAAATCACCCATCAAATTGAACGCGGAAATGTAATTATTTGCAAATTGAAGAAAAAAAACGTTCACAGCAATCTCTTTTCATAAACACATAAATATATAGGACACACACACACACACACACACACACACACACATATATATATATATATATATATATATATATGTATTGTCATCCGCAGACAGATCTGTTTTCCCGTATCACCGCTCATCAGTACGGTTAAACTCCGATATATATATATATATATATAATTTTCTGGTGTAGATAAAATACAACCTAACAAAAAATCATGGGGAGAAAACAACACCATAGGCAAAACACATTTGGAAATGTATTTAGACTGGCCGATAGCGTTTGGGACAATAAAAATTATGTAACATTTCTGTATTTCTTCATTCCTACAAACCAGAAAAATTAAAGAATGCTGGAAAAAATCTTAATAAAAATTAATTATATATTTCCTGTCAGCTGTACTTAATGAATAATATATAAAAGAAAATTTGCCTCTCCCCCCCACACACGTTGTGTGTATCCAAGAACAATTTATATATGTGCGTATGGATATGTGTTTGTATGAGGTTTATGTATGTGTGTCTTATTTATCTATGTGTGAATGAAAACTGATTGCGTACACCTGTGATGCAGTGAAAAATATTTGTCTCCAAATTTGCTGGCTTGTTTTCTTAATATCAAATTCTTTAGCTACCTATTGATCTATCACCTTCTGTTTCTATGTATGTATGTATGTATGTACTAGCAGTATAGCCCTGCGTTGCTCGGGTGTAATGAAAGCTTTAAAACTAATCCATGGTCCTGGTGTTCAAATTCTTTGGACGTTGGCACGAAAGACTAAAAAGCAGTAGTTGTTTCCAGTTAAAGCAAAACCTTCGACTGAAAGAAAAATGAATGGATGTAAGTCCAATTTTGATTTCCTGGTGTCGATATCAAATAATTTTTTCATCGTAAACTGAATTTTTGAAGGCTAAATAAGTCCTCTGAGTAAATGGTATCATGGCTGAGACTAAGAACTACAATTATACCTACTTAGAGCCAAATCCAATGCAAAAACTAAAATAAAATGGCTGAAAAAATACAGACATACAGTCAGATAAACAGACACACACACAAACATCTTACCTTTTATATATATATATATATATATATATATATTATCGTTTTTCTGCACTATTGTAAGAACTGCAACCTTGAAACTTCTGAATATCGTTTCTTATGTCTTTATTTATGAGTGTATCAAATTTGATTAAAATCGGACCACTCCTTCTATAACCCGATTTTTTCGATTATCGATTTTCGATATTTATCGGGGGTACCTCGACACAAATCCTAGCTAAGAACACTCGCAGACGCTTATAGTACAAGTGTGTAAATTTTCAAGAAAATCGGATCAGCCATATCGGAGTCTATAGGTAACGGACACACACACATACACACACATACACACAGAAAGTTCCATTTATTATATAAGTTTAGACGTATGTATGTATGTATGTATCTATCTATCTATCTATCTATCTATCTATGTTTGTCTCTGTTGGCTTTCTCAGTTCCATTCTTGCTGATACTTCTCTTGGGCTATGGGTTCAGATTTCCGGTGATAGCGCCCCCTATTGCATGTCGGTTACAATAAGCTGCAAATTATGTTTTCGCCGTATTCTTCTAAAGAAAGACATTTTAAAAACCAAATAAGAGTTCGAAGCAGGGACCTGATATCCAAATAAAAGTGTGTGAATTAAAACATGGGTATTTCGATCCCGACCAGAAGCAAGTGAATGTCTAGCTACATTGATAAGCTGTGATATAGTCAAACAGGCTTGTATGTGGATGACGAATTAATATTGCTCTCATTATAAATGAGCTCTCCAGAGAAGAAAAAAAAAACACTACCACTTCTGCGATTTATGCACTAATCTTCAGCAATAAATTATGTTCTTTCGGTGACTGGCTTGTGTAAACACTGCTTATATATAACAGGCTAAACTTTCTATTCTCTGATTCTATGCGCCTATGGCTTAGAGATTAGCGACTCCGATTGACTCGATCAAGTTTCGATCTCAGCCAGACGCAAGTGGATGTCTAGCCACACTGATTAGCTGTGATAGATCGAAACAGGTTTACCTGTGGATAACATATATATATATATATATATATAGTTGAGTTGTCATAATGTTTAGCGCCAGGTTGTTGTTTTTTCATGAGATTTACTGATAAAAGGCATTTCGACCTGCAGATGTTTTTCTGATATGCTCAATATCAGTGTGGAGTGTGAGCATTAAAGCAAAGAATTTGTCATTTAACTGAGCAGGTTAATGACAGTTCGTAATGACATCGTTATATATATATATATATATATATATATATATATATATATATATATATAATTAAAAATATAATTGTCCGTTTGTTACTATCCGCTAATCTAGAAAACAGCTCCTCCAGTTGTGTTGAAATTTTACTGTAGCATTTTAATCGAATACAGGCCAGTTGTTACCTTATATTTAAAAATACTACAATATTAAAAAATATATATTTTGGAAAGTCGATTAGAGCCGATGAGAGCAGAACCAAAAAAAAACAAACTTAACAGACAAATTTGTTATTTTATATAAAACATAGGAAAATTCTAAATTGAAAGTAAACAAAGCATTTCTTCTTGTTATTAATTTTATTATTTGTGGACGTAAATAACAACAATCCCTTCCCTTAGAAAAAAATTCTATTCATTTTCTTTTACAACAAATTATTTTCGGCATTCCATTTATTTCGTTGGTTTAGTAAATAAATTTCTTCTTCTTTTTAACCTTTGACGACAGACTCGCCAGTAGTTTTCAAATAGTACTTTAATCGAATAAGAGCGTGTTTCTATGCCTTATATTAAAAAATACTACAATATTAAATATATATATATATATATATTGCAAAGTCGAACAGAGCCGAAAAAATATTTTCATTTTCAATATAGACGCCTTTAAAAACAAATTTGTGATTTCATAGAAAACAGAAAATTTCCAAATTGAATGTAAACAAAACATTTCTTCTTATTATTATTTCTATTTTGACGGAGGTAAACATGACAAATCCATTTACTTTAGAAAAAAAACAATTCATTTTCATTCAAGGAATTATTATAGACATCCCATTAAAAAAAAAACAATAATTTATTTTCAACGAATTATTATCAACATCCCATTAAAAAATAAATTCCTATTCATTTTCTTTCAACAAATTATTATTAATAATTATTATTTCATTTATTTCGTTGGTTTAGTAAATAAATGTCTTCTTTTTTTAAACCTAAGACTTTTTTAAAACTCAGGTAAACTAAGCCTTTTTATTTTTATTTTTTAAACTCTATATTTAAGGTAAACTAACCCTTTTTGTGTTATTTCTATTTTGGTTTTGTAAACAGCAGAAATGTATTCCCTTTTAAAATAAAAAAAATCATATTCATTTTCTTTCAACGCATTATTATCGACATCCTTTTTATTTCACTGGATTGGTAAATAACTTTCTTCGTGGTTTTAGCTAAGACTTTTTTTACAACTTATTATTTAACTCCTTTTTATCATCATCTCTATTTTGGTGGGGATAAACAACAGAAATTCCTTCCCTTTAAAAAAAAATTCTTATTCATTTTCTTTCAACGAATTATTATTGATACCCCATTTATTTCGTTGGTTTAGTAAATAATTTTTTTTCAACTTAAGTCATTTTTATTTCTTATTTGTTGGACCTAAACGACAGACTCTCTTTAAAATCTTTTCTTTTCATTTTTTTTTCAACGAATTAGTATCGATAAGACACTAAAGTTTTATGTAAAAAAAAATATCCGAAAAATTCATTAATTTAGCATTTTTCTGGGGGTGCTCAACTTCGTCATACACGTTCAAAGTTAAATCAATCTCCATTTTTTGCTTTTGTTTTTGGTAAGTATCAAGGGTTACGTCCCCATTTTTGTTGTTCTTGCTTTTTTCAGAAATACTTCTTTTTCAAAATAAGCCGAAAAATACAAACTTTCTTTTGTCCTTCCTATATAGTCAAAAATGAAGAGGAGGGGAATTAAAATTTTGAAATGGTGATTTTGGCTATATTTTTTTTCACTTTCCTAATTTCAGTGCAAAAGATCTACTTTAATTCATAACAATAATGCCTTGCTAGGATGTGGTTTCCGGCTTTCTCTATTCTAATCTTTTCACTCTTACGTAGCCCCCTGCACATCAGTGGCGTTACCGCCTTGCTCGGGGTGATATGATTAAAAAAAAAAAAAGAAGGTCAAACTGAGGTCGACGTCCTTGCAAAGCGGAAGAAGTGCAAAAGGTTATTGCAAATCAAAGTGAAGAACAGGCATCAGCGAACGAGCAAAGAAGGCAAAGAATGGTCCAGATACGTGCCGAGGAAGCAGCAGAGCAACGTGCAGCCAGACCTGAGGATACACGATTGCGAGCACGACAATCACATTCTGCAACTTCAGATCTGCTTCGTTCTCAAAAGAATGAACGCAGCAGTCTGAGGGTGGCTGAAAGACTTCAACGAGAAACAGCAGATCAATGTCAAACACGACTCTCTGCAAACCAGACAACATCTATATCTGCACAGACAATGGAACAACTAAAATATAATATACCCACAAGTGTTGGGAATTTTTAAATATGTGGCTGTAAGCGCTTGGAACAATGAATAATATTCACAACCTTTGCTCTCACAGTTTCCCAACAAACGAAGAATATAAGTATGCAGAAAACATTAAATAAGAAATATATGAAATTTTCCTTGTCTGTTATATTTAATGAAAGATATTTAAAAGCGAGTTTTCTACTCAGATATACATATGTATATATAGTCATCCGCAGACAGATCTGTTTCGCTGTATCACAACTCATCAGTACGGTTAGACTCCGATTGCTTTTAACCCAGGATTGAAACCCGACCAATATATATATATATATATATATATATATATATATATATATTCATGATAAACAAAGGAAACTACGAATGTAAGTACCGCCACTCAATTGCCAAAAAGAAAAAAAAAACAGCATATCATGATGTTAAAAGTGTTTAAACTTAAAAGAAGCAAAGTTTTATCATGAAAATTTTTTTTATCTATTATTAAGAGAAAGGTCAAATTTTGTTGTTATTATTTTTTAAAAATTAAATCCTTTCTATCACTTTCGAAATTTTAATTAAAATTTTGTTTATTTAGCGATTCACGCTATGTTTACGTAAGGCGGGAGTCGGTCGATTAAAATGATTTGGGGGCTAGTAAAATTTCCCTCGATCTCGCCCGACGGTGGTGTGATTGCTTTTTCAAATCTCAAAGGCTGCTTGAATGCTTATTGGGACGTTCGTTTAACACACATATCTGATCAATAACTAAAGATGCTTAAAATGTGGTTAGTTTATTGTAGCGTTTTAGTATATACCTCACTCTGATATATTCTATATTTACAAGAGACAGGTCATAACGCAAACTGGAGTATTCATGCCATACCTGGAATATGTAGCAGCCAAGTCATCACTAGCCTGTTTTAATAGACTTCGAAAACGTCTATGTGGCTTTTTGGAAGATAGATACTTGTCAAATTTAAAACAGAATTCCCACATATGAAACGTAGTAAGCGTTTGGCTGATTTATAACTACGTCTATGGCGCGTGTATTGACGAGATTCATTCATTATTTCCACCAAAAAGAAGCATTAAAATTTGGACTTGTCATGCCAGTACAAGGGAATGACTCATCCTCGTGATCTTCATGTCTCTTCTTCCGCTTCTCTTCTTCTTCTTCTTCTTCTTCTTCTTCTTCTTCTTCTTCTTCTTCTTCTATGTGTCGTGTCCCTTTAAGACATAGGCAAGTGTAGCCTTCCACATCTACTATCTCTTCCATTCCTTAACAAACTTACTCTTGTTAACCTATCCACAACCTGCTCTAACATCCATTCGGTCAAAACCCATAAATTATATCATGTGTTGCTTTCTCCTGTCTCTCTTTCCCTTTATCTGTTTTGTGGGTATCACATTCTCCAAGCTCTCTTTCCTCATTACATGTTCTAGTAAGTTCAGCTGTCTTTTCCTGATGTTAAATATAATTCTCTTTTTCGTTTTCATCCTCTACAAAAGCTCGTTGTTGCTCACATGTTCTGTTCGTGTCATCCCCAGTATCTTTCTGTAGAACCACATTTCGATTGTTTCAAGATTTACTTCATCTTTGATGAGGCTGTCTTGCGTTCACTGCTATGTTGAAGCAAAAATATGACATAACAATCCAGTACTCTTTTATTTGTTTCCAATGAAATTTTCCTTTCTCTTAATACTCTGCTTAGTTTTTGAAATGCGCCCTTCGGATCTCAGTATCGTACTTTCCGTCTTCTGTTAGAAGACTTCCCAGATATTTAAATTTCTGTACCTGCTTGATAAATTTCGATTCGGACAAATACCCTTTCTAAAGAACTACTGCTGCTGAGTAGATCATTTCCCAATATATATATATATATATATATATATATATATATATATATATATATTAATAGTTTTACACTAAGCAAGGTGGTACTGCCACTGATGCGCAGCGGGCTACATAAGAGAGTAAAAGTTTAGACAGGATGAGAGTGAAAAGAAAGACGAACCAGTTACAGGGGGGTGTCAGAGAAAGGGCAAGAGAAGGATGATAACACAGGGATGAAGATATTTGCGAAGGTAGAGAGAAAGGAAAACAACAAGATACACGGGTTGTTGTAGAAAGGACTAGAGTCAAGTCAATAAGAGATGGAAATTAATATTGCCTTTCCTGGAGGTTGTAACCAACGGTAAAGCAAGTATATGGAAGGGAGTTTCACAGACTGGAAATGCGAGAAAAGAAGCTGGTGAAGTAGAATTGTCGACAGAATTTGGTTGATTTAACTGTAAAATTATCACTGCAATCTTGTCATCTTTAAGTCTAGGGTTAACTGTTATATTTTTATATAGTACCATGAATGGTATTTTGGTATTTACAGTTACTTACGCTTATACAACAATACAGAGAAACATTAACATGAGTGGCTCTTATGCCTTGTAACGAGTGAATACTAGTATAAACGTTATAAATATACGTTTGATATATATTTAAATTTATTTACATAAATACGGTCATAGATAAAGTTTTCTCTGTATGTGTGAGGCTGAGTCAATATGGCTATGTGTCATGTAAAGCATCTTAGAAATATATTCTTGTAATTTCTGTGATCAGGCGCCACTGCTTTTTTGATCATGCTGAGAGACATCAATTTGAAACAGACTGCCGCTACTGGCTCGACACGGCAACGTCATAATTTGCTGCGAGTCTAATGTCAAAAGATATTTAATTTTTTTCCCCCAGTATATCTGCCGTTCAAACACCTGACGTGTTCTCAGTTGCAATGGTGATATTCACACTTTGTTACCCGCCACGCAATTACTAAAAATATGTTTTATTTTTTTCTGAAGGAAATTGAAAACTTCTTTACGTGTTTTCTGTCGACACAAACCTGCACGTCGACATATATTTTTGCACGCACTTATATATATATATATATATATATATATGTATATAAATGCGTGTGTGTGTATGTGTGTATATAATATATATATATATATATATATATATATGACAATTTATGTATATATATATATATATGTATATATATGACACAACTTACAGAAGGATAAATAAGCATATATTTATATCTATACAAGTGTATTTAAATGACGTACATCAGTCAGTTAAGTGCCATACGTGATACACGCTTGGGCGATCATGTCTCGAAAGAGACATGACTGACTGGGCAGAAGATTATCCCGCAGTAGGTTGCCATTGCTTTCTCGGTAGACTGGTTGTCGACCAAGGGTATAGAGCCCAATCTGTCCTGCTATTTAACCCATAACTGGAAGGAAGAGATGGATTAATTACCTTTCCCAAGTGTATTTGCGCGTAAGTGAATACAATGGATTCAACTGGAATTCGAACGCCAGTTCTCGCTCGATCACCGAAGTTGAGCCTGGTCCGTAATAAGATGGGTGACCACTTGGGAATACCAGGTGCTATTGGCGGATGTGCGTTGTGGTGTAGTGGAGGTCGGCTCGGAGAGGGAAATCGGTGAGCCAAGTTACAATTCCAGTCGAACACTTTGCATTCACTTACGCACTTGGGAAAGGTATTAATCCGTCCCTTCCCTCCAGTTATGGGTTAAATAACTGAGGTCTGTTATTCATGCGATCTGTGGCAGACGCCTGTACCGATTGTTTGTTATCTGCTGTTCCAAAAAGCCTTCAAACTATTCCTTGTGTGCTTGTCTGTGTTAGACGCTCATACGTCGAAATCGACCGGAGAGTCCATATCAAAACTTATACAGACGCATATCTGTAAACATTTAAGTCACACAGTTATATATGTGTGTGTGTGTGTTTATATTAAAAAGTTAAAAAGTTTATGTATCTATATATTGATCTGTATACATATGCATTTGAATGCTGTCTCTCTCTTTTGGACGTTCTTCTTGCTTATGATGGTGAATGCTACCAGAAATCTTGCCTTCGTGTTTATATTTGGTATTGCAAGTAGTTTTGCTCGTGTCTCAGTCAACTGCGTCTCATATCGAATAACCAACGAGGTTGCAGTTTGGGAAGTTAAGTGGCCAAATGTAAAGGCTGATGCGATCGCAGAACATATCTGTACCGTCCCTGGGTTCTCCTGTTGTCAGACATAAGGTCTTAGAGTAGCCACCCTCTTGACCAAATCCATCACTACTTTCTCAAGGCACTTGATGTAAGCATTCATGTTGATTCAGAAGACCTCAGGGAAGATGAATAGAAGTATAACTACATCAACACTGGAAATGCCATTATAATCACTATTAGTCTGACCCACCTCTTTCTGAATCCTCTGCGATGTCCTCAGTTTGGCACCACAAACACTCTGAAAATTTCGTATTGGCACTTCCATGCAGTACAGCATGCCGATCATAAATTCCTGGCGTATTGATTAGCGTCATGAAGCTCTTTTTGTCACAGACGCTGCCCAAATGCTCCTACTATGCTGTGCAGTTGACAAAAGCAAAAGCCAAAAATGTCTATGTGCAAAATTAAAAATAAAGAAATGGGATGATTAACCCTTCACAGTCTGTATATATTATAACTTGTACCAAAACAGAAACATATGCTTAAAATATTCAGTCACACACACACACACACACACACACACACACACACATATATAT
Organism: Ascarosepion bandense; assembly: GCA_037127315.1. Taxonomy (NCBI): domain Eukaryota; kingdom Metazoa; phylum Mollusca; class Cephalopoda; order Sepiida; family Sepiidae; genus Ascarosepion; species Ascarosepion bandense. The sequence goes on from JBBBDQ010029610.1 coordinate 470,532, forward strand.
ATATATATATATATATATATATATATATATATATATATGGAGAGAGACATATATTAGCACAGGCACATGCATATATATGAGTGAGGGGTACAATATATATATATATATATATATATATATATATATATATATATATATATGTAAACAGATCTGTCTGCGGATGACTATTTACGCTCTCACCACCTGATTGAGCACTCTGGAAGAATGGTAGATTTGAAAAACAGTAGCTACTCTAGCATATACGCATCGTTCATTCAGCAATGAATTAGAACAATCTCAGCTATTGGGCATGTATAATGATAATATACACGCTAAAAAGTCTGCATCCTTCTACCGAGCGCACATAGCTCAGAGATGGAATCGCCGACTGACTGACTTCAGTTCCATCGGGTTTCAATCCTGGGTAAAAAAAGCAATCGCAGTTTAACCGTGCTAATGAGCAGTGATACTGCGAAACAGATCTGTCTGCCGATGACTATATATATATATATATATATATATATTTCTATTTTCTTCTCAATATATATATATATATGAAATGAATTTTTTGAACATTATTTTTTATCGATACTCGTATTTAAGTAGATATTCTGTTTTTTAATTAAACAGTATTATATATTTATATCTATCGGCCTGATTATTTACGACAAATTGTTATTAGAAAAATGTGCGCCATTTGGCAGGATTCGAACCTGCGACCCCTATTTACATACGGGAAGCTACCACTTGATCTGGCAACGTCTTAGACCTCTCGACCACGAATAACCCCCAGTTTAAACGAAGATTTTATCAAGCCTATATAACACAATTTTCGGTTCGAATACTGCTGAATGGCACACATTTTCGTAATAACAATTTATCGTAAATAATCAGGCCGATAGATATAAATATATAATACTGTTTAATTAACAAAACAGAATGTCTACTTAAATACGAGTATCGATAAAAAATAATGTTCAAGCAATTCATTTCAAATTGCCGGTTGTTTATTAGCAAGTTTCGTTAAAATTCATTAATTTCCGTAATATATATATATATATATATATATATATATATATATATATATATATATTGAGAAGAAAATGGAACAACTGATTTCAAGGGTTGTAAATCGAAAATTTATTTCAGCAATGTAAAGAAAAATCTTTAGAATTGACTATTTCAGACCGATAATAAAGAAATAAATACTAATTTCGCTCAAAATAATTCGACAAATTAATTGGAATGATGTGTTGAGTTTTCTTTTAAATATATTTGCTCCGGATAATATCCATTGAGCTCTCTATTTCTATCTAATTGATAATTTACACACACACACACACACACACACACATATATATATATATATATATATATATATATATATATATATATACAGAAAGAAAAGAGAGAGAGAGAGAGAGAGAGAGAGAGAGAGAGAGAGTGGTAACGATGTCAAGTCCGTGAATGGCGAGGGTAATCCAACAAGATCTGCTTAATATAAAACATGAAGTGCTATATCTGTATACAGGGCTCAATGGTCTATATATATATATATATATATATATATATATATTCGAGTAAATAAAGAACGAAGAAAAATTTGTTTTTTTACAACGTCCAAAAGATTAATTTAAAACAGTGTTCGATATATAATATATAGAGCTGTGAATATTTATTATAAATTTTATTTTAGAATATGGCACCACCTGAAGAGACATTGTAGTTTCAATGTTGAAACAAATGTACGATTTGTAGTGGATATATATCTATAAGATTTTGGTACATGTTCTAAAATATAATTTATCATATATATATATATATATATATATATATACAGAAAGGAGTGCATATATGTATGCATATATATATATATATATATATATATATATATATATATGCGCATGTGTGGGTATGTGGATTAATATGTAAATATATGCGTATTTTCTGTTATAAGATTTGTTAGTATATTTGCGTAAATATGTGTTAGTATCATCTATATTCATAAGATCTGCTTTTCATAAATATGTGAGTGCGTGAACACAATAATTACATGAACATATACATGGATAGGTGGATTCATGTATGAGTGATGCATTTGTATGTCCACATATATATAAGTACGAACATTTCTGTATGAAAATATATGTATGTATGTAAGTATACAAATATATACTCATTTTCAGAGTATATGTGAAATTTGTTAGTATACTTGTGTAAATATGGGTTACTACTAATTATACGCGTATAAATGCGATCTTCATAAATATATATGTGAATGTGCGAACGCAATATTTATATGTGAGCATGGATGGATGTGTGTTTGTGAGTGCATGTAGGCCTGCGCACAAATGCGTTTGTATGTAAATATGTGGAAGTATGGACCTATGTGTATGTAGATATAAGTAAGTATACGTGATTGTGTTAATATGTAGGTTTATATGTACACACATATTCATGTTCTTGTAAGTGGGCGTGTAATAAATTTATGGTCATTATACAAGGACGATGAAAACTTTTCGACCTGTCTAGTAAACCCAAACTGAGATAAGGTTAAAATCTTTGTTTTAAATCATGTTACTTGTTTTCTGTTTCATTTTAAAGAAATGTTTATTCCGGGAAAATATTCAAACCGAATATATAGCGTGGTCTGATGAAATGAACCAATTTAGTTCAGAGAAATGAATTATAATTTATAACCAAATTAAATGATGTGTTGAATTTTCCTATATATATATATATATATATATATATATATATATATATTTATAACAAACACCAGGGTCCAAACAATTAGAAATTCCTTTACAGGTCAACCTCTTCACGACGGCCTGGGCAATCCCAGACAGCTCTGACGCCAATGCCTAAATCCGAACTCTTTTCCTCGTCTCCCTGCTCTTTCCCTTTTTTTCTTCTTATTTTTCTTTTTTATTTTATTTTCATTTTTATTTTTATATTTTTATATTTTTATCCTTCTCCTCAGTTAAAGAAAATCCTTATTCTGCAAAATGTTTTGTACCAATTGGAAGGAATATTGTAAAGCCTGATGGAATGAGCTAAATAGCTCATAGAAATGAACTATAGTTTATAACCACTTGAAATAACGTGTTGAGTTTTCCTTTATATATATATATATATATATATATATATATATATATACGTAAAAAAATCACAAGATCGCCAAAACCTACAGCGGTTTCACACAACGGCTCGTCAGCCGTTGTGTGAAACCGCGGTAGGTTTTGGCGATCTTGTGATTTTTTTACGTGTCTTTGCTCTACATTGCTTCCTCTTTGTTATTCCGCTTTGGTTAGTTCTGTATCGAGCACTTTTTCTTTCTTTGTGGTGGGTTCCGTTTGGGTTTTTTTTTCTTTACTGCGGGGTATTGTATGTATTGTCTGTATTCCGCAGTTTTCTTTTTTTTCTCCTCTCTTGTCCAACGCCTTACAGCGACGGATAGTAACGGAATTAGATTCTGTCTGTTATTTGTTGTCCTTAAAGTTTATTTTCGTATAGTTTTAGGATTTAGATACTTACAGAGTCGGTCTTGTTATTATATATATATATATATATATATATATATATATATATATATAAATTCTCCCCTCGCCTCCACGTCAGTGTACCTTCACTCTTGCTCGGTCCATCCTCTTCGGTGACAATACCGGTGGTCGTGCGTATAAATAAAAAACAAACAAACAAGCATTAAGAATTATGATTTCCTCTTACCACCTGTTGCCACCTATATGGCTTAAACCTATGTAGCAAGTGACTGTATCTTTCAAAATTGAAACGAACTGACAAAAAATCTAGAGATAGAGAGATACATTGCAAATTTTATGAATATTTAAAAGCAGGAAAATAAATATTCCGCTGTGCAAATAATTAAATGTGGATTTTTAAAATCGCATAAAAAAGTATAGAAAAATATCAAGATTTGAAAAAAAATCTAACACCCAAACAAACAATAAATGTTAATCTACAAATTAGGAAAACCGTGTCATCTTTAGAAAAAGGCATAGAGATAGCTAGATCTGAATAAAATAAGAAAGAAAGAAAGAAAGAAAGAAAGAAAGAAAGAAAGAAAGAAAGAAAGAAAGAAAGAAAGAAAGTTAAGCTCAAAATAAGGCAAACGTGTCATCTTTAGAAAAAGGCAGAGAAATAGCCAGATCTGGATAAAGAAAGAAAGAAAGAAAGAAAGATAGAAAGAAAGAACGAATGAATGAATGAATGAATGAAAGAAGGAAAATAAGCAATGTAGCAGACAGAAAATATGATATCTTAAACAAACTAAGCTTTCTTTTCTAAAACTGAAACAGACTAATAAGTTCATGAAGACATTGTCAATTTTACAGGAATGATCAACCAAGAAAATAATTCTTCCATATTTAGAAGGTTTTAAGGTGATTCCTTTAGAATAGCTATCAAAACTTTGGGAGTTTTATTCAGTCTTTGTTACTCTATAGATTCGTCATTATTTTTCTAAACCTATTAATGTATACTTTCAAGTTCTTTTCTTCTTTTTTTCATTTTATGTCAACTTTTTTTTAATTAACGAGATTTAATTATAGCTTGTAAAATAGGTAATATGTTAAATCTCTCGAAACAAACAGGTTCAATAATTTGTCACAGGATGCCACTTTTCTATTGACTCATTTCAAAAGGGATTTTTGTTGAATTTATTTAAACAAAGAAAGACACAATACAATGAAAGAAATATTTTCCTAATTTTATTGCATCTTCCTTTTCTTGTAAAATTGAATGGATATAGCAATAAGTTTAGTGTGGGCAGATTTCCGGGCCTCTACCCTCTCCTCTCCCCATCACCACCAAGTTCCCGGTCAAGCAGCCACCAGCTCACTCACTTATCTTGTATCTAAGAAGAGAAATTTAGCGGCTATGTTTGTCTTGAAGTTTCGCTAACCTTAGTTTTGTGAGTACGGTTTGTTTTTCTCCTGTGGCCAGCTTAAACTTTGTTTACTGATTGAATTTTTCTGTATTTTAATTTGACTTTGCTAACTGATTTGTTTTTGTTTTTTAATTATTAAATTTAATAATTAATTTTAATTATTAAATTTAATAATTAATTTTATAATTATTCTTTTATTTAATTATTTTAATTTAGTACTTCATTTAATTGATTGGTATCCTTTTGAAGGTACTTAAATGGAAATATGAAAAATCAGTTAATTTACTTTTGTTTTGTTTTGAAAATATTTTAACACATTTAATATTTGTTTTTTACATAGCGGTGGTAAAAATGAGTCAGCACTTTTTTGTCATTTCTTTAAATGGGCATTGGGTGGTTACTGCTTCTCTATTGGTTTGGAAGGCTTTTTCCAAATATTTATATTGTGCCTTCAACAGCTGATTGTTGGTAGATTTCCTGGCCTCTACCGTCCCCTACCAACACCTACTTCACGGTCAAAGACAAACCGATCCGTACTAGATTTTGCTAAGAGGTATTAGTAACTCTTAGTTAGAGAGACAGTAATAATCTAGCCTCGACTATTACATAAAGTGATGAGTACTTTATTGCATCTTTGTTATCTAAAATTGAAACGAAATGACAAAAAATTCAAAAAGAATCTTTGGTAATTTTACGAAAATCCACCAGCAAGGAAATCATAATATCGCCGACTTAATGCTAGTCGATTTCGAAAAAGGCATAAAGTATAGAAAGGAATATTAATATTTGAAGAAAGAAAGAAAGAAAGAAAGGAATGTAGACTTGCTGGAAAGAAAGAAATTCGGCATGAAGAAAGAAAGAAAGAAAGAAAGAAAGAAATGTAGACTTGCTGAAAAGAAAGAAATTCGGCATGAAGAAAGAAAGAAAGAAAGAAAGAAAGAAAGAAAGAAAGAAAGAAATGTAGACTTGCTAGAAAGAAAGAAAGAAATGTAGACTTGCTGGAAAGAAAGAAAGAAAGAAAGAAAGAAAGAAAGAAAGAAAGTAAGAAAGAAAGAAAGAAAGAAAGAAAGAAAAGTACTTGCAAAATTAGTCAAATCCTGGTTTTTTAAAAAGCTCTAGTGATAGCTAGGGTAGAAGACCAAATAGAAAGAAAGAAAGAAAGAAAGAAAGAAAGAAAGAAAGAAAGAAAGAAATTATTCCTAAAATCCTGGCTTCTTTTTTTAAAAAGTCCAAGTGATATCTAGGCGGGAAGATCAAATCTGAAGAAAGAAAGAAAGAAAGAAAGAAAGAAAGAAAGAAAGAAAGAAAGAAAGAAAGAAAATTACTTCAAAAATAAGAAAATGCTTGGCATTTTTAAGAAAAAGCCCCAGTGATAGCTAGGGCAGACGAACAAATCTGTAGTAGAAAAGAAAGAAAGGAAGAAAGAAAGAAAGAAAGAAACAAACAAACAAACAAACAAAGGAAAGAGAAAGGATGAAATAATTAGTTATATATTTTAAGATTGCAGAATAATGTATGGAATTATCAATTTTTAAAAACAAAAAATTAAAGACCGAACGAAAGAAAGAAAGAAAGAAGGAAAGAAAAAAAGAAAGAAAGGAAAATGAAAGACTGAAATAAAGTAAGAAGGAAGAAATACTGAAAAACGGCGAATAAAGAAATCGTCCATATAAAAAAACGTCAACATTTTTATTTATTCTGATCAGACTTGATATTTTTATTTATTTATTTATTTTCATTTATTCTGATCAGAACAGATATTTGATGATATAAAAAAAGAATTATTAAACAATATCAATGGACTACCTTTAAAAACTAGTTGAAAGATTTAGAAAAAATATTCTGTCATTTCAAGGAAAGCAACTCCTGGGAAAAATATATTTATCCAAATACAGGCATACCTGTACGCCTGACCTTACGCCGGTAATTTGCTCCTAAGTCGAAGTTACTTGTTTCCACGCTAAACCACAAATAACTATTTCCAGTTCTTTAAGTTATGTTATGTATTTATAAATGTATTTTAAACAGCATATAGACAATAGGAATCTATTTTAAATTTTTCAAATAAGTATTTAGTTTTTAATATAGTACAGAAAAAAGTCATCTAAATTTACGAATTCATATACGTACATACCTATAAATGTAGATGTTTACAATTTGGCCATCTTTATAGTACATTGCGGACTCGTTATTTGTGAATAAGGTTTGCTCTAAGATATTATAAAATAAAACTTTTTTTTATGGCTAAATAACCAATACAGGTATTGAAATTATTTTGCGACAGTAGAAAATAAACCAATTTACGCTTAATCTACGAATATTTATATTTGGTGTAAATGAACGTATTTTAAAACTACGATTTTATATACATTTTTATTCCTATTTATTTTACAGTAACATGATTTCATGTGCTTTTAAAACTTTTCTAGGGATATTAATACTTCAGAATATGTGGCGGACAAACATAAATTCGAACAAAATGATTTAAACTTGATATTGATTTTTCTATATATATATTTTTGACAAACGGCGTATAAGCGAGAACGACTTAACTCGAAACCTCGTAACCCGAGGTATACCTGTATAATTTACGCCGGCTAATTTTTATGTTTTATCGATTATGCAAAGGCGTTCGACAAAATACGCCACAAGCAATTTGTGGGATGCTCGGCAGCCTCGACATATTTGGGAAAGACATAAGAGTAATGAAGAATCTCTACTGGCAGCAAATCTCTTGCATACGGACAGGTAACGAAGTCAGCAGATATACAAAGATAGAAAGGGGCGTAAGGCAAGGATGTGTCTTTTCACCAAATCTATTCAACTTGTACAGCCAGACTATTCTGAAGACCGTATATGTTATGCCAGAATTCGTCATCGGAGGCTACAATTTGAACAATTGGTACGCAGATGACACAGTGCTGATAGCAAAAACGGAAAGGAAACTACAAGACCTCTTACAGAAAATAGCTGAAGAGAGTGACAAGAAAGGACTACAAGTAACTTGTTAGAAAACCGAATGCATGGTCATCAGCAAAAAGAGCAGCCCAAAATGTCAAATACAGGTGGAGGATACTATAATCAAGCAGGTACAAAAATTTAAATATCTGAGAAGTGTTCTAACAGAAGACTGAAAGTGTGACGCAGAGAACTAAAGGCAAATTGGCATAGCAAAAAATGCGTTCCCGAAGCTGAGTAGTGTATTAATCGACAGGAAAATTTTGCTAGAGACAAAAAAAAAATGAGTACTGGATTGCTATGTGATGTCTGTTCTTCAATATGTCAGTGAATGCAGGACAATCTCATCAAAGATTAAGAAAAAACTTGAAGCAACTGAAATGTGGTTCTACAGAAGGATGCTGCGAATATCATGGATCGAGCATGTGAGCAATGATGAGATTTTAGAGAGAATGGAAACGGAAACGAAATTAATACTGAGCATTAGGAAAAGACAGCTAAAGCTCCTGGGACATGATGAGGGAGAGCGTCGAAGACCTGATATTAACAGGCCAGATAGAGGGAAAAAGAGACAAGAGAAAGTAGAGGATAACTTATTTGAGCAGGTGGATGTCAGAACGGGGTTGCGTGGTGTAACAGGAGAAAGCGTGCTAAGAACCACCAGTGATAGGGAGACGTAGAAAGCCATGACTGCCTACGTCCTGAAAGAACAAGGCACGTAGAAGAAGAAGAAAAAGAAATTTAATCAGTATAGGAAGTCTTTCTGCTTGCACAAATAAGTTGAATTCTTAAAATAAAGCGATTTTCTAAAATATTTTCAGGCAAAGCGTAATGTATCACACTGTAAATTCTGTCACTCTCATATGAGAAAGTTTAATCAAATAAGTCCTGGCCAACCGCTAAGTCCGTATTGCTATTGCATCAACGAATTGCGTGAAGTGACGTCGTGACCCGTCGCTTTCCCTTATATAGTAAGATATGTGTTTCTCGACAATTTTTTCTGAGGATACGTAATGTATACTGTCAAACAGTTTTAGCTGATTTTTAATATTAATATTTTTTTATGGATTAAGATCTTAAAAGATTATTAAAATACTCTTAAAGAACTGATAGAAAAATTAGCCACCCTACAGGTATCATAACACCTGTTTCATTCGACACATTTTTCAACGTTTTTTTTTTCAAATTATTTACTTTTTAATCTATTAGCGGTGTTTTACTTTTTTTATTATTTTTATTTTCTTTACCCCAAATATTTTTTCTCGTCTTCATCTTCTTAGAAACACTTTCTTTCTTTCTTTCTTTCTTTCTTTCTTTCTTTCTTTCTTGTATTTATTTATTTCTTCATGCCAAATTTCTTTCTTTCCAGCAACTCTACATTTCTTTCTTTCTTTCTTTCTTTCTTTCTTTCTTTCCAGCAAATCTACATTTCTTTCTTTCTTTCTTTCTTTCTTTCTTTCTTTCTTTCTTTCTTGTATTTATTTATTTATTTATTTATGTATTTATTTCTTCATTCCAAATTTCTTTCTTTCCAGCAACTCTACATTTCTTTCTTTCTTTCTTTTTTCTTTCTTTCTTTCTTTCTTTCTTTCTTTCTTTCTTCATGCCAAATTTCTTTCTTTCCAGCAACTCTACATTTCTTTCTTTCTTTCTTTCTTTCCAGCAAATCTACATTTTCTTTCTTTCTTTCTTTCTTTCTTTCTTTCTTTCTTCATTCCAAATTTATTTCTTTCCAGCAACTCTACATTTCTTTCTTTCTTTCTTTTTTCTTTCTTTCTTTCTTTTTTTTTCTTTCTTTCTTTCTTTCTTTCTTTCTTTCTTTCTTCATGCCAAATTTCTTTCTTTCCAGCAACTCTACATTTCTTTCTATCTTTCTTTCTTTCTTTCTTTCTTTCTTTCTTTCTTCATGCCAAATTTCTTTCTTTCCAGCAACTCTACATTTCTTTCTTTCTTTCTTTCTTTCTTTCTTTCTTTCTTTCTTTCTTGTATTTATTTATTTCTTCAAAATTTGATTTTATACTCTTCATGGAACTACGCTCTTTCTTTCTCCAAAATTTCATATTCCTTTTCTCATAAAATTACTTGCTTTCTTCCTCCAAAATTTTCACCTTCGTAAAATACGTTCTTTCTTTTTTTCTTTCTTTCTTCCTTTTTTTTATTTATTTCTTCAAAATTTGATATTCTACTCATCATAGAATTATGTTCTTTCTTCTCCAAAATTTGATTTTCTTTTTCATAAAATTACTTGCTTTCTTCCACCAAAATTTTCATCTTCATAAAACACGTTCTTTCTTTCTTTCTTTCTTTCTTTCTTTCTTTCTTTTATTTATTTCTCCAAAATATGATCATCTACTCATCATATAAGTACCTTCTTTCTTTCTACACAATTTGGTTTTCCTTTTTTCATAAAATTATTTGCTTTCTTCCTCCAAAATTTTAATCTTCGTAAAACACGCTACTTTCTCTCTTTCTCTCTTTCCTTATTTCTTTCTTCCTTTCTTTCTTTCTTTTTTTATCTATTTATTTATTAAATTATTTTTCCAAAATGTGTTATTCTACTCTTCATAGAATTACGTTCTTCATTTCTACAAAAATTTGATTTTCCTTTTTTCATAAAATTACTTGCTTTCTTCTCCAAAATTTTAATCTTCATAAAACACGTTCTTTCTTTCTTTCTCTTTTCTTCCTTTCTTTCTTCCTTTCTTTCTTTCAAAATTGATAATTTTGTCTTCGTCTTTATCGACATGACAATCGTTCTTCCTTTCTACAAAAATTTGATTTTCCTTTTTTCATAAAATTACTTGCTTTCTTCTCCAAAATTTTAATCTTCATAAAACACGTTCTTTCTTTCTTTCTTTTTTTCTTCCTTTCTTTCTTCCTTTCTTTCTTTCAAAATTGATAAGTTTGTCTTCGTCTTTATCGACATGACAATCGTTCTTTTATAATTTTTTACTTCAAAATTTGACCTTTTGATTTTCATCTTCATCCTTAGAAAAACAGTTGTTTTATTCTCAAACGTTTGATATTTTTCTTACTTTATGGTTAACCCTAAGGCTAGGAGGCCACTCGATTTAAAGGTTTACGTAAAAATGTAGCTTCTGATGATAGGAGGGGAAGATGATTGTTCTCTCTAAGTTCAATCATATGAAGATTGTAGAGATCAAGGAAGCATCATTGTCTGTTCCAAGGTCCGTGGTTCACAAGTAGAAGGCGCTTGTGTGGAACTTAAATAGCATGGCGGTTTTTAACCGTGAAGGTCGGACTTTGTGAAACGAGGTGTTGTAGTACGCCGGAGCACTCTCCATAGTAGAAGCGATAGCGCAGTGAGAGACTCGTCATATCCCGTCAGTGAAAGAAAGATTGAAGTTTGAAACATATTTCACCAAAAAGGACTCTATCGTTAAAAAAATAAAGTTTTTTTTTAAATCATTTAGAAAGCTTATGAAATCATTCGTCTTTAAAAAGTCTCTGAAGAAGCTTGTTAAAGTGAAATATGCTAGAGTGATGACACTTTCTCCCTACCCGTTCTTTACTTATTCTATTCATCTTGTCAGATTTCAATCCATATCAGTCAGTTAAATGCCAAATGCAATACACGCTTAGGCGATCATGTCTCGAAAGAGACATGACTGACTAGGCAGAAGATTACCCCGCAGTAGGTTGCCATTAATTTTTGCGGTAGAATGGTTGCCGCTGAGGGTAAAGAACCCAATCTGTCCTGTTATTTCATCCATAAGAGACTTTTCCGAAGGGTACTTGCGCGTAAGTGAGTGCTGCAAATTCAACTGGAATTCGGACTCGGCTCCCCGATTTCTCGCTTCGAGCCGATATCCACTGCACCGCAACGCACATCCATATATCCAACCCATTTCTTTTCTTTTCTTTTTTATTTATTTCGTTCTAGCAAATTTGATCTTCCTCTCTTCAGTTTTCATAGAATCTCGTTTTTTCTTTCTTTTTTACATTGTTTCAAAATTTGTATCTTCCACTTTTCTGTAACTGGTATGAAGTTTCCTTACTTCTATATTCTTTGTATCAGTCAGTCAGTTGAGTGCCATACGTGATACAGAGACATGACTGACTGAGCAGGAGATTATCCCGCAGTAGGTTGCCATTGCTTTCTGCGGTAGACTGGTTACCGACCAAAGCTATAGAACCCAATCTGTCCTGTTATTTAACCCATAACTGGAAGGAATAGGCGGATTAATACCTTTCCCAAGGGTATTTGCGCGTAAGTGAATGCAATGAATTCAGCTGGAATTCGAACTCGGCTCCCTGATTTCTTGTTCCGAGCCGATATCCAATGCACCACACTGGTCTTAATTATTTATTTCTCTTTTCCAAATTTACGTTTCAGTCTGTCAATCTGTGGGCCTGTTTGTCTAAACGCGTCAACGTCTACGTTTATTTTTTTATTTTTTCTGTCCGTTTTTTTCTTATTATATATATATATATATATATATATATATATATATATATATATATATACTCAATTGGAGTAGATAGACTAATTGGAGTAGATAGACTAAACTATCGCCCGGTTCACACTCCGCCCACATCTATTGAACAGGTGAAGAGGCTCATCCCTTGTTTCCTGTTTAGGATGTGGTTTCCGGCTTTCTCTTTTCCATTCTTTTTACCCTTACGTAGCCCCCTGCGCATCAGTGGCGTTACCGCCTTGCTTGGGGTGATATGATTAAAAATATATATATATATATATATATATATATATATATATATATATATATAATTTTTTATTTCTCTGTACATAATAAAATTTCCTTTTATTTTCACTGTTTATTATTTTACTGTATCTTCCTCCGTTGGATTGTTCGTTCTTTCTTTCCATTAATTTTCGAACAATCGATTAATAACTATAGGTTATTGTAAAATATATCTATCGTGATTTTTTTATATTTCTGCGATGTGGTATAGTAACACTTTACGGAATATTGTCCTCATCTTTATTGCCATATTCTACCCCAGTGATCGATATAAAAAGTTCAGTTCATAATTTCAATCAGTTGAAAATGTGATCGTACTACGGACGAAACCGCGTGAAGATGACAAAGGAAACAACAGTTCGAATAATGTAATTAATGTAAATAATCTATCGTGATGTATTTGCTGGACATACGAGTTCATATCATTTAGACAAGCAAATATTTGAAACGAGGAAATACAGTTTGCCAAATGAAAAATATATATATATTGATACGCTAACCTTGGCGTGTTTCCGTCGGACTGAGATGTGTGTATGCGCGAAGCGTGTGCGTATTGTTAAAGATCTCCATGTCATATGTGTGCGTTGGCATTGATAAATGTCTGTATAATGCGTTTATGTATCTGCGTAAGGAAATAGTCTATACTTATCTACAAGTTGATTTACTAAGCAGCGCTTAGATGTGGTACAAGGCCGAAAGTATGGCGTACCCAGTGATATTATCTACTTGTAGTGAGCCAGAGAATCAAGTCTTGATGAAATGAGTTATTACCAGGTGTGTGGATTCCGTTGGGTGTGTCGTCTCGGGTATCCGTTAACTTCGGATGGCAAAATGAAAATTCGCTTTCGGGTCATTTTTAACGGACTATTTATGACGTAACGTGCAAACGTAGTTGAGAGCAGAACTTCTTACATCCTTGGCGATTTGGGTTAAATAGATGCGCCAAGGAAAATTTGTAGTGTTTAAGGAGAAGAAAAAACGTACTTTCAACCAATTTTTTTTTTTAGTCCGTTACATATATTAACCTCTGAAGTCTTTCTTTATGATTTCATAAAAACTATTCTCACAAGTCATTTCGATTCACGAATTCCCTCTTTTATTTCATTTATCATTAATCCAGATTAAATCTTTCATTTTTATATATTTTCAAAAGAAATTATTTTTATATTTGTTTCCCTAAACACTCTATCTTTTTTGTTTTCTCTTTCATATTAACTTCAATTCATCCATCCATTTCGCTCTTCATCTCTCTCCTACTACATATATACATAAAAGTAAAAGAACGAAGAATAAAATTATAACGATCAAATTGTAACTGGTTAATTTAAAACAGGGGTAAATATAGAAATACAGTAATAATTATACATTATTCAATACTTATATTAAATCATTTATATAAATATTACTTAATTTTTTTATGTATTAAGATCTTAAAAGATATATATATATATATATATATATATATATATATATATATATATATACACACCACCGACCATAATTATTAGGCCACCCCAGTGTTTAAATAGAATTCCTGCAGTCTCCCTCCCACCGGCACGACGTGGCTTCCCTGTGTCTCTTCTATAAATACTTTCATGGCTTCTGCTCCGATGAACTTAGATCACTGGTGCCCCCTAGGCTCGAATTTGCACGAGATACTAGATTAGCAACTAGATTCCACCCTTTTACAGTCAAACCGATAAAATGCAACCGCAACTTCTACTCCAACAGTTTCTTTTCTCGCATTTCGCGACTGTGGAATTCCCTTCCACATGACTGCTTCCCCGACGGATACAATCTCCAGGAATTTAAATGTAAGGTCAATAGACACCTCCTAACACACTAACTCGCTGCCATTCTTTCAAACACTCTTCCCATCCTCCCAACTATCTATCACCCTCCCATCTGACATTTCCTATATCTAACCACTCTTTATATTTAACTCCCCCACCTATGTAGCCCCAAGCGCAATAATGGCAGTGGAATGCCTTGCTTGGGGTGAAACGATTAAAAAAAACATTTCATATTATTTTTTAGTATATATTGCCAAGTGACTAATTATAAATGAAAAGCAAATGGTTCTTTTGTTAATACTGCACAATAACATGTGCATCAAATGAATTTATACATATGTAATAATTACCTATATTGCAGTTTCAACAATGAAAGAATTAAGAAAATTTACGGTGATTCCGACGAATTCATCTTTGTTTAGTTGCCTTGTAACATTTTGCAAAGTAATAATAACAAAAGAACCATTCTATTTTCATTTAGAATTATCCACTTGGCAATAAATACTAAAAATAGTATGAAATACATCATTTCTTTAAAAAAAAAACAGGGATGGGCAAATAATCATGGCCGGTAGTGTATAAACAGAAAGAGAAAGTGAGAGAGAGAAAATAAAATATCAGACATTGAGTGCTGGTGGTAATAAAAACTCAGAGTTGTGGTGCTACCGGAGGAAAATATATATATATATATATATATATATATATATATATATATCCAGCTGAAGACATATATATGCATAGTCATCTGCAGAGTGAAATCCGACCGAATTGGCGTCAGTCCACGATTCTACCTCTGAACTATGTGCGCTTGGTAGAAGGAAGTAGAGTTTTAGCGTATGGTGTATCATACGCCAGTAGCCAGAGTGCTCTAATTCATTACTGAATGTGCGATGCATATATCTATCTATCTGTCTATCTATCTAATTATGTGTGTGTATACACACACACACACACACACATATATATATATATATATATATATGTGTGTGTGTGTGTGTGTGTGTGTGTGTGTATGTATTTACATATATATATATATGGTACTATTTTAATATAAATTTATTAAAAAAATAGTTTACTGCAACAAAAAACCTGTTGATACAGTATTATCATATTAGCACCTTCTAAACGAGCACTGTTAAGAATGTAAATGACTTCAAATAGTGGAATGGCAACTGATTAGTTTGTAATATTCTTCATATATATATATATATATATATATATATATATATATATATATATAAACGTACTGACTAGCTGTGTCTGTGGATGACTATTTACGCTCTTACACCACGATTGAGCACTACAGAGGAAAGCTAAACTTTGAAAAAAGGGTCGCTACTCACGCATTTATGCATCATTCATTGAGTTATGAATTCTAACAGTCTTGGCTTCTTGTGTGTGTTTACATTGTATATAACACGCTAAAGTCAGCCTTCCTCTGTCGAGCGCTCATAGCTCAGAGGTAGAATCGTCCACTGATATCAATCCAGTCGGTTTCAATCTTGGCTAGAAGCAATCAGATGCGGATATATCTATATGGGGGATTCACCTGCAGGCCTGACGATTTACATATAGTTGTGTCCATCACGCATATATGCAGGAGACGCCTGCAGAACTAATTTGGATTTATATATATATATATATATATATATATATATATGTGTGTGTGTGTATGTGTGTGTGTGTGTGTGGATGTGTGTGTATATAAACATATATACAGAAACACAATATTTGCCATTCATATATTTTTTATCTGAAAAATCTAAAGTTTTGATTTCAATATCAGAAACATTACTCTTTTCTCTGTAAACACCAATTCGCTATCGACTAACGCAGTTTTTCCTCTTTCACCCAACAATTCGCGCTGATGAGTAAAATGATACTGCAGCAAGTTTTCAAGCTTTTCCAGCAAACACTACTTTTGGCCCAAGCCACCTTCACCATGTGACATCTTAATTTTACAATCTCCAGCGCAATCCGCCTTTAGTTTATATATTTCGCTTCCAACGAAAAAATACATTGCTTTTCAGAAAACGCCACACAATTGCCAAGTAAAGAAAAAAATAAGGAAATAAAACTTATACAAATTGAAAAATATGTGGTGTCTCATAATCAGTATGGGAAAACCAAGTCGCCATTTTATAATAACCATTGATTTTTGATTTCCTGGTATTGATATCAAATAAGTTTTTTTCATCGAAAACTGAAATTTGAAGGCTAAATAAGTCCTCTGAGTGAATGGTACCCTGTCTGAGATTAAGAACTACAGTTATACCTACTTAGAGCCAAACCCGAAGCAAAAACTAAAATAAAAGGGATGAAAAAGATACAGACATACAGGCAGATAAACAGACACACACACACACACACACACACACACACACAAACATCTTCCTTTTTATCGATTTTCTGCACTGTTGTAAGAACTGCAACCTTGAAACTTCTGAATATCGTTTCTTATGTCTTTGTCTATGAGTGTATCAAATTTGATTAAAATCGGACCACTCCTTCTATAAATCGATTTTTTCGATTATCGATTTTTGATATTTATCGAGGGTACCTCGACACAAACCTAGCTAAGAATACTCGTAGACGCTTATAGTACAACTGTGGAAATTTTCAAGAAAATCGGTTCAGCCGTTTCGGAGTCTATAGGTAACTGACACACACACACACACACACACACACGCACACACACACACACACACACACAAAGTTTAGATTACGGAAATTAACGAAGATTAACGAAACTTGGTTATAAACTACCGACAATTTGAAATGATTTGTCAAACATTAATTTTTATCGATACTCGTATTTAAGTAGATATTCTGTTTTTAATTAAACAGTATTATATATTTATATCTACAGGCTAGATTATTTAATATAACTTTTTATTACGAAAATGTGTGTCATTCAGCAGGATTCGAACCTGCAACCCCTATGCCAAATGACACATTTTCGTAATAAAAATTTATCGTAAATAAGCAGACCAGTAGATATAAATATATAATACTGTTTAATTAAAAACAGAATATCTACTTAAATACATACAAGTATCGATAAAAATAATGTTCAAACAAATTATTTCATATATATATATATATATCTTATCACTCGTAAGAACTAATGGAATGACACTCCACCGTTTATAGCATTTAAATTTTAACACTGCTCCTGCGTATATTTGAAGAATATTTTTATTATTGGAATTATAAATTATAAATTCTCCCCCAAAATATAGTAGAACAAATATATATATATATATATATATATATATATATATATATATATATATATATATATACGTAACCTTACGTCTATGCACAACGCAATCTTCAAGTGCTGCGGTAAGAGTGACCATCGTATGACAATGATGAGGGTTTTATCTTGCTTTTCAAATAATGTTGCGAACACTGCTCCTGTGTAGTAGACCAATTTTTGAAGAATATTTTTATTATTGAAATTTATTATAAATTGTAAATTCTCCCCCAAAATATAGTACAACAAATATATATATATATATATATATATATATATATATATATATATGTGTGTGTGTGTGTGTGTGTGTGTGTGTGTTACCTTACATCTATAGCACGATTCGGAGTTTCATGCACCATGCAATCATCAAGTGCCTATTATGAACTAACCGATTTTACTTTTGAATTTTTATTTTCGTTTCACCCATAGTTTAAAAACGTTATAAATATAATTCTTGGGTGCGACTTTTTAATTCATTAATTATACAATTTAATAATTTATATCGAAAAAATATATATATGGTAATAATTTCATTATAAGTTTATAATAAAACAGTTTACTGCAACGCATGATTTGTTGTGTTTCGGTAATATCTTATTAACACCATCTCAGGCAGTGAAATATTTTGTCTGTTAAGAATCATTATATTGAGAAACTTAAAAAAGAAATTAAATTTTTAGTCAATCCAGACAATCAATGTGGGGGATTTTGGGAGGTTTTGTCTCGGTGTGCGTTGTGGTGCAGTGGATATCGGCTCGGAACGAGAAATCGGGGGAGCAGAGTTCAAATTCCAGTTGAATTCATTGCATTCACGTACAGGCAAATACCCTTGGGAAAGGTATTAATCCGTCTCTTCCTTCCAGTTATGGGTTAAATAACAGGACAGATTGGCTTCCATAGCTTTCGCTGGCAACCAATCTACCGCAGAAAGCAATGGCAACCTACTGCGGGATAATCTTCTGCCCAGTCAGTCATGTCTCTTTCGAGACATGATCGCCCAAGCGTGTTTCACGTATGACACTTAACTGACTGACTGTCTCAGTGAACAAATATTAATTCAAGTCATGATTGATAAGAGCAATTTGTTCGGAAGTGTAAGAGTGGGTAAGGGACTTTAAATGACTTGAGACCCAGACGTTTTCTATGCCAGTGATGAAATGAATTGAATTTTGCATGAGTAGCATTTAGATAGTTCGAAAAGTTATCATGTGTCATCTTAAGAAATTACAGGATTTTCTGTAAGTTATTTTTCAACTTGAAGTACTGAATGAACTACCACGACAGAAAAAAGGTTTTTTGTGTTATTTGTTTTCTTATATACACTGCATGACAAACATATGTAGTTGACATAACATGTGATCTATCCGTTTAGCCGAAACAAATTAATTATCAGAAGATGTGAGAATCAATCTATATATGCTAGGGGATAGATTATAGATGTCTACTTATAAGATATTAGGAAAAATTAACTCTACTTTAGGGTATGTCTTATACGATGATGAAAAATGGAAATTACATCGTTACGTTTATTGAGCAAGTTTAGTTTTGTTAAATTATATATCTATTTGTTATATTGCACAGAACACTATTTTAATCATACCTAGTTGCAATAAGCGATATCGGATTTCTAACCATATTGATGAGCTGATACAGCGAAACAGATCTATCTACGGATAACTATATATATATATATATATATATATAACAAAACTCTAAACTATATATTAAGAAATATACATATTTTATTAAGCGTTAACAAGATTTAAGAGTTCATGCACAGCTCGATCTACAAGTGCTGTGGTAAGAGTGACCGTAGTTTGACAATGATGAGGGATTTTATCTTGCTTTTCAAATTGAATAATGTTGCGAAAGACGCCATGTTCATTTACTTACCCTTTGTTGACTTTTAAATGCAAAATTAAAATATAACAATCACTTTTTAAGATATGATCAGACCCATCTTTGTGAGAACTACATATATTTAACAAAAAAACAACTGGTCATAACCCAGCACCTGAATATTTCGGTGTGAATAAAACCCCGAGGTGGTGTCACCCCGTGAAGAATTTTAAAACTTTTTCAAAATAATAACAAAATTTGATCTTTCCTCTTCATATTAGTATAAACATTTTGATGAAAATATTGTTGTTATTAAATTTTAGCCCTTTTAACATCATGCTAGGCTGTTTTTTTTTTGTTTTTTTTGTTTTTTTGCAATTGAGTGGAGGTACCTAAATTCGTAGTTTCTTTCTTCTGTTTGACGACAACCTCTATCTCATAGATAATAAAAAAATATCAAATCTGATTTTTTCAACAATTTTCTATAAGAAATTACTTAATTGTATAATTTGTTTTTCAGTGCGTGATTGAAAGAAGTGCGTGTTTTTTCTTTCTTTCAAATGTTCGTTTTTACATTTCTTTAGTGGAGAGGAAATATCGGGTAATACTTTTCCAAATGAGTTTCTAAGAATCTGTGAGCGTCTTTAATCTGGGCAACAGAAACATTTTCGCACCACTCTGGATGCATTAATTAAAAAAATGTTTGCACTGACCGGGACGATAAGAGCCAAGATTTCAATAATATCATTGTTGGTCATTCTAAGTAAATTGTGAATCTTCAGTGGCATACTTTTGGGTTGTAAAAGGAATCAGATTTTCTTTGTTCTGTATTTGAAGAGACATATTTCATCGTGAGTTTTTTAATCGACTGCGCGTGAGTAAAGCAATAAACTTTAATCGCCCAATTAAGTTTTTAATCGACTGACACGATCGAGCGAGTGAATTCTCAAAGTCTGTATATATAATCGTTAGGTATGCAGTATTTATGTGTAAAAGTGCTCAGTATCAGGTATACAGCGTATGCAAATATAAATGCCATAATGTGATCGTCGACGAGAGGCGACAGTCTGTTTTGTGGTTGAGCACAATCTTCAGGTTATTAAATTTATCTTAATTTTCATAGATGTATTTTACGACTACGTATCAAAAAATTGCAATATTACAATTTCTCAAACATTTATTAGGCCACCACTAGTGTTTTAACAAAATGATGTATTTCATATCTTTTTAGTGTTTATTGCCAAGTGAATAATTGTAAATGAAAATAGAATGGTTCTTTTGTTAATACCGCACAATAACATGTCCATCAAATGAATTTATAAATATTTAATAATTACCTATATTGCAGTTTCATCAATGAAAGAATGAAGAAAATTTTGGGTGATTCGGACGAATTTGTCTTTGCTTCTTTGCCTTGTAAAATTTTGCAAAGTAATAATAACAAAAGAACCAATCTATTTTCATTTAGAATTATGCACTAAAAATAGTATGAAATGCATAATTTTTGAAAAAATGCGGGTGGCCTAATAATTATAATAGAAGGGATATATATATATATATATATATATATATATATACACTACCGGCCATAATTATTAGGCCACCCACATTTTTTCAAAAATTATGCATTTCATATGTATTCTTTTTATGTTCGGTCATGCCATTTTATATATAAAAAGGTTTATAAAAGTATATATATATATATATATATTTTTTATAAACCCCACCTAAATTATCAAACCGCTCTCTCTAAATATTTCTGGGAATTAAAAGACAGAAATCTTTCCTCTCAGAGTGAATGGAAGATTATAGGGAAATCTCAAACCCCCAGTAGCTTTAGAAGCAGATGCAATTTATGCTTAGACGAAAAGATTAAAATTATCAAATTCAGAGAATCTAGACAATTATTAAATCAGAGAAATGAAATAATTTTCAAATGCAGCCATAAAAATAAATTTAAACTGTCTAACAAATAAAATCTTAGAATTACCCTTTTCCGACACACTTACCTGCGCTTTCATATTTTATGTGGATTATTCATTAGAGGATTTTACAGACCAAAGAAGTGAGGTTAAAAATCTACCATACAATGGGTAAACATGCCAATTTAAGTAAGCAACGACTTTATATTATTGGTGTAAGAAGGTAAAAATATCCTTTCTTGAACTATGTAATTGTAAATGATTTTACTATAATGACTTCAATATAAATATTTCACATGTATAATGGTGCACCTAATTGTAAGGTTAGATATGTTTTTCATGTATATGTGTGCATCTAATTTTGTGCATGTTTATATATATTATTGTATGTATTATTGTGTGTATAGGGGACACCTGATTATAAGTATATTTCATGTATAAGAGTGGACTCAATTATGTATATGTTTTTCCATCATGTGAGAGCACCTGATTATATGTGGGTTGTGTTAATCTTGGATGTAGTCAATTGTGCATTCTTGAACTGATTATAACTTTATGTATTGATCATTCTACCCATATGCGTACAGGTTAATATCAAGATCCGATTAAAGTATGCCGGTATATATGGATATATATGTGTAATGTTTGTTAAAACGGATGAAAGGAAAATATACCAACTCGTTTGGAAGTTTCATTTTAAATTCCAAACGAGTTGGTATATGGATAAGTGTACACAGGCGTACATTGTCTTCATGTATAAGGGTATATAAAAAGTTATAAAAAGATGTGGGGTTACACATACGTACGTATCCATGGAATTAGAAGTAGGCGGTTAATGACTTAGTGGTCAGCATCTTCGCAACTGATCTGAATACCCCCAACTGATATAACGCCAATGCCTCTATACTGACTTCCTTTTCCTTTTTCTTTTTTCTTATTTTTTCTTTTTTTTATCTTTCTCTTTAGTTAAAGCAAATGAATATTTCGTCAACTTTTTTTGTACCAAATGGAAGGAATATTTGTGGTTTGATGAAATGAGCTAATTTAGCTCATTGAAATGAATTATAATTTATAACCAATTTAAATGTCGTGTTGAGATTTCCTTTATATATATATATATATATATATATATATATATGATAAGTTTTCATGTTCAAATTGACGCATATACGAGGTTCTTGTTTAACTAGTATTAGAACTCTCTATTCCTCTTGGACAGCATGTGTGTGTGTGTTTGTGTCTGTGTGTGTGTGTGTGTGTGATTGCTTCACTTTAACTACCACAAATAAACATTCCTGCTTGCTATCAGCATCGATGACCCTAGTCTCCTGCAGTACAATACACCTCCTTGGCCTCACCTTTTCAACGGACCTGAAGTGAAAAGACTATATCTATATCTATAGCTGCGTCTACTACTAGACAATTTAGGTCTCTATGTCGGGTCAGAAAGATTTTCCTCTCAGATCTATTACATTTATAAATCAACTATTCGTCCGTGCATTGAATAATCTTAGCATATCTGGTCGGGAGCTACTGATATTTATCTCGTTCTTCTCGACAAAATCCAAAGAAGGATTTGTAATGTCATTTATCCTGACTTCAGTCACATTCTCACTGATGTGACAAGGATTCCCTTTGCCTTTTCTAAATGTATTGAATACTCTTAGCATATCTGGTCGGGAGCTCCTGGTATTTATCTCGGTCTTCTTGACAAAATCCAAAGAACGATTTGCATTATCATTTATCCTGGCTTCAGTCACATTCTCACCGATGTGACGAGGATTCCCTCTGTCTTTTCTACAAGTATTGAATACTCTTGACCTATCTGGTCGGGAGCTCCTGATATTTATCTCGGTCTTCTCGACAAAATCCAAAGAAGGATTGGTAATGGTCTTTATCCTGACTTCAGTCACAATTTCACCAAATAGACGAGGATTCCCTCTGTCTTTTATTCAAGTATTGAATACTCTTGGCATATCTGGTCGGGAGCTCCTGATAATTATCTCGGTCTTCTCGACAAAATTCAAAGAAGGATTTGTAATATCATTTATCCTGACTTCAGTCACATTTTCACTGATGTGACGAGTATTCCCTCTGTCTTTTCTACAAGTATTAAATATTCTTGGCATATCTGGTCGGTTTCTCCTGATATTTTTCTCGGTCTTCGCGAAAAAATCCAAAGAAGGATTTGTAATGTCATTTATCCTGACTTCAGTCACATTCTCACCAATGTGACGAGGATTCTCTCTGCCTTTTCTACAAGTATTGAATACTCTTGGGATATCTGGTCGGGAGCTACTGATATGTATCTCGGCCTTCTCGACAAAATCCAAAGAAGGATTTGTAATATCATTTATCCGGACTTCAGGCACATTCTCCCCAATGTGACAAGGATTCCCTCTGTCTTTTATTCAAGTATTGAATACTCTTGGGATATCTGGTCGGGAGCTCCTTGTATTTATCTCAGTCTTCTTGACAAAATCCAAAGAAGGATTTGTAATGTCATTTATCCTGACTTCAGTCACATTCTCACAGATGCGATGAGGATTCCCTCTGTCTTTTCTACAAGTATTAAATACGCATGGCATATTTGGTCGGGAGCTCCTGATATTTATCTCGGTCTTCTCGACAAAATCTAAAGAAGGATTTCTAATGTCATTTATCCTGACTTCAGTCACAATTTCACCAATGAGACGAGGATTCCCTCTGTCTTTTCTACAAGTATTGAATACTCTTGGCCTGTCTGATCGGGAGCTCCTGATATTTATCTTGGTCTTCTCGACAAAATCCAAAGAAGGATTTGTAATGTCAATTATCCGAACTTCAGTCTCATACTCACCAATGTGACGAGGATTCCCTCTGTCTTTTATTCAAGTATTGAATACTCTTGGCATATCTGGTCGGGAGCTCCTGATATTTATCTCGGTCTTCTCGACAAAATCCAAAGAAGGATTTGTAATGTCAATTATCCGAACTTCAGTCTCATACTCACCAATGTGACGAGGATTCCCTCTGCCTTTTCTACAAGTATTTTTATTGCGACTTGAGTCTTTTTCTTTGATATCCAAACAACATGAATTTTTTCGTGATACTACAATTACTGTGCGTTGTGGTGCAGTGGACATCGGCTCGGAACGAGAAATCTAGAAGCCGAGTTCGAATTCCAGTTGAATTCATTCATTCACTTACGCCAAATATTCTTGGGAAATGTATTAATCAGTCTCTTCCTTCCAGTGTATGGGTTAAATAACAAGACAGATTGGGTTCTATAGCCTTGGCTGCAACCAGTCTACCGCAGAAAGCAATGGCAACCTACTGCGGGATGATCTTCTACCCAGTCAGTCATGTCTCTTTCGAGACATGATCCCCCAAGCGTGTATCACGTATGGCACTTAATTGACTGAATGACTATACTGGCATCTAGGTCACACTGTTTTACAGTTTAAATAGTTAAACGTAAACGCTTATCTATTCCAAATGTTTCTTTTCTCACACTTCCCGTCTTTGATATTTCTTTCCAGTTACTTGCTTCCCTGATTGCTATAATCTCCAAAAATTAAATGAAACGTCCATTAACATTTTCTATTTACTTGAATCACGTCGAAATTTTAACTGTTCTTAGAAAGCACACATATATATATATATATATATATATATATATATGTGTGTGTGTGTGTGTGTGTGTGTGTGTGGTTTATATATATATGGTTAACTAAAAGGAAGACAAGAGGAAAACTGTAATTTACTCGCCTACGCGATTCGTACTGTGATGGACGTTATCAATGCAAAAAAACGAAGTGAGCTTTATTCCAAATTACGTAACTATAAACTGTGTTGGTAACTATAAAAACGCACAAAATAATTCAAAAAAATTAACAGAAATCATTTTGTTTGAGAATTTCTTAATGAGTAGTGCAAAGATGCTAAATTGAAGAGAATTTAATTTATATAATTACTAAGCAATGTTTCTTCACTTTCAATGACCATTTCTATATACAAAAAATTGTTTTATCAATTGAGAATTTCTAGAAAGGGACCGTTTCAGAAATATTTTACCACCAGACTCCTCCTATTTTAGATATACAGACACTCCCTTCTAATCTATCCAAAAACTACTAAAAGAGCAGATCTTGTCAATAAATTCTATATCATTGAACCTACAATAGACTTTACCTTCGAATCTGAATCTAATCATACTCTTCCTTTCCTAGACATCATATTACACAAAAATAACAACACACTAAATTTTGACTTCTATAGAAAAATTACTAACAAAAACGACCTGATCAATTTCTATTCTAATCAGTCTTTCGAAATCAAATCTGGTATTTATATAGGCTTCTGTTTAAGAACACAAACTATCTGCAGCCCCCAATATTTAGCAAAAGAAGAAAAATACATAAAGAACACATTTAGAAATTTATAATATTCGTATCACATTATTCAGGACGTATGAAGAAAGGCATATAAAATATCCAATCACAACAAAAGCAACATTATCAACAATAATAATTTAAATAATAACAGATACATTATACTATCCACCAACTCCATTGTATCCACTGTCAAGAACAATTTATCCCATCTAAAAAAAACACACACAAATAGTAACAACTACCTCGAAAAATATTATGCACATTGTTAGATCGAAAAAAAATCCCGAAATCATAATAATGAACAAGCAGGTATATAGAAAATAAACGACCAAAATTGTTCCTCAATGTACATCGAAGAAACAAGTAGATATCTAAAAACACGTATATATGAACACAAAAGAGACACCACTAATAACAATCTAACGAATGCATTAATGATACACAGAAATAAAGTCCAAGGAAAACGGTTAAATTCCGTTCATTTTAACATCTACTGACATTGCACTACACATGAAAGAATTCTAAAAGTAAATATTTCCTGTTAATATTTTTGAATGATTTTGAAAAATCTATCTATATAAGGAAGACGATTGGCTACATGTCCTAGTGGAAGAGGCACTTTTGTCAGTACATTTAAACAGTAGACCATCCAATACTACATCCATTTGAATGGACTATAATCGGCATCATTGTAAAGCTTAACACACACACACACACACACACACACACACACACACACATATATATATATATATATATATATATATATATATATATATATATGTAGGTTTCATTAAAAATAATACTCATGTTGCTATGGGTATTTTTTAAATAATTTTTAATTCTTTCCATTTCAATAAATAAATCATATAAAAATTGTCCAAATGTTTCATTTGTATACTTTTAGCCATTATCAAGGATGAATTTTGTTTTACTTTTATCTGAATATGTACATCGTTTATGTATGTAGGGTCATAAGAACGTTTTATTTTTTAAAAATGGTCAGCATATTTTGGCCGTGTTCATAGTTGATATTGTTGAGTGTTGGCTTTTTTCTTTTTTACGCGTGTATGATGTTCCTATGACATGAAACAATGTATATGTGCATTATTCATTGAGTGAATGTTTTTGATAAGTCTGGAAACTTCCTGAGCCGATATAAGATCAGCACGAAGCTTGTACTCCATGAGGTGGGGAAAGTCAAGTAAGGGATAGTATTTGTCGTCTAACCTAGTGTTAGAAACAAAATTCATGGCAAAGAGTTTAGCTTTATCCAATGAGTGTGAATTACTCCCAGGGCCATTTATAATGCCGAGTCTTGTGGTGCAGTGGATATCGGCTCGGAACGAGAAATCGGGGAGCCGAGTTCAAATTCCAGTTGAATTCATTGCATTCACTTACGCGCATATACCCTTAGGAAAGGTATTAATCCGTCAATTCCTTCCAGTTATGGGTTAAAAACAGGACAGATTGGGTTCTATAGCCTTGGCTGGCAACCAGTCTACCGCAGGAAGCAATGGCAACATACTGCGGGATAATCTTCTACCCAGTCAGTCATGTCTCTTTTGAGACATGATCGCCTAAGCGTGTATCACGTATGGCACTTAACTGGTTGACTGAATATAATAGTTGGAAACAATTCAAATTTGTACTAAGCATAAAGTGGGGGATCGGTTTTATATTGTTATGAAGTAATAAACTGATCCCCCAATAATACTTAATATAATAATGTAATATAATCCATCTCTTCTCCCTCCAACTATGAGTTAAATGGCAGAACAGATTGGGTTCTATAGCCTTGGCTGGCAACCAGTCTACCGCAGGAAGCAATGGCAACCTACTGCGGGATAATCTTCTGCCCAGTCAGTCATGTCTCTTTTGAGACATGATCGCCCAAGCGTGTTTCACGTATGCCACTTAACTGACAGACTAAAAGTTTGACTCTATTCGCTATAGAGATTGCAATTCTATAGAAACCACGTGATCCAGTTTTTATACATTTCAGAATTTTCTAGAACTCTGTTTAAGTTATTACGTGTAGTTCTAAATGAGACCAGGATCACGCTATAGCTTTTCCTTTCATAAAGACGATAACAATGATTACGGTGAGCTAAGGTCGTAGAACATTAAGGCTCGAAACGGTTTTATCTGTTTGGATATTATTAATGCTTTTTATGAGAGATAAAGTATTAGATGCTTGAGTATTGGGTGGTTCACTTTTGAAGAGAGCTGACAGAAGGGCTAATCGCTTTTGTTATAGCGATAGATTTTTCTAGGAAACAGCACACCTGAGTACGTCCTGAAGAGGAAAACTTAGATATTATTTTTCGTAAAGATAAAGCAAAAATGACAAGTATTAGGCTAAGAATATGGTTAGAGTCTATATATGAAAATCACTGAAAATTATTTATCCGAAAAAATAATCTAACTGCCGAACAATTTTCAACGAACTCAACGTTTTGAAGCCATAAACATTTAATGAGAAAAACATCAAGAATTCTTCTAAAAAAAAGAATTGTAAATTTGCCCAAGACAAGACCGAGTTTCAATGATTATGTGTAGTTCTAAGTGAGGCAAGAGATACAATACATTGTTCCCTTTGTTAAAGACGGTAGGTCAAGTACGTAGCAAATTCAGGCTTGAAGCAGTTCTACGTGTTTGCATTTTATTGATGCTTTTAATGATAAATGATATGTAAGCTTTCTTCTTCAGAACCAACTCAGGTGTGCTGTTTTCTAGAAAAATCTATCTATATACGGAAGGTGATTGGCTAGAGGTCCTAGTGGAAAAGGGACTTTTGTCAGCACTTTTAAATAGTAGACCATCCAATACTACATCCATCAGTTTTAAAGTGGTTATAATCGGCATCATTGTTAAGCTTGAGTAACTAAATATCCAGACAAGGAAGTAGAAAGGATCTTAAAATAATCATTTCTAAGAGCTACAAATTTTAAGAACGAACACTGCACATGAAATATAAAGTAAATTAGCTATATAACTCAAAATATAAAATTATCCAGTTTATTTCTAATTTTATTTACTTCTTCTTCTTCTTCTTCTTCTTCTTCTTCTTCTTCTTCTTCTTCTATGTGATTTGTCATTTCAGGACGTAGGCGATCATGGTCTTCCAAATCTCTTTATCCCTGGTGGCTCTTAGCATGCTTTCTCCTGTAACACCAAGCAACCCACTTCTGTCATCCACCTGCTCAGGTCCTACAAATATGTTATACGCTGCTTTCCTCTTTCTCTTTTTCCCTCTATCTGGCCTGTTAGTATCAGGTTCTCCAAGCATTCTTTCCTCATTGCAATTCCAAGGAACTTTAACTGTCTCTTCCTGATGCTCAATATTAATATCATTTTTGATTCCATTATTTCCAACACCTCACCATTGCTCACCTGCTCGGTTCACGATATCCGCAGCATTATTCTGTAGAACCACATTTCAGCTGCTACAAGTTTTCCCTTTATCTTTGATGATATTGTCCTGCATTCACTGCCATATTGAAGAACAGACATCACATAACAATCCAGTACTCTCCTCTTTGTTTCTAGTGAAAGTTTCCTGTCTCTTAATACTCTACTCAGGTCTTGAAATGCATCTTTGTGCTTTTGGATCTCAGGAATATAAATGTATAGTAACTGCTGTGACCACAAAGTGAGGGATCAGTTTATGTATTGTTTGCAATATGGAACTGATCCCTCACTTTATATCCAGTATGCTTCTGTAGGACCACATTTCAGTTGCTTCAAGTTTTTTCTTCATCTTTGATGATATTGTCCAATATTCACTGCCATATTGAAGAACTGACATCACATAACAATCTTGTAATCTCTTCTTTGTTTCTAGTGAAAGTTTCCTGTCTCTTAATACTCTACTCAGCTCTTGAAATGCATCTTTGTGCTTTTGGATCTCAGGAATATAAATGTATAGTAACTGCTGTGACCACAAAGTGAGGGATCAGTTTATATATTGTTTGCAATATGGAACTGATCCCCCACTTTATGTCCAGTATGCTTCTGTAGGACCACATTTCAGTTGCTTCAAGTTTTTTCTTCATCTTTGATGATATTGTCCAATATTCACTGCTATATTGAAGAACTGACATCACATAGCAATCTAGTACTCTCTTCTTTGTGAAAGTTTCCTGTGTATTAATACTTTACTTTTGGAACGCCTCGTTCGCCATGCCAAATCGCCTTCGGATCATTTTAGTATCTCCCAATTGTATTTGGAATTTGGGGCTGCTCATTTTCCTGATGATCATGCATTCGTTTTTCTTGCAGTTTATTTTTAGTCTTTTTTTGTGAATCTCTTCAGCTATCTTCTTTAGAAAGTCTTGTAGTTTCCTTTCCGTGTCAGCAATCAGCATTGTATTGTCTGCGTACTGCATGTTATTCAAATTGTGGCCTTCGATTACAAATCCTGGCATATTGGAGTAGATAGACTAAACTATCGCCCGGTTCACACTCCACCAACGTCTATTGAACAGGTGAAGAGGTTCATCCCTTGTTTCCTGTTTAGAATGCGGTTTCCGGTTTTTTATTTTCCAATCTTCTCACATTTTTTTTCAATTGGAGTAGATAGACTAAACTATCGCCCGGTTCACACTCCACCCACGTCTATTGAACAGGTAAAGAGGCTCATCCCTTGTTTCCTGTTTAGGATGTGGTTTCCGGCTTTCTCTTTTCCAATCTTCTCACAATTTTTTCAATTGGAGTAGATAGACTAAACTATCGCCCGGTTCACACTCCACCCACGTCTATTGAACAGGTGAAGAGGCTCATCCCTTGTTTCCTGTTTAGGATGCGGTTTCCGTTTTTCTCTTTTCCAAACTTTTCACTCCTATGTTTCCCCCTGCACATCAGTAGCGTTACCGCCTTGCTCGTTGTGATATGATTTAAAAATAAAAATAGCATCAATGGTCCTCATAATAGTCTCGCTGTTCAGGATGAACAGATCCGGTGAAAAGACGCATCCTTGTCATACGCCCGTTTTTATCATTGCATATCTATTGACTTCGTTACCGATCCATATGCAGGAAGTTTACTGCCATTTGAGATTTTTAATTACTCTTATGTCTTTCCCAAATATGTCGAGGTGTGTGAGCATCTCCGTCAATTCTTTATGGTGCGTTTTGTCAAAAGCCTTTGCATAATCTATAAAACATAGATACTAGTCCTCCTTCATTTGTATTGCCCTTTCAGAAGGCATTCTCATCATAAATATGGCGTTCTTTGTTCCGGTGCCTTTGACGAACCCGCACTGTTCCTGTCCTAGCTTTGGCCTGATTTTGCTTATATTCATCAGGATTCGGACAATCAGTTTTGTGATATGACTCACTAGCAGTATAGCCCGGCGTTTCTCGGTTGTAATGAAAGCTTTAAAACTAATCCATGGTCCTGGAGCTTAGACTCTTTAGACGTTGGTACGAAAGACTAAAAACAATACTTGTTTCCAGTTAAAGCAAAACCGTAGACTGAAAGAAAAATGAATGGATGTAAGTCAAATTTTCATTGCTTGGTATCGATGTCAAATAAGTCTTTTTCGTCGTAAACTGAAATTTGAAGGCTAAATAAGTCCTCTGAGTGAATGGTATCATGGTTGAGACTAAGAAATACAATTATACCTACTTAGAGCCAAACCCGAAGCAAAAATTAAAATAAAAGGGCTGAAAAAATACAGACAAATAGGCAGATAAACAGATACACACGCAAACATCTTGCTTTATATATATATATATATATATATATATATATATATATATATATATATATTATCGCTTTTCTGCACTATTGTAAGAACTACAACCTTGAAACATCTGAATATCGTTTTTTATGTCTTTGTCTATGAGCGTATTACATTTGATTAAAATCGGGCCGCTCATTCTATAACCCGATTTTTTAGATTATCGATTTTCGATATTTATCGGGGGTACCTCGACACAAAACCTAGCTAAAAACACTCGCATACATTTATAGTACAACTGTGCACTCCTTTGCACCCGGCTTCTTCGGTAGATAGCAGATGGAAATAAGAACTCCGAGAGTCAATTTCGAATTTTAATCATCATTCGATTGCCATGTAAAAGAACAACATTTTTAAAATCGTTATGAACTTATTGGACGTAACTTTACATTTAAGTGCATTGGCAAAAAATATAATATTGATGACGAAATGTTTGTTGCTGAAAATAAAGGATTTTTTTTTCACTATGCTATGAACTCATTTATATACCTTTCATTAATCATAATTTTATACTCTTTATTTTTGTACATATATCCTTCCATATTTTAGAACAGTTGTTTATACCTGTTTTTTATTTTTTAGTTTCTATATTGCATCTGTTTGTAAATGCAGTGAAAATCATTTTTGTTTCTGGAAAGAATATATTCGTTTCTCTCATTATATATATATATATATATATATATATATATATATATATATATACATATATATACACGCACATATATATATATGCATGTATATATATATATATATGTATGTAGGCATATATATATATATATATATATATATATATATATATATATATAAAATCTCGTACCTTTTCTCTGCGATTGTATTTGTATGTCTTTTGCGAGAATTTGATAAACTTCCCTTTCGTTTCTTGGCAGTAAATGTTTTTACTGCGGGCATTGTGATTTTGCCAAAATTTGTAAGGACTGTTTCGAAGACGTAAGATCTATTTTGCTGAGGGATTTCTTTTTTTTTTTTAATTTCTTTTTTTATTTAAAAAAAAGACAAAACAAACAAAATAAAACAATTTCTGATTGTTCACATAGAAATGTATTTTATATAAGATTTATTTATTTGTATAAACTTTCATTTTCAGAAGAACAGAAGAAATGATTATTCAGAGTTGCAGAAAAGAGACAAAACCCGGAAGGTAAAAGACCATTGCCGAACACGAGAAACAATATGTACAATATTACAAAGGAGAAAAATAAATGTAATGAAATATGAACCTAAAGAAAGAAAGAGAATACATAAAAAAGTAAGCAAAGTATTACTGAAAAAATTTTAAAGAAAGATCGAAAGAAAACCAGCAACCATCATATGGAAAGTACACGATGAACTCAGTGCCTCTTAAATCGGTTTTGAAAGTTTCAAATATCTCAGTGGACAATATTTCATATTCCGTGAAATTTTATTTTCTTATTTTCTATGCACTATCATTCTAACAAAGTCCAAAAGCTACTCAGAGTAGAGCGTCACTGAATGGATTTATTTTATAAACGTTAGAATTAATGATTTTAAGTACCGTATTTGACGGCATATAAGACGAACATTCAATTAAAATATCTTTAAAAATTCCCCTGTCTCTTATATGCCATATGTAGGTGAAAAATTCAGGGATAGTCTAACGAAATTAGCTATCTGGCAACACCTGGTAGCTTAGACTTTAGAATTACTTAGGTGATAGCGGTATTAAAAATAAGCATCACAGTTTTGATAACGAAGACGAAAGATTTTATGGATTTGAAGACGAATAACATTTTAGTGGTAATTGTACTACTTTTGCATGTGCGTTGTGGTGCAATGGACATAGACTCGGAACGATAAATCGTGGTAGCCGAGTTCGAATTCCAGTTAAATTCCCTGCATTCACTTACGCGCAAATATCCTTGCGAAAGATGTTAATCCGTCGCTTCCTTCCAGTTATGGGTTAAATAACAGGACTGATTTTGTTCTATAGCCTTGGCTGGCAACCAGTCTACCGCAGAAAGCAATGGCAACCTACTGCGGGATAATCTTCTGCTCAGTCATTCATGTCTCTTTCGAGACATGATCGCATAAGCGTGTATCACGTATGGCACTTAACTGACTGAGGATGTGCGTTGTGGTGCATTGGATATCAGCTCGGAACGAGAAACCGGGGAGCCGAGTTCGAATTCCAGTTGAATCCATTGTATTCACTTACGCTCAAATACCCTTGGGAAAGGTATTAATCTGTCTCTTCCTTCCAGTTATGGGTTAAATAACAGGACAGATTTTGTTATATAGCCTTGGCTGGCAACCAGTCTACCGAAGAAAGCAATTGCCACCTACTCCAGGATAATCTTCTGCTCAGTCATTCATGTCTCTTTCGAGACATCATCGCCCAAAGCGTGTATCACGTATGGCACTTAACTGATTGTTTTTTCCAGTTGTAATAATTGCTTGATTTTTATTTTGTTTTTATTTTTTTACCTTTGGATATATTAAAGTTTTTATCGGCTAGTGTTCTTTATTCTTATTATTTTCCGTTTATTTGTAATCATGGCTTGCTTAATCAAGATTTTACCTCATAAATATACCCTAGGTTTTACCATTTACTGATAATTTTACTAACTAAGATAGATAGATAGATACATACATACATACATACATACATACGTCTAAACTTATATAATAAATGGAACTTTCTGTGTGTGTGTGTGTGTGTGTGTGTGTCCGTTACATATAGACTCCGAAAGAGCGGAACCGATTTTCTTGAAAATTTACACAGTTGTACTATTAGCGTCTGCGAGTGTTCTTATCTAGGTTTTGTGTCGAGGTACTCCCGATAAATATCGAAAATAGATAATCGAAAAAATCGGGTTATAGAATGAGTGGTCCGATTTTAATCAAATTTAATACACTAATAGAAAAGACATAAAAACCAATATTCAGATGTTTCAAGGTTGTAGTTCTTACAATAGTGCAGAAAATCGATAATATATATATTTTTAAAAGGCAAGATGTTTGTGTGTGTGTCTGTTTATCTGTCTGTATGTCCTTTATACAAGTCCACAATCTTTATCCGATTCTCACTAAACTTCACACAAATATTCTTTAGACTGTGTCTGAGCTCCAGAATCATGGATTTGTTTTAAATCTTCATTACATCCGAGCAACGCTGGGCTATACTGCTAGTATACATATAACACAGATAACAGTTTTTTTATAATTGTTTCGCCCCAAGTAAGATAGTACTGCCACTGGTGGGGAGGGTGTTTACAATAAGAGAGAAGACAGAAAAATATTACAGGTGATGTAGAAAAGGTAAGAGAGAAGAGGGAATCACAGATGGCAATTGACATTAAATTTAAACGTTTGAAGATTGTAGCTACCAGAGAAGAAATCATGGGGTGGAATATTAACAGGCGGGGAGTTCGAAGAAAGAAACTGCTAGAGTAGAATTGGCGGTTACATTTGCCTATGTTGACGGTAAATAGGTGGAACATAGTTGCCAATCTAGTTGCACGGGTAAATTCACGAAGACGGAGCACCAGAGAATAAAGCTCGTCAAAGCAGAAACCAAGAAAATATTTCTAGAAGACACAGAGAGAAGCCACATTCCGTTGGTGAGAAATGGCTGAAGTCGGAGAAGAAAACATAGGAATGGATTGTTAACAGGCGGGGAGGGGAAAGAAAGTAACTGCTAGAGTAGAATTGACTGTTACATTTGCTTATTTTGACAGTAAAAAGCGGGACCTAGTTGCCAATCTAGTTACACGGATAAACTCACGAGGGCGGAGCACCAGAGAATAAACTCGTCAGAAATCAAGAAATTATTTGTAGAAAAGACAGAGAGAAGCTACATCCGTCGATGAGAAAGTGGCTGAAGTCGAGAAGCCAGATCAAGACCAATAATATTGCAGATCAGCCTTTAGATTATGTTGAGAACCCCGCGAGGACAGCAGAAGCACCTGGCCAGATATGGCAAAAGTATTCAACACACTGACGAAGGTTAGATTTATAAATCTGCAAAATGGATTCTGACGAGAAAAGTTTCCTGGCTCGTCACAGTGACCCAACTTTCTTAGCATTAGATGTAGTTACAGATAAAATGTATTCATTCCATTTGACGTCGGCTGAGAGAGTGAGTTAAACCTAGCATTAAAGAGTTCAATATTTTTTAAACTGAACGCTTGTAATCCATGAGTCGATGTTTGAATGAACCATCCATCTTACCAACGAAATACAATATGAATAACGTCACTTTGCCACTCTGTACATGTACATGATACTTATCCGTAAGTGTCTGAACGGGCGAAATTAATGTAGCTCATCAGAACACTTTACATCGAAATAACGATAATAAATTTGCAATGTTGCGTCTGTGGGAGAGTGGTTCCACCGATGGAATATACTGATCCCCTACAAGTCCGCGTAAATGTTCTTGAAAGCTGGAAAATAAAGGATTGGTCAACTCCAGCTCAGATATGGCAGAAATACTCCATTTTTATTCTGATCTGACCAATCTAAAGATAGAGTATGTATGAGCCAGACAATTTCTGCACTGATATAAAGAGAAGATATATATACTCTAGTCATCCGCAGACAGATCTGTTTCGCTGTATTACAGCTCATCAGTACGGCTTAGAATTCGGTCGCTTCCTAACCCAGGATTGAAACACGACCGAATTGGCGTCAGTCGGCGATTCTACCCCTAGGCCACGAGCGTCCAGTAGAAGAAGGCAGGCTTTTTAGCGTGTATAAACACGCCCAATAGCTAGAGTGCTCCAATTCATTATCGAATGAGTGGTACGTAAATGCCGAATTAGCTACTGTTTACAAAGTCTACCACTCTTCCAGAGTGCTCAATCAGTGGTCATATATATATATATATATATGTATATTATGCTGTTATTATAACGATAATAACATTATATCTATACATGCTCTAAATCTGTATTGAGCACTTTCTAAAAAGAAAATATTAGTGTGTTGAATATATATCCGTTAGTTTCAACCACTTGAACAATTTTGTCTACGTGTTTTTATTATGCCGGTTCTAAGCTTTCGACTCACACAAGCCATCTTTAGAGTTGTTACAGAGAGGTTAAAAAATATCGAAATATTGGACAGTTTTTGTCTTTCTTTTCACCTGAAATTAAAGCCAAAATACGATGTTTAGAATTGCTCATGTTTAAACATAATAAACATTCGTTGTTTGTTATATTTAACGAATTATGTTTAGAAAATTATCTGCTGCCTCGATACACTATATATATATATATATATATATATATATATATATATATATATATCACTATGAAAAACATTTTAATTCTATTTTATTTCCATGATGTCATAAGGGTTGCATTGTTACAGGTTTTATCTGAAAGATTGTGAGAATTTCATCAACTTTGACACAAATGCATCCCTACGTATGTAATACAATTTTTGAAATAGATGAGATCATACACAAACGTATACACAAACATACAAGCTCTCGCAAGAACGTAGATACAATAATTCATCAAAACTGGTTTCTTTAAATACCACCGACGAATTTAACACCACAAATGGCTACGAAGCCAAAACATCAACCTCCAACTCAAGTTATTTTATTAATTAGCCTCGTCAGATGTAAGCTTTCAAATTGATACCATGCTTGGCGTCAAGCCCCTTCAGAAATATCTAATCTGTCAGCTTTATACAATCTCTTCCAAGGATAAATAGTCAAAAAATGAGCTTTGAAGAGTAAATACTGAGGGTCTGTGCAAAGGTTATTTTGAACATAGTAGACACACGTTACAAAATTAAAAAAAAAACGTGGTTTGGAACGACACCAAACCACATTATTTAAAGATTTCACAGAGCGGCCACATTTAAAACCGATGGCGTATCTCACTCGAAAAGAAAATAATGTCATAAGCAAGATGTTAACATTCCAACCAAGATCAAAAAGAAACCCCCATCAGTTCTGTACAGAATGAAAAACAAGGAACTTGAGAAAGCTGTTTTTTTAAAAATGTTGTCATATCTGGTTAGGCGCCCCTGCTGTTCGTCTTATTTTTCTCGACAGGTTCCAAAAGAGAATCTGTAATGTGTTTGGTTCCGACTAGGCAGTTCGACCTCAGGCATTTTTTCTCCGGCGGGATGTGGCTTCCTTTTGTCTTTTCTATAAATATTTTCATGGTTTCTGCTTTGAAGAACTTAGGTCACTGGTGCCTCCTCAACAAGAATTTACTCGGGCATCCAGACTGGCAACTCAGTCCCACCCTTTTACAGTTAGATCAACCAAATGCAGGCGACAATTCTACTCCAGTATCTTCTTTTCTCGCGCTTCTCTCCTATGGAACTACCTTTCATATATTTGCTTTCCTAATTCTAGGAATGTAAATCCAAAGTCCATTCTCATCTTTTATCCACTTAACTCCAGTCCTTCTTACATCACCCCGTGTATCTTGTTCTTTTCCTTTCTCTCTCCATTCGCGACTGTCTTCACGCCTGTGTTCACATCCTTCTCTTTCGCTTTCTCTTTCACACCCCGTAGTTGGTTCGTCTTTGTCTTCACTCTCCTCTTGTCTAAAACTTAATTCTCTCATGTACCACCTTGCTTGGCGTGAAATGATGAAAATAATTGTTTTAAGAGAATTATTGTACAAGTATCAATCGAAAAAGATATGGACTGCTCGGTCAAAGATGCCAAATGTTTTCTTTATAGGGTAACGGTCTATTTACTATTAACATTGAACATTTTATTTTGTGTTTCCAATCTCCAAATAAAATGGTTGTACAACAGATTTATATTTGTTAATACAATGAACATCACTCAAGTCTTTTTTCGTTTGCCAGGTGTTGGTAGTGATCATTATAATAAACTAGATGTAGCCTTTGTTCTGGATTTACATTTAGTTAAAAATGACATCATTTGCAATGTTAAAATTTAACTTCCTGCGTTTTTTGTTTATACACACATCAATAAATAAGATACAGTAAATAGGAAAAATGCATCCAAGTTACAGAATAATTTGAAAAAGGTCGAAGATCTAAGAAGAAATTACAAAAAGAAAATCTTTTAAAATAGTATATCATTTATTCTGCTTTTGATTTTCGCTTTCCAGTTTCCAGATAGGGTGTTTTTAGATGGCCAGAATTAGAATTTAAATCGTTTAAAGATGACGTTATCCGCAA
This sequence comes from Ascarosepion bandense, assembly GCA_037127315.1. Taxonomy (NCBI): domain Eukaryota; kingdom Metazoa; phylum Mollusca; class Cephalopoda; order Sepiida; family Sepiidae; genus Ascarosepion; species Ascarosepion bandense. The sequence goes on from JBBBDQ010029610.1 coordinate 509,201, forward strand.
CAGTCAAACAGAAAAAGCATGAAACAAAAGTGTTTTTATAAAGACTTTAATATGTCATTATGAGAAACAGATTTTATTTTAATGTTGGTTGCTTATTTTGCATTAAAATGGTTTCAAAAAAATTTCGTCTTTCATTGCTATGAATTCCGTATAATATTACAGTATTATATTAATATTTGCCTTAAGTTAAAGGAATTTTTGTTATTTGTGGTTTGCTCATTCGTATGTGCACGTCTAACACTATCGTGGATATCGTGGACTGAGCATACAAGCAACGACGAAGTGTTAGAAAGAATGTCAACAAAAAGGAAATTGATGCTGAGCATCAGGAAGAGACAATTGAAGTTCCTGGGACATGCAATGAGGAAGGGGAGCCTGGAGAACCTGATACTGACTGGACAGATAGAAGGAAGGAGAGACAGAGGAAAGCAGCGGATAACATATTTGCAGGGTCTGATCAGGTGGATGACGGAACGGGGGTTGCCAGGAGCAACAGGAGCAAACATACTAAGAGCCACAAGGGATAGGGAGACGTGGAGATCCATGATCGCCTACGTCCTGAAGGGACAGGGCACATAGAAGAAGAAGAACTTTTTGCGGAAATTAACGAAGATTAAGGAAATGGTTTTTAAACAAGAGACAATTTGAAATTATTTGTTTGAACATTAAATTTGATTGATACTCGTATTTAAGTAGACATTCTGTTTTATAATCAAAGAGTATTATATTTTTATTTCTACCGGACTGATTATTTACGATAAATGTGTCATTCGGCAGGATTCGAAACTGTGACACCTATCCATATAGGCTAAGCCACCAATTCTGTTATATAGGCTTGATTTCAATTCGTTTAGATTCTTGGTCATTCGTGGTCGAGAAGTCTAAGACGCGCAAGATCAATTGGTGGCATCCCCTATATGGGTAGGGGTCGCAGGTTCGAATCCTGCCGAATGACGCATATTTTCGTAATAAAAATTTATCGTAAATGATCAGGCCGGTAGAAATAAATCTATAACAGTTTTTGATTATAAAACGGAGCATCTAATTACAAACGAGTATCGACATAAAATAATGTTCAAATATGTATATACATAGATAGCTGTTAATATTTACATTAGAATATGTGCTAACTACAAAATTGTACATTTTGTTTCAATATTGTAAGTACAATGTCTCATGATGTAGTTACCAGAGCAAATAAATCAAATATGAGTATTTATTAAAAATAATATTTAAATAAAATCAAAAATATGTCGGACATTTTCCATTTCGTAACGGATTTTGTAAATCAATTGTCTTTTTTAGAATAGGATACGAAAAAGAGCAGATATGAATGATCAGAAAAAGTGGGAATATGTGTGTTTAAATGCACTATTCTGGCTTTGTAAAACAGAAGGAAAAAGAAAAAAGAAAGAGAAAGACACAGATGAAATAAAAATCAAAAAGGAAAACAAGAGAGAAAGAAAGAAACGAGAGGAACGAGCCAATGAAAAAAGGCTCAGAGAGAAATAGACCCCAAATTTAGATAGTAAACATGTAGGCATAAACTAACAGCGGTGACGCGACTTCTGGGATCAACAAAGAGGAAAATGTCAGAAAATTTCTAATTCTTTGCAGCTTCTGTTGTCTCCGCACCACATTTTTCTCCTTGGAAATTTTCTCATTTTTTTCTCGATGTTTCTGTGCATTTTCTCACTTTTATATATATATATATATATATATATATATATATATATATATATATATATATATATAGAACCAACTTAATAAAAATTTATCCAAATTTTTGAGAAATTTTGTCTTTAGTTTCACCTGAAATTAAAACCAAAATACGATGTTTAGAACGGCTCATGATTAAACATGACATCATTGTCTCTTATATTAAGCATTATATGCATATATTTCGGCTATAATGCGTGACTCTTCAGAAATGAATTGAGCTCTCTCGGTGACTGGCGTCTTTATATACTGCTTACATAGAAAACGTTAACATTTCCATTCTCTGACCCCATGCGCCGATGGCTTAGGGAGTAGAGACTCCGACTGATACCAAATCGGTCTAGTTTCGATCCCGGCCAGAAGCAAGTGTATACGTTTAGCCACACTGATGAGCTGTGATATAGCGAAACGGTTTTGTATGTGGATGACTAATATATATATATCTGTGTGTGTGTGTGTAAAATGTTTTGACAGGAGATTCGACTGTGTAGTCGATGAGAACACAACTAAACAAGACACATGCGCAAAAGGAAATATTGATGTGACAATTTACCCATCGCACGATGAGGGGGAAAGAAAAAGAGATTGAAAGGTGTAGAACGCCAGCCAATACACACACACACACACACACACATATATATACACGCGCATATAGACATATATATATATACATATATTTATGTAGAGTGAGGTAGATAAAAATAAATAATGCAATTACCTGTTTCATTATGTGTGCGTATATATATATATATATATACATTTAGAGATATATAGATGTGCATATATTTATATCATTGCGGAAACCTATATCTTAATGCAATTATATATAAAGTTATTTATCTTTACATGATTTCAAATGTATATATATATATATATATATATATATATATATAGATAGATAGATAGATAGATAGATATTTATATATATATTTAGATAAATAAATAGATAGACATATAAATAAATATATGTATATATATATTTGTGCGTTCATGTGTGCTTATGCGTGTATGTGTGCTTTTGCACACTGCAATCTGTTCTGTTCTTAAAATCATTTAAAATATATTTTTTTACTTATCATATTCTTGTCATATTTCTCAAAAGTTTTTTTTTCTTATTTTACAGTATTTTTTAAATTATTTATTCTCCTCAACAATGTTTCCCACTCTTTAATTAACTGTTGAATATTTCGGCAAAGATAAAAAAAAAAGTTCTACAATATTTTTCATTTTCCTGTTATTTATTGTGAGTCATTTCATGGGAAGCCCTTTAATAATGTTGCATGCATCTATATATATATATATATATATATATATATAGGGTGCGATGGATAAAATATCATTTGAATTATGTAAAAATGAAAATAACACTGACAACTCATTTGAAAAGATATGTTAACAACACAAAAATGACTTGAAATACTAAAGAGTAGATATTTATTGAATAGAATCGGCATTGGCTTTAATAACGGCCTTTAAACGACTTCGAAATCTTTTGCAACTTTTCTGGACGATATCCTTATGTTGCTTAATCCTGTCTCAATCTTTGCTTTAATTCATTTTTGATTTAACAAGGAGTTTTGTTGGTCTGTTGCTCATATTCGCCAAGAATCTAATACTCAATGCGGTTGTAGTGTAGGAAGTTCGGTAGCCAGATGTAAATGTGTTATATTTGAAGAAAAATAATTTTTATAATCATATCACACCAAGCAAGGCTGTTTACTGCCACTGTTTTGCAGGAAGTTACATAGGAGGAAAGTTATGAGAAAGAGTGACCGGTTACAGGGGGTGTCAGGAAATGGGTAAGAGAAGGATGAGAATACTGATTAGAGTGGAGTGGGCGGAGTGGGCGGAGTAAGAAGCGTGAGAGAGAGGATGCAAGTTAGTGAGATAGAAAATAACGATTGACTTTACATTTAAACTCCTGCAGATTGTAGCTGTCGGTGAAGCATTAAATGGAAAGGAATTCCACAGGCGGGAAGTGCAAGAAAATATGATGGAGTAGAATTTGCGTTTACATTTTATTGGTTTCAAAGTGGAAATGTGGGACCTAGTTGCTAAACTCGAGTAAATTCGTATATAGGTGGCACCAGGGAGCAAAGTTCATCAGAGAAGGAGCCGTGAAGTATTTGTAGAAGAGACACAGTGAAGCCACATTGTGACGGTTAGAAAGTGACTGTATTCGAGCTGGTAAGTTGAGATCGATCTCATTACAGATTCTCCGTTGAATTTTGTCAAGGACCCCTAGGGGGATAACAGTATTCAATGCTCGGGCGGATGGTAGATTCATATATGTGCAGGATTGTTTCAGGTGGGAAAAACATCCTGGTCCTATACAGTGAACCGTCCTTCTTAGTTGCGGATTTAGGTATGGATGCGATAATCATTCCACTTGAGGTCTGTTGTGAGAGTTAACTCGAGGAGGGCAGTGCTTTGCTTTCAGGGCATAACATCAGAAAAAGACAGTTGAAATTTTTAAGGTAAATAATGAGGAAACAGTGTTTGGAAAATTTGATAATCACCAGACGAGCAAGAGGGACGAAGGAAAACAACACATAAATTAATTAGTGAGCTAGAGTGTGGGACCTAGTTGCTAAACTTGTGACTCGAGTAAATTCATATATAGAGGGTTCCAGTGATATAAGTTCATGAGAGCAGAAGCCGTGGAATTATTTGTAGAAGAGGAACAGGAATGTCACATTGCGCCAGTGAGAAAGTGACTGTATCTGTGCCGTCAAGTTGGGATCGATCGCATTACAGATTTTCTGTTGGATTTTGTCAAGGACACCTAGGTCTAACAGCCATAATTGAGTCCTGCTTGTTTGGCATCGTGCGAATCTAGGGATAGGGTTTACCTTGACCCAGGGTATCACTATCTCCATCAGCCACTTGATGGAAGCCTCCATATTGAGTTGAGGCCCCAGTGGGAAGATTAATGAATGCATAACGTCATCATTTGTGATCGCTTCAGAAATATGATGTTGACTGGATGTATCATTCAACTCATTCAGAATGAGGCTTACGGCCATATCACGTTGAATACATCGGTTCTCGCTGGAGCACCGAAGTTAAACAACGTTGAGCTTGGTCAGTACTTAGATGGGTGACCGCTTGTGAATACCAGGTGCTGTAAGCGCTTAGCGACGGATGTGCGTTGTGGTGCAGTCGATATCGGCTCGGAAAGAGAAATCGGTGAGCCGAGTTCGAATTCCAGTTGACTACCCTGCATTCACTTAAACACTGGTACCCTTGGGAAAGGCATTAATCCCTCCCTTCCTTCCAGTTATGGGTTAAATAACGGGGTAGAACTTGGGAACCCTGCCCTTAACACAAATCCCAATGAATCTTGATACTCGAAAAGAAAAAATATTACTAGATACAAAAACTTATATAAAAACAACAATAAATTGTTGAAAGAAAAAGGTATTACCAGCAATAAATAAATAAAATTTAGTTGGCAATAAATGAACCGCCGAGGTTGATATGCCATAAAAAAAAACAACCAACCAATCATTCAGAATGCTCTTCGCTGTCCTCAGATTGACATACAAACACACTGAATTGTTTGGCGAGTATGCAAAAGAAGATGATATTTCCCCATTTCAAACGGAGTTAATTGCGTCAGTATACTCTTTTTCTCTCAGACAAATATACTGTGTAGTCGACGAATGCAAAACAAACAACGCGCAAGCGCGAAATTGAAATGACTATAATTTACCCACTGGATTGTGGTGCAGTGGATATCGGTTCGGAACGAGAAAACGGGGAGCTGAGTTCGAATTCCAGTTGAATTTGTTGCATTCACTTACATGCAAATACCCTTGGGAAAAGTATTAATCCGTCTCTTCCTCAAGTTATGGGTTAAATAATGAGACAGACTGAGTTCTATAGCCTTGGCTGGCAACCAGTCTACTACAGAATGCAATGGCAACCTACTGCGAGATAATATTCTGCCCAGTCATTCATGTTCCTTTCGAGACATGATCGCCCAAACGTGCATGACGTATGGGACTTATTTGACTGATCCTGTATATCCAACCGAAATTAGAATTCTTTGGATCTTTTCCAACATAAAACTGTCAAATATACTTCGACATTCACACACACACACACACACACACACACACATATATATATATATATATATATATATATATATGTAGTCATCTGCAGATAATCCTGTTTCGCTGTATCAGTACGGTTAAATATCTGATTGCTTCTAGCCGAGAATGAAACCGGACGTATTTGACATCAGTCAGTTATTCTATCTCTAAACTATTGACGTACTTCGGAGGAAAGTAGAATTTAGCGTGTTATATACACAATGTAAACAAACGCCAGTAGCCTAGTGTGTTCAATTCATTGCTAAAGAATGATATATATTTTATTAAATAGATACATTTTTACTTGGCTGAATTAGGTATGCAAATAAATGCAGAGTAAACATATGTATAATCACTTATTGGGGGAGAGTCTGCTTCAAACATAAGCACAATCGCCAGGTCTTATGTTTGAAAACGTAGCTCGACTGTTTATCTATGTTTAGTCACCGAATCTTGGGGATACGAATGTTAGTTGTTTCCGGTTTATTGTGATATTCTTTCGACCACATGGTTAGGTAAAAATAGAATTTAGATTTATTAACTTTTATTATTTTTTTAAAAATTCAAATATCTGGGAATTGTTTTGACAGAGGATTGAAATGCGACACAGAAATCCAAAGATGTATTGGCATGGTCAAAGACGCATTTCAGAAGCTAGCCAAAGTACTGAAAGACAGGAAAATCACATTTGAAACAAAGAATAACGTGCTAGATTGCTATGTGATATATGTCATTCTGTATGGAAGTGAATGCTGGACGATCTCATCAAAGATGAAGGAGAGGCTTGAGACAGCAGAAATGTGGTTTTACAGAAGGATGCTGAGGATACCATGGACAGAGCACAATGCAACGATGAGGTGTTGCAAAGGATGCAAACGAGAAGAAAACAGTTGATATATATTAGGAAGAGACAAATGAGGTTACTGGGACACGTAATGAGGAAGGAAGGCCTAGAGAACTTGATACTCACAGGACGGGTATATGGAAGAAGAGATAGGGGAAAGCAGCGCGAGACGTACTTGTTAGGTCAAAGCAACTGGTTGACGGAAAGGGGCTTAGTCGAGGCACCAAGAAAAAAATTGAGAGCGACAAAAGCCAAGTGGAAGTCCATGATTGCCTACGTTATGAAGGGACACGGCACATAATGAAAAAAATATCAACAACGGCTTACACGTTTGGGAATAGTTAAATCTTAATCTAGACCTGAGGTGTATATGACAACTTAGAGCAATCGAGAAGCCACCATTATCACCAAGCATAGCACCACCAGACTTTAATTTGTAAGATATTGTTTACGGCCTGTATTACGATCAGCGATTTCTGATTTTTTTCTGAAATTATTTTGGAAATATTTCAAATGGTTTTTAAAAAGTCTGATAGGGTTCAATGTGGTTTTGAGCATGAAAGTTAGGATTTTGAACATTATAAATAGTTTATTTACCATAACAAATCATGTTGCTTTGATGTGACAATATTTTTATATTTTCTGTAAACTATTTTTGTTTAATAAAAGTTATTAAGTAAACCCGTTAATTTTGCTGCATGACTTATTATAGGTAGTAAAAATCTGTATTTCTTATTTATTGAAATGTCTCTAACGGATTAATATATGATGAAACGTAAATTTTATTTTTTATTTTATATCAGGACAGAAAAGGCGCCACAAATATACACTTAAGCAAATTTTATTCTTAATAAATACATATAGGATCTCAAAATTAAAGAAAAATGCCGCTTATGTAAAAAAAAATTATACACAGAATGAGCAGCCAAAGACCACAAACTCCTGCCAAATCAATACGGATATCATTTAGCGATTAGCAAGAGATGATTATTAAAATGAGAAAGAATAACTGCGTGAACTTGACCGCTCTCAAGATGAAAATGCAAAAAAAATGAACTCGACCGCTCTTAAAATTAAATTCACACTTAAAAAGAAACAGGGAATGTAATTAAGTATTTAAAATGATCTAGGGGAGGTAATTCAGTATTTGGCATTAGAAAAGAAATAATTAAATTTTATTAATAAAACCGGAAAAAAAAACACAGAATCTTTATCCCGTACCGATCGAACCCATAATTTAATCCGTTTGTGCCAAGCATGAGGCCAATCATCCCTCCGAATCCATCCAGTGAGTCTTGAACTATGCTGACCATGGATAGAAGGACAAACACGACCGTAAAAAATTCTTCAGTTTTAATGCGTATGATGTGCGTTGTGGTGCAGTGGATATTGTTATGTTGTTTGTAACAGAAAATACTTAGTAAATAATCACAAACAACGGAAATAAATTAAATTAAATATATTACCGGAAAATAATATGTACAACAGGGTTGTTAGTATAGTACAGGAACAATGGTTTAGTAAAGTAATAAGACGTAAAGTCTGACTTGGTATACAGCTGAACAGTCAACGCGACACACCACACTACAACCGCCGACCCTAAGGACTTTCTACTACCACTTTATATAGCGGTAGGAACAGTCCATATTTATAACAAAGGTGGACAGCGCCCTAACAGATATCAACTCGGAACGACAAATCGTGGAGCCGAGTTCGAATTCCAGTTGAATTCTTCGCATTCACTCACGCGAAAATACCCTTGGGAAATATATTAATCCGTCTCTTCCCTCCAGTTATGGGTTAAATAACAGCAGAGACTAGCTTCTATAACTTTGGCTGGCAACCAGTCTACCGCAGAAAGCAATGGCAACCTATTGTGGGATAATCTTCTGCCTAGTCAGTTATGTCTCTTTCGAGACATGATCGACCAGAGCGTATACCATTGTTTCAACGTCATACGGCCGTAGGCTGGGTGGTTGGAGAAATGTCTATGTAAATAGGAAAGGTTTATTTTGTTCATATTTTTTTTTAATCATTTCACCCCGAGCAAGGCGGAAACGCCACTGATGTACAGGGGGCTACATAAATGTAAAAAGATTAATTAGAAAAGAGTGAGGAGTACAAACTAGTTAGAAAGGAACAATAGAAAGCTGAGAAAGCAGGTGCGATGACAGATACATAGTTGGGGAGAAAGGGAAGGTTATACGGGGGTGGGGAGAGAGCTAGAGTCCAGTGGTTAGTAGATAAGTATTGACTTTGCCTTTAAATTTCTGGAGGTTGTAGCCGTCAGGAAACCAAGAATACGGGAGCGAGTTCCACAGGCGGGAAGTGCGAGAGAAGAAGCTGCAGGAGAAGAACTGTCGTCTGCATTTGGCTAACCTGACTGTGAATGGGTGGGACCCAGTTGCCAGTCTGGTTGCACGAGTAAAAACCTGTTGAGGATACATTAATAAGTAATATATTTATTTAAAACTTATCTACCACAAAGTATATTTTTATCTTATTAATAATAAATAATATTATTTATTTATTTTAGATTCTATTGAGAGATTATTTGGTAGTTTTGATTTTATCTATAAGTCTGTTGTTAGTTCATGTTTAGAATATTGCTGCTACGTATAGCCCGCTGCCCCTACTGTTGATCCTTGATAATATCCAAAGAAGAATCAGTAATAATATCGGTCTTAATTGGTGGCACGTCTTATGTTACTTTGCTACCACAGCAAGGTTGCCTTGCTGTGTCTTTTCTATAAATACTTTTATAGCAGCATTCGCTATAAGACCTAGTTTTTATTTTAAACCAGCTGAGTGCATGTGGCATCCAAACACCATTAATTTACATTTGAACTGGCTGTTTGTAAGCACAATCTTTGGTCTAACTGTTTCTTTTCCCGCATTTCATGCTTTAGGAACTCCCTTCTGATTCCATGCTTCCCAGCCAATTTCAATCTGCTTTAAATTTAATACTAATCACCATATAATATCCTCTTGGTTACATGTTTTGCTTCCCATTCCCAGTATCTAGGAAACCTCGACATTTTCGGCAAAGACATAAGAATAATTAAGAATCTCTACTGGCAGCAAACGGCCTGCATACGGACAGGTAACGACCTCAGTAGATACACAAAAATAGAAAAAGGCGTAAGACAAGGATGTGTCTTTTCACCGGATTTGTTCAAGCTATACAGCGAGAATATTTTGAGGACCCTAGATGACACACCAGGATTTGTTATTGGAGGTCACAACCTGAACAACATAAGATACGCGGACGATACAGTACTGATTGCGGACAAGGAAAGGAAACTGCAAGATCTCATACAGAAAGTAGCAGTGGAGAGTGACAAAAAGGGACTACAAATAAACTTTAAGAAAACTGAGTGCATGGTCATCAGCAAAAGATACAACCCAAAATGCCAAATACAGGTGGGGGATAACAGAATCAAACAAGTCCAAGAATTTAAGTACCTAGGAAGTGTTCTAACAGGAGATGGAAAGTGCGACACGGAGATCCAAAGGCGAATTAGCATGGCAAACGACGCGTTCCAGAAGATGAGCAAAATACTAACACACAGGAAGATCTCAATAGAAACGAAGAAAAGAGTGCTAGACTGCTACGTGATGTCAGTTCTTCAATACGGCTGTGAATGCTGGACAATATCATCGAAAATGAGGACAAAACTGGAAGCGGCCGAAATGTGGTTCTACAGAAGGATGCTACGGATATCGTGGACTGAGCATACAAGCAACGACGAGGTGTTAGAAAGAATGGCAACAAAAAGGAAATTGATGCTGAGCATCAGGAAGAGACAACTGAAGTTCCTGGGACATGCAATGAGGAAGGAGAGCCTGGAGAACCTGATACTGACTGGACAGATAGAAGGAAGGAGAGACAGAGGAAGGCAGCGGATAACATATTTGCAGGGTCTGATCAGGTGGATGACGGAACGGGGGTTGCCAGGAGCAACAGGAGCAAACATACTAAGAGCCACAAGGGATAGTGAGACGTGGAGATCCATTATCGCCTACGTCCTGAAGGGACAGGGCACATAGAAGAAGAAGAATTCTTCCACAATTTTGTCTAAGTTGCTTTTCTGACTTGCTAAGGTTGATTATGATTATATATATATATATATATTCAGAATTATTTTGTCACGTTCTATCCTTATCTTGATACCGAGAACTTCATAAAGAAACTGCTTGCCTAAAATATCTTTTTAGAGGTAAACTTCTGAAAAAACAGTAATTTTGGCAGTGAGCATCATGCAATTCATATATATATACATATATATATATATGTGTGTGTGTGTGTGTGTGTGTGTGTGTGTGTGTGTGCGCGCTTTTAAATTATAAAAGACAATGAATGTCTCTTATAATTATGTTTAATCATGAGCCGTTCTAAACGTCGTATTTTGGCTTTAATTTCAGTTGAAAATAAAGACAAAAATTCGGTTCACATGAGCCATCTTCAGAGAGGTTAGAACCAACTTAATAAAAAATTATCTAAATGTTGGAGAATTTTTGTCTTTGTTTTCAACTGACATTAAAGCCAAAATACGATGCTTAGAACGGTTCATGATTAAACATAATAGACATTCATTGTCTCTTTATATATATATGGGGTATAGGGTGCATATAGTCTATATACAATTCGACAACACAATAGACTAATATATTGGCGTGCACATAAGAGAAGTATAAAATATTTAAAGCGAAATCTTTGCATTCGTGCCCAGAAATTCTTTAAAATCTACATGGCATCACGTGTTTCGGTTCACAAAGGTCAATGTGGACAGTACGAAAGAATCAATAACAAGGAACCAAATCGCCTATCAGAAATAAAAGACATTAGCTTACCATATGTTTTTTCGTCTTTTACTTTTAAATATTTCCATTATTATTATTATCTTTAGACTTAGTAAAAGTAGTAATACTAGTAGCGATCATGAAGTAACGGCTCCTACTATTAGTAGTTATGTTGTTAACCTTTATATTATTTTTTTTTTACTGCAAATAACGTTTCCGTCTTAATGTCTTGATCGATTATTTGTATTCCCTTTTTGATCCCCATCTCTCTGGATTCGTACACGTTGTCTTTCGTGGTCGATCAAATGGAAACATTTTCGGTTCTTTCTTTTTTACCGCCATCTTCGATTACATAGTTTTCTATGAGCTTTTTATGGGCTTTCTATGATTTGTCGATGATGCTCTATGATTTATGTTGCTTGTGATATGTTCTATGGTATCTCTATATTGTTTCTGTGTTGTCTTGTGTTGTTTATACGATTTACTATGATTCTTCTATGAGGCCCTATAATGTTATGACTTTTTTCGATGATTCTTTCTATGAAGTCCTATAATATTCTGTCATGTTTCTATAGTGCTTATATGGATCTCTATAATGTTATTACAGCTTTCTATGTAACTTTTATGAGGCCCTATAATGTTCTGACATTTTTCGATAATGCTTATATGAGGCTCTATAATGTTCTGTCATGATTCTATGATGCTTATATGGATCTCTATAATTTTATTACAGCTTTCTATGAAACTTTTATGAGGCCCTATAAAGCTTTGATATTTTTGATAATGCTTATATGAAGACATAAAATGTTCTGTCATGTTTTGTATGATGCTTATATGGATCTCTATAATCTTATTTCAGCTTTCTATGAAACTTTTATGAGACCCTATAATGTTCTGACATTTTTCGATGATGCTTATATGAGGCCCTATAATGTTCTGTCATGTTTCTATGATACTTATATGGATATCTACTATGTTCTTTTAGCTTTTTATAAAACTTCTATGAGGCTGTATGATGTTCTAACATGTTTTGTGATGTTCCTATCATGTTCTAGGATATATTTTATTGCTTCTATTATATTCTGTGGTCCTCTTTATTTCTTCAATGTTCTATTATGATTTCATGATAGTTTATGACATTCTATGATGCTCTATAATGTTTTATAGTATTTATTCGTGTTTCTGTGATGTTTCTGTAGTATATATTCATGTTTGTATGTTGTTTCTGTGGTGTCCTACGATGTTCTGTAATGCTCTCTTTTGTTTCTATGATGTTACTGTTACTCTTTCTCATAACTTTCCCCCTATGTAAACCCCTACAAAACAGTGACAGTAAAACGCCATGCTTGGGGCGATATGATTATATAAAAATATAGATAGATAGATAGATAGATAGATAGATAGATAGATAGATAGATAGATATGCTTATTTAAATGGAAAGTCAATAGTCATCTCCTATCTCACTAACCTGCATCCTCTCTCTCATGCTCCTTTCTCCGTCCACTCCACTCTCATTTGTATTCTCATCCTTCTCTTTCCCACTTCCTGACACACCTATAATCTGTCACTCTTTCTCATAACTTTCCCCCTATATAACCCCCTGCAAAACATTGACAGTAGAATGCCATGCTTGGGGCGATATGATTATATAGATAGATAGATAGATAGATAGATAGATAGATAGATAGATACGAAAAATATGCTTATTTAAATGTAAAGTCAATAGTCATCTCCCATCTCACAAACTCGCATCCTCTCTCTCATGCTCCTTTCTCCGTCCACTCCACTCTCATCAGTATTCTCATCCTTCTCTTACCCACTTCTAGACACCCCCTATAACCTGTCAGTCTTTCTCATAACTTTTCTCCTACGTAACCCCCTACAAAACGGTGGTAGTAATATGCCTTGCTTGGGGCGATATGATTATATAAACAATGTTTATTTAATGCTTTCCGATGTTTCTATAATGTTTGCATAATTTTCTGTAAAGATTTGAAGATGTATTTATGGTATGTCTATGATGTCATATGATGTTTTTATGGTTTTTCTGTTATGTTCTATAATGATGTGTGATGTGTTTTATATGTTTCTATCTAGTTCTACAATTTCCTATGATTTTTCTTTGGCTTTTCTGTTATGTTCTATAATGATGTGTGATGTGTTTTGTATGTTTCTATCTATATATATTTCAATGTCCTATGATTTTTCTTTGGTTTTTCTGTTATGTTCTATAATGATGTGTGACATCTCTTGGGTGTTTTTATGTAGTTCTACAATGTCCTATGATGTTTCTTTGGTTTGTCTGTTATGTCCCATAATGATGTGTGACATGACTTGGATGTTTCTATCTAGTTCTACAATGTCCTATGATTTTTCTTTAGTTTTTCTGTTATGTTCTGTAATGATGTGTGATATGTCTTGGATATTTCTTTCTAGTTCTACAATGTCCTATGATGTTTCTATTATTGTCTTCGATGTTTCTATAAATGTTCGTATGATGTTTACATGATGTTCTATGATATTTTATGATGTTCTATGATGTTTTATGGTGTTTAATACTGTTTCTGTGATATTTGTATGATGTTATATGATGTTTGTATGGTGTGTTTAGGTATTTCTATGACGTTCATATAATGTTCTTTGATGTTACACTTTTTTTTTCTTTGATGACCAATGATGTTTTTATGTTGTCTCTATTATGTCATATGGTGTCCTATGATGTTTCTATTATTGTCTTCTATGTTTCTATAAATGTTCGTATGATGTTTACATGATGTTCTATGATGTTTTATGATGTTCTGTGATGTTTTATGGTGTTTAGTAATGTTTCTGTGATATTTGTATGATGTTATATGATGTTTGTATGGTGTGTTTAGGTATTTCTATGACGTTCCTATAATGTTCTTTAATGTTACACTTTTTTTTTTCTTTGATGACCAATGATGTTTTTATGTTGTCTCTATTATGTCATATGGTGTTCTTTGGTGTTTCTATGCTGATTTGCAATGTTCTATGATGTTTCTACAATTTTCTTTCATGGTTTTGTGATCTTTTTTTCCTATCTACTATAATGTTGCAATGAAGTTTTTATGATATTCTATGACGTAGTTTTTCATGATCTTCGTTGTGTTGTTTACTCCCTATTGAATTTCTGTCATAATTTATCATCTTATATTTTTGCATTATTTTTCAAACTTATTTGCTATTTCTTCTTTCTCTGTAATTTCTTTGTCGTAGCTTTCTTCATGTTTATTAACTTTATTCATAGATTTGTCTTTTTTCTTTTCGTTCTTGTCTCCTCAAAGATATTTAATATTTATTACTTTTCATCCGATTTTGATTGCTCTCCTTTTTATCCTCTTCTGTTTTTATCTTCTTCTTTTTCTTATTCTTCTAATTATTATTATTAATAATATTATTATAATTATGTTTTCATTTTTCATCATATTTCGATTTCTACTATGGTCGCACAACCTACCAAGTCACCGGGAAGACCTAAGGCAGGTCATGGCGTGTTGTTATGACTCCATTTCATGTTTTTTCATATCGCCCTAACCTCCCTAGCGTTACATAGACAAATTTCTCCTTAGTGTATGGGTTGTACTTAACAAGAACTTTTTTATATCTCTTAACCTGGGGGTTCCAGGGATTCTTTCAATTTTTGTTTTCATTTTTTATCATTCCAAGTTCACCTACTATCACTGGCACGATTCTTGTTTTAAATTTCCACATTTTTTCTATTTCAATTTCCAGGTCTTTATATTTTGACATTTTTTCGAATCCCTTGGTTGCTATATTACAATCCGCTGGACAAGCCATATCAATTAATAGGCAAGTTTTTCTCTTTCTGGTTTTTAACAATAATGCCAAGCCTATTTACTTCAGTTTTTCTGTCTGTGTAGATGGTGTAATCCCATAGAATGGTGACAACTTCTATTTCTATAACCGGTGCTGGGTGATGTTCATACAAGTGTTTGTTTACAGATTTTCCATAGTGTTTGCACATTGTCCAATGTAAATATTGTACCACTCTATCGTGACGATTTTTATATTCATTTGGGGCAAGTACAGAACATTCTGAGAGTAGATAGTTTATTGTTTCTTGGTGTTTATCAGAGAACCTGCATTTTGGATCCACATTATTATGTAAAATATTTGCCTGAAAGTTCCTAGTGAAAAGACTTTAGTTTTGCGCTGCAGGAATAGAGCCTTCAGTGTCAGACGTAACCATCGATGCACGTAACCATCGATGAGTATTAACTTTATCAACATTGGATTTATTGGCACGTTCAGGATATTGGCCATGCAGAGGTTTGTGTTGCCAGCGTTGTTTCATCTGTTCAAGAGCTTTATCTTTGGCTTTCATTTTCATATTTTTTACCGCAATAGTTGGTTCTTGGTTTCTGTTTTGCTTTTCCACAGAATCTACTAAATGTAAATCTTGTTTGTATTTACTGCCTTCTTTTATTATTGAATATATTTTCTTTCTTTTTTCATGTTGTTTAACTAATTGATCATTATTATTATTAAATCATTAATAAGTGTGAAAGCAGCAGACCAACAAAGTGACACAAGGATACAAATAATCTGCAAAGCTCTTTAGGACATATGCGATCATGGATCTCCACAACGGCCTATCAGTTTTGATCCTTAATGTTTTCACACTAGGTAAATTGTCCTGCTCCAGTTCTGCCATTCGTTCACACAAGCTTTGAAGTAAGTAGCTCGCTGTGTTTTCCATATCTCTCTTGTATTTATTTTACCCCGTGAAGTTTGTTTTCCAAGTCTTCCATCCTGATTATGTAACCTTCTGACATTTATTCAAAAGCCTGATGATTGGCATCATAGACTCATGAAGGTGCGAGCTAATTCGACCGCATAAATGAAATTAGTAATTCTACTTTTTATATTTCATTAATATTGATTTTACTATCATTAATTCTAATTTCCAATTTTATTATAATTATTGTTTTTACCATTTCTTCTTCTTCTTTTTATTGTTGTTGTTATTAATAATTTAACTCTTTAGTTTACATTGTCTTCCTTTCTATAAACGTTCTTTATTGAATAAACTGTCTTCAAAACGTATTTGCTCACCTTTCATTTCTGATAATATTTGTACTGATCTGGTAAACACAGACGCTTTATGCATATCAATGACGTACAGCTGACCAAATCTTTGTGTCTACATGTCATTTTTTCTCCCACTCAATATGCATCGAATTTTTATTTTTTTCTTCTGGACACTGCTGATCATATTAAAGATTCAAGTCTTGTGAAATCTTCCGTTCGTCATAGCTTTGATATGCGCTTGTGAATTCTTAACAGGACTTTGGTAAAATGGCTCTAAATGCCTTTCTTGGCATACATAACTATTCTTCGTTAATCACTGCATCTTCTACTTACGTTTATGGCCATTGACAATTATGCACTTTTGAAAGCCTGTTTTTATTTCCGTTGGTATGTTAGTAGTTTATTAAGATTTAATGTGAACACAAATATATTCTTTAAATTCTTTAAAAAAATCGAAATGACACATGTGTAGATAACAATGCTGAAATAATTTAATATTTTGGAGTGTGCACGTAAACTGATTGACTAAAAATAAGTTGTATAAGTCTTCAAGCTGTCGTGCAAAATAAAATATTTAAAATCAATTGACCATCGCAAATCGAAAAGGCTGATATATTTTACTTATAGACTGATCACTACCAGTCTTTAAACTGGGTGTGGTCGTAGGATTACTGCGTAGCTGAACCCCTGACAAATTCTTTTCACGTGTCTGGGTTGAATCACGGAGAGCTATTTTTTCAGGTGTACGTGTCTCCGGCAAGAAGACATGGTAGAGTTCAACTCTTCCCAGTTCAAACACCAGTCGATTTCCTCCAACTTAAAAGCCATTACTACATTGTCCCGAAGGACAGTAGTGGTGTGTTTTTGATAATATAATTTTTGTTTTAACATTTTGACCCCAAGGAAGTCCGGACTGCTACCACTGCGCAGATGGTGACAGTGACAGAAAAGTAACGGTAGGGGTTATTGAAAAAATAATAAAATGTGAACGGGATTCAAGAAAAGAGAAGATGACACTTGACGTTGCATTTAAAGCTTTGGAGAGTGTAGCTATCCTACTCTCTGAAATGTTCAGATTCGAACTTCCGGCCTGAATGCCAAACCTTATAGGAGGCCGGGTACAATTTGTGGCGGAGTGTATTGGGTAATTGTGCTTTTTATCTCATATACGGGGACCAACAGGGTCTACTGTAATGTGTAGTCGATAAAACGCTATATATATATCAAAAGGTTTCAATTTTTTGTATATATGGATTGTTTTTTTTTTATAATTTCTGGTTTACTTAGTATATAACTTGTACAGCGAGAATATTTTGAGGACCCTAGATGACACGCCTGGATTTGTTATTGGAGGCCACAACTTGAACAACATAGGGTATGCAGATGATATTACTGATTACAGACACGGAAAGGAAACTAAAAGACTTCCTACAGAAGGTAGCAGTGGAGAGTGACAAAAAAGGACTACAAATAAACTTTAAGAAAACTAAATGCATGGTCATCAGCAAAAGGTACAACCCAAAATACCAAATGCAGGTGGGGGATACCAGAATCAAGCAAGTACAAAAATTTAAATACCTACGAAGTGTTCTAACAAAAGATGGAAAGTGCGATACAAAGATCCGAAGGCGAATTGGCATGGCAAAAGACGCGTTCCAGAAGCTGAGTAAAGTACTAACACACAGGAAAATTTCACTAGAAACAAAGAAAAGAGTGCTGGATTGCTATGTGATATCAGTTCTTCAATACGGCAGTGACTGCTGGACAATATCATCGAAAATGAGGACAAAACTGGAAGCAGAGGAAATGTGGTTCTACAGAAGGATGCTGCGGATATCCTGAAGCAACGATCAGGTGTTGGAAAGAATGGCAACAAAAAGGAAATTAATACTGAGCATCAGGAAGAGACAAGTGAAGTTCCTGGGACACGCAATGAGGAAGGAGAGCTTGGAGAACTTGATACTGACTGGCCAGATAGAATGAAGGAGAGACAGAGGAAGGCAGCGGATAACATATTTGCAGGGCCTGATCAGGTGGATGACGGAACGGGGGTTGCCAGGAGTAATAGGAAGAAACATACTAAGAGCCACAAGTGATAGGGAGACGTGGAGAATCATGATCGCCTACGTCCTTGGCACATAGAAGAAGAAGTATATGTGCGCATGTTGTTGTATCTTTTTTGTTCCATTTTTTAAACATTTCTAGTGCCTTCCCTAGGTTAATGAAAACCTGTATACTTCCCACCCCTCCACCTACCCTGACGTCGATAGAGGTACATCATTTCGGGGCTAAACTTTTTTTTATTAATATTCTGAATTAAATTAAACCATTTGATATTTCTCAGGATGTGCGTTATGGTGCAGTGGATATCGACTAAGAAAGACAAATCGGGGTACCGAGTTCGAGTTTCAGTTAAATTTCTTGCATTCACTTTCGCACAAATAGCCTTGAGAAAGGTAGTAATCCGTCTCTTTCCTCCATTTATGGGTTAAATAATAGGACAAATTGGATTCTAGAGCCTTGGCTGGAGACCACTGTACCACAGAAATGGTATAATCGTCTGTCCGTTCAGTCATGTCTATTTCGAGAAATGATCATCCAAACGTGTATCACGTATGGCACTTGACTGACTGTTATTTCGTATCTGAAGTGATAGGCGCCTCTGCCTATCAGGATTTATAATCTTTTTAATTTTGTGTTGAGTTTTTTTTTTTTTATATATATATGAAATGCGTCATTGGCCATAAAATCAGCGAATTAGCGACAGATGTTTGTCGTATTACATTAAACTATTATTCACTGCTCGATCTTAGGAAAATGTCAATATAGAAATCCAGCGACTAACTTTTAAATCAAAGCAAAATATTTGAATGCCATTTATTTTCAGTACAGATATTGTATTAATGAAAAGCTCAAGAAAGGGTCTGTGGTGATTTATTTCCCTTGTCTTAGTTTGTTATAAAAATGGAAATAATAAATATTTATCGTCTTCTGCTTGGAAAGCAAATCATTACTAAGCTCTGCCAATTATAGAAAACCTAACGAAATGAGGCGAGTGTCCAAACAATTACGACATAAACTATGGCGGAAAATATATAAGCTTCATGTCAAATTATTAAACCACATAACTTCAATTGAAGTCGCTGATTTGATAATATCCTCGTACATGAAATAAAGGATATCTTATGAAATACGTTCTTAGAAATGGGAAAAAATATTAGGGATCTTTTCGAAAAACACGTCTACATAATTAGCTAGAGGGCGCATCATTAAGTGAATATAAACACAGCATTAATCACGATATAGGGATCGTTATATTTCTGGAATTAAACAATATAAAATGTATAAAGATGAATGACTAAGCTCAAAGACTGTGGATTGAAATTATTGGTTTTTTTTCTTATTTCATCCGAAGTAAGTCGATAATGTCACACATAAGTACAGGGAGTGAAAGAGAATGAGAACATTCACTGATGACAAGTGAGAACATGATGATAAATGAAGAGGTTTCAGGAAAAAAATATGATGGCGTTTTGTAATATAGCAATCTAGCCCCCACCCGAAGAAGGTTGATGCAATCGATGATATTTCCCGTCGATGAAGGGGTCAGCGAACGACAAGACAGGTGTTTGAGAAATACATCCTGTCGGCGTCTGGAGCGGATGTCGCAGGGTTATGAGTCGGGCTCCTTTGACCTTATTTCCGACAGCGGCGGAAATGACTACGGAGGTAAACAAAACAGGTGTCTCTTGGAATTACGTGGGCGTTGCGTAGGCGAGACAAAACCGGAAGGAAAAGTCCCGGTTCTAGAAGACTATAAAAAGAAATCGACACACAGATTCGCCAGCAGAGAACGGCCAGTGGAAGCAGAGAGACACCACAGGCAAGACTTACACTCCCGTCGACTCATTCTATGTGCGCTCTCACTCTTCCATTCTCTGTTCCACACAGGCTCGTCGTCAGGAATAGAAATATAATCTTATATTTTTATATATGCGTGTTCTCGTTGTTTGTCGTCGTACAGTGATATATAACAGTTTGATGTTGCATTTCAATATCGGAAAATTGAAGGTGACAACGAAGCAAGAAATCTGAAGGCAGATCTACAGGTCAGTTAGTTAAGTGCAATACGTGATACACGCGTTGGGTGATCATGTCTCGAAAGAGACATGAATGACTGGGCAGAAGGTTATCCCGCAGTAGGTTACCATTGCTTTCTGCGGTAGAATGGTTATCCAACCAATGCTATAAAACCCAATCTGTCCTGTTATTTAACCCATAACTGGAGGGAAGAGACGGAATAATAACTTACCTAGGGGTATTTGGGCGTAAGTGAATGCAACTAATTCAACTGGAAATCGAACACAGTTCTCCGATTTGTCGTTCCGAGTCGATATCCATTGCACCACAACTCACACCCACAGAGAATATATCTAGCTGGTTCAACAGTAAAACGGTTGTAACTAGCTGAAATCTAATCAGTCAGTTAAATGCCATGCGTGATAAACGCGATGGGCGATCATGTCTTGAAAGAGACATGACTGACTAGGCAGAAGATTATCCAACAGTAGGTTGCCATTGCTTTCTGCGGTAGACTGGTTACCAGTCAAGGCTGTAGAACCCAATCTGTCTTACCATTTAACTCATAGCTGGAGGAAGAAGAGATAGATTATATTACATTATTATATTAAGTATAATTAGTGGGGAATCAGTTTATTACTTCATAACAATAAAAAACGACCCCTAACATTATGCTCAGTACAAGTTTTAATTATGTTTCCAAATATTATATTCAGTCAGTTAGTTAAGTCCCAGTCTGTTATATAGCAAGAAACAGACAAACACGGGGGTATATATAAAAATATATATTATATTTTTATTAACGAACGATGGACCGTGTCGCCTAGGAACAAAGAGTGAGAGAGCGCTCTTCCAAGGTTGACAGGGGTGACGACGGGTGTGTATTCTCTCTCTTCTTGTCTCGTCTAGCTTCTTCTTCGACTTCTTTAACTTCTGCCGAGACTGACTTCTGTCGAGGCTGACTGACTTCTTCTTCTTCGACTTCTCTTCTTGTCTACTTCTGGAGACTGTCAAAACTGACTGCAAGACTTCTCTTCTACTGTCGACTTCTGGAGACTGACTTATCTGTGTTTTCGCAGTCTTTATATATCTTCCAAGTTTTGCCTCGATTCGCGACGCCTACACGACGCCTACGTAATTCTCAGAGTCACTTGTCTGTTTGCCTGCGCAGGCATTTCCGCCGCTGTCGGAAATAGGGTCAAAGTGACATCAACCGGGAACACCCACGCTTCATCCCTTCTTGGGTGGGGCCAGACCGTTATATTACACTCCTCGCCCTCCCATTTTCCAAAATGTTCACCTAAGAACATTTTAAGCGCAACACCCTCACTCACCTCCCCATGCCACACAAGCCCTACAATTGTATAAAACATGTGCATGCCAAAACAACAAAACATGTGCATGCCGAAACAAAACAAAAACAAAAAAAACAACAAAAAAAATATATAGGGGAGCCTACATCGGCAACCCAACAATGTTCATGTCCATCGTGAAATTTTCCTGTAAAAAAAACAGAATCCCTTGCGCATGCCTCCCGATGCAGCGCTGGAAGCCAAAATGAATGAGACCGCCACAAAAGTGACGACAGAATCACTTGGGAATTACACAAAAAATAATGTTCTCGCAGCTCAATGTTTCATTGTTCTTTTTTTTTTTTTTTTTTTTTTTAAATATCCATTTACACCGAATTGGGTAAAGTTCTTAAAAATGTTCATTCTCTTCCTCCTCTGTGTCCATAAGCGTAGACACCTTGATGCATGACGATATGTCCATGGGAGGTAACCGCGCCCCAGTTTCTTAAACTGACATCGAGTAAATGACCTTTGATCAACACCATGTGTGCTTCTGCTCGAGTTTATTGTTACACATGTAACCTCATTTAATTTAATTTAATTTCAAACATACTATGTTTGAACACAGAAAAAAAACTGCCATTACCTGCAGTAAATCATTCATAGTCTGACCGACAAATGTTCAACAGAGAACGAAGAAAATTACCCTGATTCCAACGTTAATCCGCATGCAATTTACTTGTGGAGAAATACTTGTGGAGAAATACTTGTGGAGAAATACTTGTGGAGGATTAGAGGTTTCATTTATCTTTAGTCTAACAAAATGGACCCGTGACTCGTAGTTCCTTAGTTTGTACAATGTTTTCTATTCCTTCAACTACTTCCTCTGGATTCAAAACCACGCATATCTGATTTGTTGACATCTCTCTGTTTAACGCAGAGACATTTGAGTGTTGAACACCCGTTGACCCCGGAGTACTATTCACTTAAACTATCGTTAATCCTCCCACTGATTTCTTTCCCAATCCTATAGCATATCAGCCAATAAGTCTACAAGATTTTTCAGTTGTTCTTTCTTTTTGTTCCGATCAACTGTGGAATCTGCAGGTCTATCCGTACTTTTTGTTTCAACAGACATTTGTCTCATTTGGACATCTTCGCTGCTAGGTGATTCCCTAGAAAAACCCTGATCTACATGAGTAGATCCAGACGTTTCGCACTTTGAGCAATCATCCTCGAACGTGGATGAAACATTGTTTATACTACCAATTCCATCATCACTATCAATAGTTGACACGTTTTTATCCGCCATTTTACGTCGTGTCATGATGCGACGCTCCATTAATGGAACATCAGACTCATCGTCTGATTCCACACGTTGATTTTTGTGCACTGGAAAGTCGGTCTGTTCCGCTCCGGATTCGTCATCCGAATCACTGGATTCTACTGGAGCAGCCAATACAATCTTTCGCAACGGCCTATCGGAAGTAGGGATTTTCCATTCATCAATGGACGCTGCCCGAAGATGCTCAGCATGCGTCTTAATGACTGAGCCGGTTAACTGGTCTCTAATTCTATAAGAGACCGGGCCAGTCTTTTCAATGATCACATAATATGGCCGCCAGCGCACATCTAACTTCCCCTTCTTTTGGTGATTTTTATAGTACACCAAATCACCAACCTCAAAAGTTGTATTTTTCGTCTTACCACGCGACTTATCTATCGCGGCTCTCCTCGCTTTTCTTATATTATTCCTAACTAACGTGAAGCTACGATGCATTTCCTGTAGTGCAATTTGGTGATGCTCATCACCATAATATATGCGACGAGGCCTCAGTATATTGTCCAAGGGCAAAATAACATCCCTGTTGTAGAGCAAGTAATACGGTGAAAACTTAGTGGTCTCGCTCACATGAAACCGGACAGCCGCCAACATTTGGTTAATGTAAATATCCCACGACTGTTCGTTGTTGCCGTAAACCAGTTCGCATCAATGTTTTGTTGTTTCAAAACCAAGTCACTAGCACCAAAACAATTCTGTTGTATATCGATAAACAACAAACAAGCATGTATATATAAAAATATATTAATATTTTTATTAATGAACGCTGGACCGTGTCGCCTAGTGGACAGAGAGTTGAGGGAGCGCTTTTCTAATGGGTTGACGAATGCTTCTAAGGGTCGACGTTGACGAATGGACGAATGACGAATACGTACCCCCCAATAGCATGTATGCTATTGGGGGCAGCTGTGAACTGCTTCTCAACTGCCGACCAGACTTCTGTCGAGGCTGACTGACTTCTTCTTCTTCGACTTCTCTTCTTGTCTACTTCTGGAGACTGTCAAAACTGACTGCAAGACTTCTCTTCTACTGTCGACTTCTGGAGACTGACTTATCTGTGTTTTCGCAGTCTTTATATATCTTCCAAGTTTTGCCTCGATTCGCGACGCCTACACGACGCCTACGTAATTCTCAGAGTCACTTGTCTGTTTGCCTGCGTAGGCATTTCCGCCGCTGTCGGAAATAGGGTCAAAGTGACATCCGCCACTTTTCATCAACCGGGAACACCCACGCTTCATCCCTTCTTGGGTGGGGCCAGACCGTTATATTACAATACGTGATACACGCTTTGGGCGATCATGTCTCGAATGAGACATGACTGACTGGACAGAAGATTATCCTTGCAGTAGGTCGTCATTCCTTTCTGCGGTAGACTGGTTACCAGTCAAGGCTATAGAACCAAATCTGTCCTATTAAATAACCAATAACTGGAGGGAAGAGACGAATTAACACATTTCCCAATGGTATTTGCGCGTCATTAAAATGCAAGGAATGTCAACGGGAATTCGAACTCGGCTTTCCCGATTTCTCGTTGCAAGCAGAAAACCACAACACCACGACGCACGTCAAGCAAAAATGTTAATTTCATGCTGCCGTTGCATAAATGAGAAAAATGTCATGAGAGTAATTGCTGTGAAAATAATTGTAGTAAAGAGAGGAAAAAGAAACGTCATGTCGGTAAAAAAAAAAGGGATTGGAATTGAGATGCCAGGTCAGAATCGATTCAGTCAGTTAACTGCCATATGTGATACATGCTTGGGCGATCATGTCCGATTTCTGCGGTAGACTTGTTGCCGAGCAAGGCTATGGAACCCAATCTGTCCTGTTATTTAATCCATAACTGGAAGGAATAGAGGGATGAATACCTTTCCCATAGGTATTTGAGCGTAAGTGAATGCAATGAATTCAGCTGAAATTCGAACTCGGCTCCCCGATTTCTCGTTCCGAGCCGATATGCAATACACCACAATTAGATGACAGAAATTATTTGTATCTTGACAGGAATCTTGAAATGTACAGCAGGATCATCAAACTTGATATAACAATACTTAGTATCTCGTAGAAGTTTTCCTTTAATATCTAAACACAAACACACACACACACACACACACACACACACACACACATATATATGCGTGCACATATATACATACACACATACATTCACGCATTAACATGTAAAGATTTTAGATATTTAATATAGAATAATCAACCGTAATCTGTATTAAAATCGCTTGACGAAACCAATGATGGTCGAAAACATGATAGCGTAATCAGATTATCTCCCATACGTGAATATATATCTCTCTCCCTCTCTCTCTCTCTCTCTCTATATATATATATATATATATATATATATATACAATCATATGATTAAATTTGTTTTTTTAATTAAAAGTATATTGTGACACGGAAATTTCTGTTTCGAAAATTATATCTCGTCATCAGGCAATGTTAGAACAATGATTTAATTATTATATTATGCTCTACAATATTTTTTGTATTGAGCACTTTTATAAAAAAAATGCCGACGAACTCGGAATTGTAAAACTGCTGGTTCTCTTCACCTGAATTTATATATATGTATATGCAGCTGTAGGATTCGCGTGTCTGATATAGTTTTCACGACAAAAGTGACCGCATAACAGGAATCGGCTGACAGTTGCTGACAAAACATTCAATAAAAAAAATATGTTATCAAATTTCAAGTCTCTTGTTATTTCAATAACACAGGTATTTTATTAAAAATGCTTTCCCTACTCAAATCTCAAAGACTATCATGTACTTCATTAATAACTCAATTCAGGCAACTATCATATCAGTCACGAGATTGATTAACCGCACATCATATACATACATACCATATGCATTTCATATATATATCTATATATTTTAATTCAGATACTTCAATCCAAGGGAAAAAAGCAGGAAGGTAAATTCCAAAAAACCGATCCTAATTAATATTAAAAATTTTATTTTAATATTAAAAAATGATACAGGAAGAGAGCTCCATGTAATAAAATATTACAGAGCAAATATATATTAAAAAAGGATTAATTCAAAGTTGTTGAATGGCCATTTCGATATGAAGATCCCCACGGGGGAAAACACATCACCTCAGCAACAGAAATATCCTTTCAGAAACTGGAGAAAAATTAGTCTACTTTTCCTTTTTAAATAGATTGCAAAGAAATTAAAAAATAAAATAAAATAAAATAAAAATAAAAATAAAGGGAAAGAAAAAGAAAACGAAAAAGAAATGCAGACAAATCTGTTTCGCTGTATAACAACTCATCAGTACGGTTAGAAATCAGATTGCTTTTTACCGACGTGGCTCCTGCGTTATGGGAGCGCGGTAGAAAGAAGCAGACTTTTAGCGTGTGATATATCATCTATTCAAACGCCAACAGTAAGGCGCTCTAATTCATTACTGAATGAACGATGTGTAGGTGCTAAAATAACAATTGTTTGTTTCAAAGTTTACCTTTCTTCCAGGGTGGTCAATCAGGGTGTGAGAGCGTAGTCATCCGCATACAGATCTGTTTTGCTTTATATATATATACAATACAATATACGGGCTATACTGCTAGTATCTCTGTAAACATCTTTATAAATGGAACTTTGTCAGTGTGTGTGTGTGTGTGTGTCTGTGTGTGTATGTGTCCGTTACCTATAGACTCCAAATTTTCTTGAGCATTTACACAGTTGTACTATAAGCGTCTGTGAATGTTTTTAGCAACGTTTTGTGTCGAGGTAACCCCGATAAATATCGGAAATCGATAATCGAAAAAGTCGGGTTATAGAAGGAGTAGTCCGATTTTAATCAAATTTGATACACTCATCGACAAAGACATAAGAAACGATATACAGAGGTTTCAAGGTTACAGTTCTTACAGGAAGTGCAGAAAGTTTGATATCGATACCAGGAAATCAAAATTTGACTTACATCCATTCATTTTTTTTTCAGTCTACGGTTTCGCTTTAACTGGAAACAACTATTGCTTTTTAGTCTTTCGTGTCAACGTACATTTAGCGACCGCACACTACAGTAGTGTCAGATGAGAATAGCACTATAACGAAATTTGAAAACATCATGCTGAACTACTTGAAATTTGTGTCGGAAACTAAAATACGAATATTTCCGAATGTTTCAGTGTCGATTTAAGGACTGCATAATTCGAGAAATTTGAAAAAGTGGATCCCTAATGACGGCAAAGTTATGCTTTCATTCGTATACCCACAGGGTGTCAGACACAACGCCACACAATCAGGAGAACCCAGTCATGCTTGAACGAGAGACTAACCAAACTCTTTTTAAGGCCTAAGATGAAGTGTAGTCAAGGATCACAACAGCATTCACCAACTTAATGAACGAAAACGCCCAGACGAGTTGCACGATATTCCAAAATCGCTTGGTTGAGGCCACAGGCCATTTTATTGAAGAACTATATTTGTTTAGTAATTTATATCTTCTTTATTTTACTTAGACATTTTATTCATGACAGTGAATATTTAATGAGCGTTTTTTAAATTAAAAAAAATTGAAGAGCTAACTATAATTTTACATATGTTGGAAATTTATTAAATCTTTATCATAAAACAAGTTTTCAAGAAAATAGATTTCTTAAGTTCTATTGCTGTTATCGCTCTTTCTATTATTGATAGGTGTTCCTTCCTAATCTTTTGTTTGAAGTAACGTGGAATGTCAACATCTTCATTACGTTATTTTGTTTTTTTTTAGTTACATGTGTTATCTATCGGTAGAAGAAGGCAGACTTTACTGTCATTAATTCAAAGCTGGAGGGAGAAGCAATAGATTATATTGCATTATTATATTAAGTATAATTACTGGGGGATCAGTTTGTTACTTCATAACAATAGAAAACCGACCCCCATTTTATGCCCAGTACAAATTTTAATTATTTCCAACTATTATATTAAATCAGTCAGTTAAGTGCCATACGTGATACACACTTGGGCGATCATGTCTCTAAAGAGACATTACTGACTGGGCAGAAGATTATCCCGCAGTAGGTTGCCATTGTTTTCTGCGGCAGACTGGTTGCCAACCAAAGCTATAGAACCCAATCTGTCCTGCCATTTAACTCATAGCTGGAGGGAGAAGAGATAGATTATATTATATTATTATATTAAGTATAATTAGTGGGGGATCAGTTTATTACTTCATAACAATAGAAAACTACCCCTTATTTCATGCTCTGTACAAGTTTTAAGTATGTTTCCAATTATTATATTCAGTCAGTCAGTTTAGTGCGATACGTGATACACGCTTTAGGGTGATCATGTTTCGAATGAGACATGCCTGACTGGGCAAAAGATTATCCCATACTAGGTTGCCATTGCTTTCTGCGGTAGACTGGTTGCCAGTCAAGGCTATGTTGATGTGAAAACTACCCAGGTGAGATTTTTTCTGTTATCTTGAACAGAATTTTTTCGGGATTATGTAGCGCCATTCCACAATGTCTATAGATAAACGGTCTTCGTCAAGATCCATAAGGCCTCACTCGCTCAATATAACTTTTAACAATATATCTTAGAAAGCTGTCATATACAGCTGCGAGTTTATTTATTCAGTGAATGTGTTTTGTGTCATGAATTACATCTACAACAAAGTCTCGATCTGATAAGGTTATTTAAGGACATGGCACTGGTATTAAGGTTAATGTTTTGTTTTGCAGCAGTTGTCCGTCTTGGGCAAAACTATATTTATCGGAGTCTATTCTATATCCATTTTCTTTATCTCCAATACTAAACTTCTTGTAACTTTTACAGTGAATCCGATAAAATGCAGCCGTAACTTCTACTCCAACAGTTTCTTTCCTCGCACTTCCTGACTGTGGAATTCTCTTCCAAACGATTGCTTCCCCGACGGCTACAATCTCCAGGAGTTCAAATGCAAGGTCAATAGACACCTCCTAACACACTAACCTGATCCCATTCTATCAAACACTTTTCCCATCTGCCCAACCCTCATCCTCGTTATCCTTACTGATCTGTCACCTTCCTCCTGACATTCCCTGTCTAACCTCTCCTTCTCTTTACCTTCCCAATTGTAGCCCCATGCGCAATAGTGGCAGTGGAATGCCTTGCTTGGGGTGAGATGATTAAAAAAAAATCTGATTCATACACTGAGTTATTGTTAGTGTTTCTTATTGTTTAATTCAATAATATTTGTAAATGTTGTGTCTGCTGAATTGATTAAATTTCATTTACAGAAGAAACTAAAAGAAACTGAACAAGGAAACAAATAAAAAACGATAAAGAGAAACAACTTCTGGCTCCATGTCTTGATGTTTTCTAACAGATGGTTATTCATAAGGCTATACTCAATTCGCAGTCTGTCATGTGATGTTGCAATGAAATCTTGTGCGCCATGATTTAGTGCCTAAACCAAATGCTTAACAGTGATGTTGTCTGTTTAGGTATGAAAAAAAAAAAGATGTAATATTTTCGTTGACATAGATATGGAGGTAAGATATGAAAACTATATTTAGGAAACGACACAAGATATAATTTTTTTCTGAACCTGATCACATTTTTCTCTGTCCTTCCATTTGTCTATCTCTCCGCACCCTTGAACCCTTATGTGTGTGTGCTTGTGCGCATGCGTCTATCTCTCTCTTTTTCTCTCTCTTTCTCTCTCTCTCTCTCTCTCTTTCTCACCCCTTGTGGACTCGTGTGTATGTGTGTGTACGTGTATATATACGTAGATAGATAAATAGATCAGTCAGTTAAGTGCCATACGTGATACACGCTTGGGCAATCATGTCTCGAAAGAGACATGACTGACTGGGCACAAGATTATACCGCCAACAAGATTATACTCGACACAAAATCTAGCTAAGAACACTCGCAGACGCTTATAGTACAACTATTTAATTTTTCTAGAAAATCGGTTCAGCCGTTTCGGAATCTATAGGTAACGGACACACACACAGAAACACAGACAAATTTCCATTTCTAAATAAGTTTTTATATATATATATATATATATATATATATAAATTAAACTTCGAAATTACATGTGTCGCATGATCATTTCTGTGATATACATTCACTTTGTCAGCGATCCTTTATTATAGAAAACTTCAAAAGATTTTCATATACTGGAAGTACACTTAAAAAGAAGGAAAGAAAAGAAATTGTAAGCAGTGGACGATCCCTTTCTTTACACCGTATGGTTGGTGGGATTTAAGTTGAAGGAAATTTCGGTGAATATTGGCTTGCGGTATACAAATGTCTTGATAAAAATGCACTGTTTGAGATATCAGTACACCCAGGAATGCTATTTTTTTTTGGTTTTCTCTCTCTAGTGTAAACTGTACTGATTATCGCATTAAGTTCACATAGTCAAGTAGTAGCCAGTGTATGAAAATGGGATCTACTTATCTCAGTCTTAGAGCTGGATATAGCTGCGTATTAATCTAATGTTATCACTTCGAAGTATTCCATGTATATGTTAGTCATTGCTGGTGATAATGGGAATACTATTGCAAAGCGTATATTTTGACGATATATGTATGATACTATTCTGAAGTTCGTACAGAAAGTGAACACCTTCATCACGTTATACATTGGTACGTTCTCCTAGGTATAAATTCGAAGCCATTCTGATCCTGACTACCGATAGGGCATCTTCTGGGTGTATATATATATATATATATATATATATATATATATTATAATACGTAGAACTGTTAAGCTAATGACAAATAATAGTCAAATTAAGCTCATCATATATAAAAAAAATTAAGACATTAACCCTAATCCACACAACTAAATCCTCTACAGAAAACCAATGTAATGTCTCAATTTACAGTCTCATTCAGAGATTGTATCTCTGGTACTGATAATATACCTACTACATATATTGGTTTTACTACAACCACGCACTCCCGTAGACTTACCTGTCACTTTTCTGATCAGAATTCAATCAAACAACATTTCTTAGAAAAACACAGATATGTAGGTAATATTAGACAGATTTCAGTCAATAACACAATAATACTCACTCATACACACAGTAAAAGAACCTTCAGATATAGGAGACCATGTACATTAAACCAAAACAACCCACATTTATTAAATTCATATTTCAATCTGTCATAACACATTACACTGCATTTAGACATATGGTTCTGCTAAAATTTTGGTCTCTCATGTGGTGTGACGTCATAGAACCGCATTACAAATTTACGAACTGTGTCGGCTATTCGGTGATTGTAATCGTTGCATAGCAATGTTTTATGTCAACACAAGATAAAATCATCTTTGATGGTGGATGTATTTATGTTAACGTCCCTGTAACCTTTCTGAAGATGGCTCATGTGATCCGAACGCTTAGAACCAACATAATAAAAATATTCAAATGTTGGACAATTTTTTTCCTTATTTTCACCTGAAATTATAACCAAAATACGATGTTTAGAACGGCTCATGATTAAACATAATAGACATTCACTGTCTGTTATATCCAACTGTATATGTTTAGAAAATTATTTGCTGCCTCGATACACTAAGTATATATATTCTACTCTACCTGTATCCCAACACACATATGTCTGTGCGTAATTGTCTTCTTTGAGAGAATGCATGTATACACACATATACACCTTGTGCAAATTAATTGAATAAACTGCTTTACTTTTCTTTCTTTCACCATTTCATTTTTAATCATATCACCCCGAGCAAGGCGGTAACGCCACTGATGTGCAGGGGGCTACATAAGAGTGAAAAGATTGGAAATTAGAAAGCCGGAAACCACATCCTAAACAAAGAAAGAAGGGATGAGCCTCTTCACCTGTTCAATAGACGTGGGTGGAGTATGAACCGGGCGATGATTTATTTTATCTACTCCAATTGAAAAAAAAAGAAAATAGTGAAAATATTAGAAAAGAGAAAGCCGGAAACCACATGCTAAACAGGGAACAAGGGATGAGCCTCTTCGCCTGTTCAATAAACGTGGGTGGAGTATGAACCGGGCGATAGTTTAGTTTGTCAACTCCAATTGAAAAAGAAAAGAGTGAAAAGATTGGGAGAGAAAGCCGGGAACCACATCCTAACTATGGAACAAGGGATGAGCCTCCTCACCTGTTCAGTAGACGTGGGTGGAGTGTCCATACAGTCAGTTTTAGACCCACTGGAACCACAGGACGTAATCGATTTCTATTTTCTTTAGATTAGGTCATTTGCAGTGGTTTGAAGTAATATGAATGGCAGAGAGAACTTCAAACTGTCCGTGCTTTTAGTTGTCCATCTATGAATGGCTGGCTTTATCCACTGCTGCTGTACGTGTGTGCGTGTATGTACGTGTGCGGTGTACGTGTGTGTGAGTGTGTATCTATGTGTGTTCTAGTTTTTTTATGGTCTAATGGTGTGTGTGTGTGTGTGTGTGTGTGTGTGTGTGTGTGTGTGTGTGTGTGTGTGTGTGTGTTCATTCAACGCATTGTAACAGCCTTCAAGACATAACACATGCAACTATTTTACACAATGCTTCAAGCAAATTACAAAACTTTACTATCTCTCCACCTGAGCCAGGATTTATTTGCAACCATCAGAGAGCTATTTATGTAATATAACAATCTGGCCCCACCCGAGGAAGGCTGATGCAAGCGAGGGTGTTTCCGGTCGTTGAAAGGAACGGATGTCGTTTGACCTTATTTCCGGCAGCAGCGGAAATAACTACAGAGGCAAACAGAACAGGTGTCTCTGAGAATTACGTGGGCGTGCGTGGGCTAGGCAAAACCGGAAGAAAAAGACCCGGTTCTGGAAGATTATAAAAAGACCTCGGCACACGGATTCGCCAGTAGAGGAGCAACAGAGATCGGCCGGTGAAGAGAGACACAACAGATAAGACTACACTCCCGTCAACCCATTAGAAGCGCGCTCTCTCAATTCTCTGTTCGCTATTCTAACCGGCTCAGTCATTAAGACACATAATTGGTGCCTAGTGACTTGCTGTTTTGAGACAACAAAACAGTTAGATGCGAGCTGGTTGCCACGGCGACGATTGAAATTCAACGGACTTAAAACTACCAGATAGAAAGAAAAAACAAGACGAAAATAGAAGCAGCCGCACGACTATAGACATCAGCCAAGGTAGGTGACTCTTTGATTTGATAGTGTGTGTGTTCTCTGCTCTTGTTTATAATAAGTCTAGTTAGAAAAAAAAAATGGAACAGCATACTTTTGCCGATCTGACCCTAGAATTGAGAAATGTGGATTGTTCGGTGTCGAACACATTAAGGGTAGAACGGAGGGGGTGCAGGACTAGATGCAGAGAGTAGTACGCCTAGCGGAGAGCGCATAGGTTGGGGTTGACGGGAGGAATAAAGTTGAGATATTTACCTATCTGTAAGTATAAAACATCTGAGTTAATGATTTATTTTTTTGTTAATATTTTACCATATATGTGAAGTGAGTTTACTGGTATGTTGCTTAATTAATCTTACTTTTATTGAGTAAGTGAAATGTAAAATCATGTAAAGGAAGCTTCTTCTACTCTTTAAAGTGGATAATTGGATTAACTTGTTGATAACAATGTTTTCTTTGGTTTGTGCAGTGTTAGGTTTTCTTTTTTTTTTATTTCTTTTCAATGACTGTACACTACAAAATGATTTACATTTCTATGTTTGTGAATTATGCTTTTGTGCAGGTTCCCATCAATTCAACATCCTCTGTGAATTTTCATTTATGTGATTTGGGAAATATCTTTTGAAGATATATTAATTTCTGAAAACTTTATATTGACACGGATAGACCTGCAGATTCCACAGTTGATCGGAACAAAAAGAAAGAACAACTGAAAAGTTTTGTAGACTTATAGGCTGATATGCTATAGGATTGGGAAAGAAAGCAGTGGGAGGATTAACGATAGTTTAAGTGAAATAGTTAGGTCACCTTCCTTATAGCAAAACATGCGGAAGATACAAACTAAGGAATTACGAGTCACGGGTCCATTTTTTTTTTTAGACTAAATTAAGATAGATGAAACCTCCAATCCTCCACAAGTAAATTGCATGCGGATTAACGTTGGAATCAGGGTAATTTTCTTCGTTTTCTATTGAACATTTCTCGGTCAGACTATGAATGATATGTACTGCAGATAATGGCATTTTTCTGTGTTCAAACATAGTATGTTTGAAATTAAATTAAATTAAATGAAGTTACATGTGTAACAATAAACTCGAGCAGAAACACGCATGGTGTTGGTCAAAGGTCATTTACTCGATGTCAGTTTAGAAACTGGGGCGCGGTTACCGCCTATGATCATATGGTCGTGCATCGAGGCGTCTACGCTTATGGACAGAGTCGAGAAAGAAAATGAACATTTTTAAGAACTTTGCCCAATTCTGTGAAAATGGATATTAAAAAAAAAGAAAAAAAAAAAGAACAACGAAACATCGAGCTGGTAGAACAATTTTCACGATGGACACGAACATTGTTGGGTTGCCGATGTAGGCTCCCCTATATATTTTTTTGTTGTTTTTTTTGTTTCGGCATGCACATGTTTTGTTGTTTTGGCGTGCACATGTTTTATACAATTGTCGGGCTTGTGTGGCATGGGGAGGAGTGTGAGGGTGTTGCGCTTAAAATGTTCTGAGGTGAACATTTTGGAAAATGGGAGGGCGAGGAGTGTAATATAACAATCTGGCCCCACCCGAGGAAGGCTGATGCAAGCGAGGGTGTTTCCGGTCGTTGAAAGGAACGGATGTCGTTTGACCTTATTTCCGGCAGCAGCGGAAATAACTACAGAGGCAAACAGAACAGGTGTCTCTGAGAATTACGTGGGCGTGCGTGGGCGAGGCAAACCGGAAGAAAAAGTCCCGGTTCTGGAAGATTATAAAAAGACCTCGGCACACGGATTCGCCAGTAGTAGAGAAGCAACAGAGATCGGCCGGTGAAGAGAGACACAACAGACAAGACTACACTCCCGTCAACCCATTAGAAGCGCGCTCTCTCAATTCTCTGTTCCCTATTCTACACGGTTCATCGTCATTAATAAAAATATAACTTTATATATTTATATATATGCGTGTTTGTTGTTTGTCGATATATAACATTTAAACTGTCCGAGAAACGTGCAAAATTAGAATGCCAGATCAACTTCCTAAAGCGATGACTAAAAAACAACGTAATACCGAACACCATCAAGAACATCCACTTCCCGGCGTGCTTTAAATCACCAAGCCAAAAACAGTCGCTCGACTACCTGCGTAAATTCTGCATGAAGAAGAGCTTACAACACCTACACCATACTCTGCACAAGCACATACATACATACCACGATGTCCTCCCAAAACTCGATACAACCCCAGATGCTAACGCACGAATTACAACGCCCCTGTATACAAACAACCACACAAGCGTACAACACGAGAAATCACGCCTCAAGGCGAAATTTCTATGGTTATATAAAAAGCAACACCCAGACGATACCCACCACACAAACACAAACGGCATCCAAGATATAATCCCCACAAAACAACCGCTGGTCACGGACTTATCTAAATCCGTCTCACACGAGGAACTCGGATTACTAAGTCTCGGGCCAAAGTTTATACTGACGCAACAGCTGAACGACAAAACAATGCTGGATGTTGAAACTAACTTCTGCCGCACAGCATACCAACTGAAATGGCTGTCGGTTATTAACAGCACAATCAACACCCCGACACCAACCGCGAATGCACCCAAACAATTCCCCACCTACACCCTAGACAACCCACTCCACGCACCCCCACACAACCACGTGCTTAACCTTAAACTCTCCAGGCTTAAACATACCATTTTTACGATCCTCAAAGACAATTTCGGTAAAATCCCACACAACTTCACCAGAGCACAACGCCACACCCTAGACAAAATCCCTAGCAATCACAGGTTAAATTTCACCACCAAGAACCATAACCTCCCTAAATTCTACCACCTAATCAAAACACACAAAAATGACACGACACCACAAATTAGACCCATTGTCTCTAGTATAGAAGGCCCCACATACAAAATAACATGGCTACTATCACAAATCCTTAAACCCATACTCTCCACCTTCCCCGGACATGTCAAAAGTTCCGATGAAGTCATCCACAGACTACACGCTACTCACCAAAACAAGCTGCAACATAACCCATATGCATTTAGCCTTGACGTCGTCTCACTATATACGTCAGTACCGGCCCACCCAGCGCTGGACTTATTAACAGAATACATCAACACCTCAAGCATACACTGCTACTACTTCACCTCAAACGACATACCCTTGCTCCTGAGAACTATAACAGACAACACTTACTTCACGTTCCAAGGATGCACCTACAAACAGACCACCGGCCTTCCGATGGGGGTCCAGCCTATCAGGACTACTTGCCGTCGCATATATGAACCAACTGGAGCGTCGCGCACTCAGCACATGCCATTCATACGCCTTGTTCATGAGATATACTCAACCATTACTTCTTCACGTGACGAGGCAAGCGGAATGGCAGCGACGTTCAACAGAATGGACAGTAAAATTAATTTCACGATCGAGCACCCGGATGCCAGTGGATGCCTATCACTGCTGGACTTTAAGCTTAAAATATCGGTTGAAGGTGAAGTCCACACCGATTTCTACAAAAAGCTTTCCAACAGGGAAATGTTTGTCCACTACCGATCAGCCCTCCCTCTCAGCGCTAAGACCGGCTACATCAATAACGAACTCGCGCGTATCCGAAAGAAATGCAGCAAAGGTGAACACGTTAACACCCACACTGCATTCTTCAAGAAAAAAATGGTGACTAAGGGTTACCCACAATCCTTTGTGGATCGCCTAGAACGGAAGGGTAGTAGGGGCTCAAGGCGCCACACCCAACTAACACCTGCTTTCTGAGGTTACCACATTTTATATAACATCTAAAATACATCGAGCTATCCGCAGAGAGGGATTAGACATACAGCTGGCACACTACGGCCCCACTCTTCGAAGACACCTCAATCACAACCACAGAACAAACAACAACACCAATATGCACACTAACCAATTTCCCTATTGCAGGTACCGGTATATGACACCAGGTATATGTCGTATACCGCTTACAATGCGCCAAATACGATGCATTCTATGTCGGCAGCACTACAAGACATCTTCACATTAGTATAAAAGAACATCTACACACGCAAGCTACGTCATTCCAAAAACACTTAAAAAAATGCAAAAATAAGG
Organism: Ascarosepion bandense; assembly: GCA_037127315.1. Taxonomy (NCBI): domain Eukaryota; kingdom Metazoa; phylum Mollusca; class Cephalopoda; order Sepiida; family Sepiidae; genus Ascarosepion; species Ascarosepion bandense. Next base: position 546,679 of record JBBBDQ010029610.1, read on the forward strand.
ACAAAACCATAACCGTTAATATCTTGGAACGCAACATAGGTAACCTACGCATTAAAGAATCCCTAATAATATCTAAATTACATTCTTCAATTAACAATCGCCAAGAATTAAACCTAGATTACGTAACAGTATAGACGACACCAAGACGCACATAACATGCACTTAACACGACAACAAAGGTCACAAACACACACGCAATCAGTAACAATAACCACACACACACTTCTTCCTCCCTTATAACAAACCATTAACCAGGCTAAAGCACACACGCACGCACACACACACACACACACACACACACACACACAGATAAATAAGTTAGTTAGATATAATTACAATACTACACATAGCCTTTACACACACAAAAAATAGTTACGATAACCACGCTAACACACTTTCTCCCCCTGCCGGGCTGTATTAGCAGAGGTGCCCATAACAAAGCACGCACCAGGACAAAACTCTCTCTCTCTCTCTCTCTCTCTCACACACACACACACACACACACACACACACACAAGTAGATACTATTACAGCCCACACAACGATCAAACACCACCAGCTAAATCAAACAGATAAGATAACAGCCATGTAACTGATATACTTTGACCCGGTCAAAGTCACATCAACTTCTAGATCCTAGGAACTGATTCCATCAGACAAACAAAAAACCCTATCTTGAATACACACACATACACAATCAGTCGCACACACACACACACTCTCTCTCTCTCTCTCTCTCACACACACACACCATTAGACCATAAAAAACAACTAGAACACACATAGATACACACACGCACACACGCACACGTACATACACGCACATACGTACAGCAGCAGTGGATAAAACCAGCCATTCATAGATGGACAACTAAAAGCACGGACAATTTGAAGTTCTCTCTGCCATTCTGACGATGAGGTTATAGTCTCGAAATATAAATATAAATAAACAGGTCATACAAACACCTCCCGACCTTCCTTTATTTCATTCAACGCATTGTAACAGCCTTCAAGACATAACACACACACACACACACACACACAGATATATATATATATATATATATATATATATATATGTGTGTGTGTGTGTGTGTGTGTGTGTGTGTGTGAGTGTGTATGTGTGTGTATGATAAATAGAACTTTGACTGTGTCTGTCTGTGTGAGTGTCCTTTACTTATAGACTCCAAAATGGCTCTACCGATTTTCTTGAAAATTTACACAGTTGTACTATAAGCGTCTGCGAGTGTTCTTAGCTAGGTTTTGTGTCTAGGTACCCCAGATAAATATTGAAAATCAATAATAAAAAATCGGGTTATAGAAGAAATGGTCCGATTTTAATCAAATTTGATACACTCATAAATAAAGACATAAAAAACGATATTCAGAAGTTTCAAGGTTGCAGTTCTTACAATAGTGCAGAAAATCGATAATATATATAAAAGGCAAGATGTTCGTGTGTGCGTCAGTTTATCTGCCTGTATGTCTGTATTTTTTCAGCCGTTTTATTTTTGTTTTTGCTTCGAGTTTGGCTCTAAGTAGGTATAATTGTAGTTCTTACTCTTAGCCATGATACCATTTACTCAGAGGACTTATTTAACCTTCAATATTCAGTTTACGACGAAAAAGACTTATTTGATATCGATACCAGCAAAACAAAAAATTTGATTTACATACATTCATTTTTCTTTCAGTCAATGGTTTCGCTTTAACTGGAAACAACTATTGCTTTTTATTCTTTCGTGCCAACGTCCAAAGAGTCTGAGATCCAGGACGATGAATAAATTTTAAAGCTTTCATTACACCCGAGCAACCCCAGGTATTCTGCTAGTATATATATATATATATATATATATCCACCCTAAGTCTATTCAAACCTCCATCAATCATCAAACACATACTATTCTCGCTTGAAAACAGACTTAGAAACCACACGTCCAGTGAAGATATATTTTTAAAAAATTTTAAGACACTTCCCTGAAACACAGTGGTTACAAATACCCTGACATAACATACCACCGACATAATAATAATATTAATTTTTATTATTATTATTATTATTATTATTATTATTATTATTATTATTATTATATAAGATGTGGATATTCTGTTTTTATAATTAAACAGTATATATATTTATTTCTACCGGCCTGATTATTTACGATAATTTTTTATTACGAATATAAGGGTCATTCAGAATATATACTTAAATATGAGTATCGATCAAAGTAATGTTTAAACAAATCATTTCAAATTGTCATTTGTTTAAAGACCATCTCGTAAATCTTCGTTAATTTCCGTAATATATATATATGTGCGTTTGTGTATGTGTGTGTATGTGTGTGTGAGTGTGTGTGTGCGTGTGTTTATCTTTAAATGTTATTAGAAGTGTATACTCATTTTTGAATAGACGCTCCGTGTGCATATCCAATAGAATATATTTTTATATTCATCTATCGGCCTAAAAGTTCAAGAACCACTGTTTAAACCGTGGCGCCTATGACGGTTTGACCCCGAAGAGACAGACGGTCATTTTACTTACAATTATTGGCAGGCGGCACAAACAATAGTCAGACGCTTGTTTTCACTAATTCTTCTTCTTTCAGGACGTAGGCGATCATGTCATTCCACGTCTCCCTATCTTTGCATGCTTTCTCCGGTACCACCTCGCAGCCCCCTTTATGTCATCCACCTGCTTAGGCCCTTCAAATATGTTATCCGCTGCTTTTCTCTGTCTCTTTTTCCCTCTATCTGGCCTGTTCGTATCAGGATCTCCAAGCCCTCCTTCCTCAATATATCTCCCAGAAGCTTCAGTTGTTTCTTCCTGAGTCTCAGTATTAATTTCCTTTTCGTTTCCATCATTTCAAACTCATTGTCATTGCTCACATGCTTGGTCCATGATATCCGCTGCATCCTTCTGTAGAACCACATTTCCGCTGCCTCAAGTTTTTTTCTCACCTTCAATGATATTGTCCAGCATTCACTGTCATGTTGAAAAACTGACACCACATAGCAATCCAGTACTCTCGTCTTTGTTTCTAGTGAAACTTTCCTGTGTCTTAATACTTTACTCATATTCTGGAAGACGTCCTTCGCCATGTAAATTCGCTATTGGATCTCTGTGTCGCACTTTCTGTCTTCAGTTAGAACATTTTCCAGTTATGTAAATTTTTGTACGTGCTTGACTTTAACATCTCCCACCTGTATTTGTAACTTTCGGCTTCTCTTTTTGCTGATGGCCATAGCAGTAAATAATCTCAGTTATTTCTCTAGCCATCTGTCACGTATTTTTTGCGTACTTAGACTATTTTTAAATTGACATAATTAACAAATTGATTGATTGAATTGCACGTCGCAGGTTATTTAAAGACGATAAATATTTTTAGATTGGAAGAATTTTACGCATTATGAGATAATGATTTTGTTGTAGAAATTAAATTAACCTATAGCTAGAGGAAGAAGAGATAAATTCAAAGCATTTACGCGTAAGTGATTATAACGAACCTAAAGTGAATTGGAATATACAGCAACTGGTATTACCAAACCCATGTAGTTACTGTCCAGGATCGATGTTGCTTAAATTTTTGGATCGTAACTGGACTGGTATTTCAACGTGATGAGACCGTAAGCATATGTGTAAGGATGCAATCTTTCTAAGTAATGCGCTTAATCGAAATATGTACGGCTTAATGTTTTCTTAAGTAAAATATACAACGAATGGCTGTTAAAGCAGCGTTTCTCCTGGGTTGGAAAAGTGGTTTGAATTTGCTAACTTACCTGATATAAGTTTTCATCCCACATTTAGCAAATATTCGATGCCAGGATAAACCAAAATCACAAACAACAAAGTTATCCTCAACGTATAGATCTTCTTCTTCTTCTTTTTCTTCTTCTTCTATGTGCCCTCCTTTTCAGGACGTAGACGATCATAGCTTTCCATGTCTTCCTATCCCTGGTGGCTCTTAGTATGTTTTTTCCTGTTACACCTCACAACTCCCCTTCTGTCATCCATCTCATCAGGCTCTTCAAATATGCTATCCGCTGCCTTCCTCTGTCTCTTTTTTCCTTTCATGTGGCCTGTCAGTATCAGATTCTCCAAGTTCTCCCTCATCATTGCATGTCCCATAAACATCAGTTGTATCTTCCTGATGCTCACTATTAATTTGCTTTTTGTTGCCATTCTTGCCAGCACCTCATCATTGTTCACATGCTCGGTCAATGATATCCACAGCATCCTTCTGTAGAACCACATTTCCGCAGCCTCAAGTTTTTTCCTCATCTTCGATTATATTGTCTAGCATTCACTGCCCTATTGAAGAACTGACATCACATAGCAATCTAGCACTCTCTTCTTTGTTTCTAGTGAAATTTTTTCCGTGTCTTAGTATTTTATCCAGCTTCTGGAACTGGTCGATTGCCATGCCAATTTGCGTTCAGATTTCTGAGTCGCACTTTCCATCTCCTGTTAGAACACTTCCTAGGTATTAAAATTCTTGTACAGATGGAGGGCTTAAAAAGCACTGCGACTCGCCACCGGCTTTTCCCGAATGCCATGCATCTGCCTACCCGAAAAAATACTTTTTCAGGACTCAAATTTGGCAAGTGACCACGTAGAGTCCCACTTCATCGATTCAACTTTCAACTTAACAATATCTTTCTGAAAATAGAAATCGACGCCGTCAATCCGGAGAAAAGAGCTGAAGAAAAAAGGAATCGGTGAAGAGCATTTCATGTTAAAAAAAAGAAACAACATACTTCGAAAACACAAAAGAAAAAAATCGAGAAAGAACTAAGAGAACCCAAATAAAAGGCAGAGCTCTTTATATCTGAACTCTCCTATCTTACTTTTCGGAGACTACGGACATCTCTTCAGAGCCAACATTTCGCACAGAAGGAAAGGTCTATGAGCACCCCACAGGTATAAGTTTAAATTGCAATAATTAGCCTATTCTTTCATTTAGTCAAAATATAATTTTTTAAACATTTGGCTCAACATTTACATTTTCCTAACTTTTCCTACCTACCACTACTAACGTAATGGTCAAGGCACATGCCTCCTACTACCCTAAAAGAAATTACTACTAAGATTAACCCTATAATAGTCAATATTCCGCCACCCCTTCCTTTACTAGACCAAGCCTACGGCATTAGAATTTTTCCTCATTCTTTATTTAAACGGGGTTGAAAAAGCTTATCTTAAACGGACATGTTGCTATTACCCCTCTAAATTTTATCTGAATTTACTGATATATATATATAGTCATCCGCAGACATATTTGTTTTGCTGTATCACAGCTCATCAGTACGGTTAAACATCTGATTGCTTTTTACCCAGGATTGAAACCCGACTGAATTGACTCCTGAGCTATGGGAGCTCGGTAAAAGGAGACAGACTTTTAGCATGTTATATACCATGTATACATACGCCAGTAGTTAGAGTGTTCTAATTCATTACGGAATTAACGATGTGTAGATGCTAGATGAGCTACTGTTTTTAAAGTCGGGAATTCCAGATTGCTCAAGTGTGAGAGCGTAAATAGTCATCTGCAGACAGATCTGTTTGGCTGTATCACAGCTCATCAGTACGGGTAGAGATCCGATTGCTTTTACCTAGGATTGAAACCAGACCGAATTGTCGTCAGTCTGTGATTCTACTGAACAATGGGCACTCGGTAAAAGCAGGCAGACTATTAGCATGTGATATAACATGTAAGCATACGCCAGTAGTTAGTGTGTTCTGATGTTGCGTTGTGATGATGCTTAGTGCAAATATTGTTTTTAGGTAGTTTTTTGTGGTAACAGAAAAATTTAAGCCTTAAGGAGTGAAGACATTATAATTGTGCCTTAACGAAACTTCAAAGTCGACATGTTTCTGCTTAGTTAGCTGACAAACTTCTCCATATCTATCTATCTATCTATCTATCTATCTATCTATCTATCTATCTATCCCTCCCTCTCTCTCTCTCTCTCTCTCTATATATATATATATATATATATATATATATATATATATATATATATCGAAATGAATAAGGAACGAAGAAAATATAAAATATTTGCAACATTCAAAACATAAATTTAAAATAGTGCTCAATATAGAGATAGAGCAATTCATATTTATTATTAATTATAGTTTATAACACTTACAAACTACAATCTAAAACAAAATTGTACATTTTGTTTTGACATTGAAAGAACAATTTCTCATCAGGTAGTTGATAACGATAGTCTATATATATATATATATATATATATATATATATATATATATATATATATAATTTCTCTTGTGCTGATGCTTATACCAAATCAATTTTCTTTTAGTGATTTAATGATAAAAAGATATTTTGGCAGGCCACAAGCATATTTATATGAATAGATATAGGTTTGAGGTGTACTGTATTTATAGGATAAAGAGATCAATATCAGAGATAGAACGTATGTAATATAAATGATTGCACATTGAAGTCAACACACAGGGACGACAGACTGTTTCATGCTAAGCGCAATCATCAAGCCTGGTGATTGCTCTTGGCATGAAACACTCAGTCGCCCCTGAATGTTGTTGACTTCAATGTTCACTGTTTTATATATATATATATATATATATATATATATATATATATATATATATATATCTGGGGGAAGACTGCCCAATAAGGGAGATATGAAACAAGTTTTTACGATAGATTTCGCACAAATCCCCGAAAGAAATCTATCTGGATCCATCTATTTCTTCTCCCTATAACACTGAAACAAATAGCAATGCTGACTGGGCTCTCTTGACTTCAGAAAGGCAAACAGTTTATGAGAAAGAAAATTCTATCTAATAACTAGCCTGAATAGCGATGGACACCGTTATGCTGTCATGTCTTAGAAGCACTCAGTCTTTCTATTCTTACAGTAAATCTAATTCCCGAGTGACTCTCTTTGACTGCAAGACTCATGATATGACGTCAGGCTTGCCTCCCAGAGAGTAAAACACTACGCCTCCTTGGTCTCACACTTATAGACCTCAAATGGAATGCCTATATCGAATCCATTGCTAAATCCGCTACTATGAAAGTCGGTTCTCTATGCAGGGCCCGGAAGTTTTTTCCGTCTGAATCTATCTTGCACATATATAAATCTACCATCCGACCGTGTATTGAATACTGCTGCCATATCTGGTCTGGTGCTCCTGCTATTCTCCTCGGGCTTCTCAACAAGGTACAGCGGAGGGTGTGTAATGTGATCGATACCAACTTGACAGACCGCCTGCAGTCTCTCTCTCTCACCGCCGCGACGTGGCTTCCCTGTGTTTCTTCTATAAATATTTTCACGGCTTCTGCTCCGATGAACTTAGATCGCTGCTGCCCCCTAGATACGAATTTGCACGAGAAACTAGATTAGCAACTAAATCCCACCCTTTTACAGTGAAACCGATAAAATGCAACCGCAACTTCTACTCCAACAGTTTCTTTTCTCGCACTTCCCGACTGTGAAATTCCCATCCACATGATTGCTTCCCCGACGGTTACAATCTCCAGGAGTTTAAATGTAAGGACAATAGACACCTCCTAACCCACTAACTCGCTCCCATTCTTTCAAACACACTTCCCATCTGCCCAACTCTCATCCTCGGTATCCTTACCCATCTATCACCTTCCTTCTGACATTTCCTACACCTAACCACTCCTCCTCTTTACCTTCCCTTATGTAGCCCCATGCGCAATAGTGGCAGTGGAATGCCTTGCTTGGAGTGAAATGATTAAAAACAAAAACAAAAAAATGACGTAATAGATATCTACGAAATTTAAATAAGTAAGGTACAAGATAAGTAGAGCCACACACCCATGTTTGATACAGACAGACGACACAAAAGAATCGTTAGCGAGTTTCTTCTACAGACAATCGATTTTCAGGAATATTTTTTTTATCTTTTATTCTATTTTTTCCTCATCAAATCTGCACTATTTTTACAAACGTACATTCATTTTTGTTAATCTCGTGAGATTTGCAAAAGTGAAGACGACAAAAAATCTCGTGGAAGAATGGTTCTTGATTCTGTAAACATGAGTTATTTGACAATGGGCTCAACAAGGAAGAGAAAACGAAGAAATATGTCGGAGAAGAGTATTATTCGTAAACAATATGAAAGGAAAAAAACAGCCGATGAAAAATATTTCCCATTGACAGACGTAAAATCTTAAATCTACAGATGGCTTAATAATGAATGATATATGAGCAGAGAAATTATATATATATATATATATATATATATATATATACATATATGTAAATATAGAAAGAAACTAACAAATATCAGTATAAAAGTAAATTGTGTAGAGATTCAAATTAAATAAATTAGCTAGGAATGACAGATAAGTATATATTGGTAAGATTTAGATAGATAAATTAGATATATAAATTAGATAGATAGATAGATAGATAGATAAGATAGATAGATAGATAGATAGATAGATAGATAGATAGTGAGTTAGCTATATGCAAAATTAGATAGAAGAGATTTATTTAGCCATAGTAGATAGATAGATAGATAGATAAGATAGATAGATAGATAGATAGATAGATAAGATAAGATAGATAGATAGATAGATAGATAAGATAGATAGATGAGATAAGATAGATAAATAGATAGAAACAATGAGATAGATAGATAGATAGATAGATAGATAGATAGATAGATAGATAGATAGATAGATAATGGATAGTCAGTTAGCTATATGCAAAATTAGATAGAAGAGATTTATTTAGCCATAGATAGATAGATAGATAGATAGATAGATTGATAGATAGATAGATAGATAGATAGATAGATAGATAGATAATCAAATGGGAGAATGTTGCATATTAAATTAATATACATATCGATGATGAGCAGTGATAGAGAGAAACAGGCCTGTTTGCGGATATATATATATATATGTTTTCTAAACATATATCGTTAAGTATAGCCAACAATGAATGTCTGTTATGCTTTATCATGAGCCATTTTAAAGATCGTATTTTGGTTTTAATTTTAGGTGAAAATAAAGACAAAAATTGTCCAAACATTGAACATTTTTTATTATGCTGTTTCTAAGCTTTCAGCTCGCATGAGCCATCTTCAGAGAGGTTACAGGGACGTCAACATAAGGGCATCCACCATCAAAGATAATTGTATCTTGTGTTGACTTAAAAATATAACAGAACCAGCATAATAAAAAAATATCCAAACGTTGGACAATTTTTGTGTTTATTTTCACCGGGAATTAAAGCCAAAATACGATGTTTAGAACGGGTCATGATTACACAACATAGACATTCATTGTTTGTTATATTTAAAAAAATATGTTTAGAAATTTATCTGCTGCCTCGATACACTATATATATATAAGAGACATAAGTTTTTGTTCTTCTAATTGGAGCAGATAGACGAAACTATCCACCCATATCTATTGAACAGGTGAAGAGGCTCATCCCTTGTTTCCTGTTTAGGATGTGGTGTCCGGCTTTATCTTTTTCAATCTTTTCACTCTTACGTAGCCCCCTGCTCATCAGTGGCGTTACCGACTTGCTCGGGGTGATATGATTAATATATATATATATATATATATATATATATATATATATATAAGAGACATAAGAGTACTCTGGCGTATATATATATATATAAGAGACATAAGAGTACTATATATATATATATATATATATATATATATATATATATATATAAGAGACATAAGAGTACTCTGGCGTATGATACATCATACGCTAAAAGTCTGCATCCTTCTACCGAGCGCCCATAGCTCATATGTAGAATCGCCGACTGACACAACTTCGGTCGTGTTTCAATCTGGGTCAAAAGCAATCGGATGTCTAACCGTACTGATGAGTACAGTGAAACAGATCTGTCTGCGGGTGACTATATATTTATATATTGCTGCTAATGTTTTACCCTTAGGTCACAGTTTAACAATAGACAGATATGTTAGCACGAATCTGAATTTAGGATTGACAGATGCGAATTTAAAACTGTCAGTTTTAATTCCGACTATTTCACTAAGACTTGCGCTAACAGGGAGAAACAAATTATATATTTATTGCTAATATCAATTTTTAGCTTTGTTATTCACACACACACACACACACACACACACACACACACACACACACACACGCATACACACACGTCTCTGTGCGTGTGTTTGTATGTCTGTACAATGAATTTCACATTATATAAGGCCACGTTTTTACACACATGACAGATTGATTTTCTTTTAAAAATTTGATTTTACCTTATTTCTGCCGTGTTCTCAAGATATTTCCAGTCTTTTCAATGCACCGCTCAATAGACAATCACTGCTGGAATCCTTTTTAACCTCTGTGTTATTGTCTGCAAAGAGTTTAAAATATCTATCACCAACAGGGCTTTGTCCTTATTGTAGTCGCATCTCGCGTTGTCTAGTATATAAGGGATTGTTTAGCCGTAAATATATTGTGAAGCGAGCTTTGTAGACCATCTTGTTTACACTCCTCTCCAGGGAATCTAAGACTCAGCATGATTTATAGACTTAAGGTCCGTCCGCCATAACATTTGAAAACCTTTTTGTTGTCGATTCTCTTGATGGCGACAATCGTTGTTCGTTAATTCGGTGGATATTTATAAATAACAAGAGCTTGGTTATTAGGAAGGAAGACGCATTTTACCGCGATTTGAAACAAGAGGTCTGGTTTTTTCATCAGTATGTATATGATATTGGACGGGAAAATAGACGAATTTGATACACAGTTTTCGATATACAAATGCATTTATGGGTGTACTCCCATAACTGGTTCTAGAAAAAAGGCTATTCTTGTAATTTTTCTTCTTGTTTTTGTTCTTTTTCGTCTTCTATGTGCTTTCTGTCTTCTGAACTTTGGCGGTCATCGTTCTCGACAATGCTTTGTCATTTGTATGACAGCTTCCGTCAACATTAATTTTCAAAAATTTAAATGTAAACTCAGTCGTTATCATCCCTTTCCCGGAATTAGTAGTTTTTCTTCATATTCTCTTTCACTCAGTAACTTCTTGTACCGTATATATATAAAGTTCAGAAGACAGAAAGCACATAGAAGACGAAAAAGAACAAAAACAAGAAGAAAAATTACAAGAATAGCCTTTTTTATATTTTATATTTATATATATGAATATATATGTATATATATATATATATATATATATATATATATATATGTATATATATCTTATCGATTTTCTGCACTATTGTAAGAACTGCAACCTGGAAACTTCTGAATAAAGTTTCTTATGTCTTTGTCTATGAGTGTATCAAATTTTATTAAAATTGTACCATTCGTTCTATAACCCGATTGTTTTTATTATCGATTTTCGATATTTATTGGGGGTACAAAACCTAGCAAAGAACACTCGCAGACGCTGATAGTACAACTGTGTAAATTTTCAAGAAAATCGGTTCAGCCGTTTTGGAGTCTATGGGTAACGGACATACACACACAGGCACACAGACACATACAAAGTTTCATTTATAAATAAGTTTAGATTTAGATTTAGATCATATCTTCCATTTGCTTACGGTCATATCGCTTTGAATACACCGGTTCTCCTCCAATCACGGAAGTTAAGCAATGCTGATCCTGGCCTGTACTTAGATGGGTGACAGCTGTAAGCGTTTTTGATGTGCGTTGTGGTGCAGTTGATTTCTCGGAACGAGAACTCGGAGAGTCGAGTTTGAATTTCGATTGAATGCTCTACAGTCACTTACGCGCTAATACCCTTGGCAAAGCTATTAATCTGTCCTTTCCCTCCAGTTATAGGTTAAATAACATGACAAATTGGGTTCTATAGCCTTGGTTGACAACCAGTCTACCAGAGCTTGTAGTGGCAACCTGTTGGGGATGATTAGAAATATGCTTACTTAAGTGCTGTGGAGCCCATTCAGGGCACAGTGAAAACAATGATATCACTGTTGGCCATACCCTGTCGTTCCACCGGACCCGGGTGGAAGGGGAAGAGAGAGTGAGTCTGATGACCGTGTGCAACGCTCCCTCACGTAAATCCAATTAAAGCGCAAGTCATGACTTCTACTAGAAATTGTGGTCTTCCTCGCCTGCAAGGGTCGAACATCATTATATCTTCTATTTAATAGTGTATAGTTAATTTCAAATATTAATGTTGAAAACTTTTAATTACAAGTGCCGTAGGTATTATTCAGTAACCTTCTGCAGAGTCACTATTTTGTTTCTTGAAATCCTTTCTTCATCTGTGAGAGGATTCTCTAACATTCACTGCTATATTAGAGGACGGAATTGGAGTAGATAGACTAAACTATCGCCCGGTTCACAATCCACCCACGTCTATTGAACAGGTGAAGAGGCTCACCCCTTCTTCCTTCCTTAGGATGTGGTTTCTGGCTTTCGCTTTTCCAATCTTTTCACTGTTCTCTTTTTTTTTTCAATTGGAGTAGATAGACTAAACTATCGCCCGGTTCACAATCCGCCCACGTCTATTGAACAGGTGTAGAGGCTCACCCCTTCTTCCTTGTTTAGGATGTGGTTTCCGGTTTTCTCGTTTCCAATGTTTTCACTGTTCTCTTTTTTTTTTTTCAATTGGAGTAGATAGACTAAACTATCGCCCGGTTCACACTCTACCCACGTCTATTGAACAGGCGAAGAGACTCACCCCTTCTTCCTTCTTTAGGATGTGGTTTCCCGCTTTCTCTTTTCCAATCTTTTCTTTCCTACGTAGCCCCATGCGCTTCAGTGGCGTTACCGTCTTGCTGGGGTGATATAATTAAAAAAAATATGACGTATTCGTTCAGTATTTCTTTCTTTTTTCAAACAAAATATGTGCTAAAATTATATTTTTTTAAAATCATTTCACCCCGAGCAAGGCGGAAATGCCACTGATATGTTGGGGGCTACATAACTGTAAAAAGATTAATTAGAAGAGAGTGAGGAGTACAAACCAGTTAGAAAGGAGCAATAGAAAGATGAGAATGCAGGTGTGATGACAGTTACATAGGAGGAGGGAAAGGAAAGGGTATACGGGGTGGGGAGAGAGCTAGAGTCCAGTGGTGAATAGATGAGTATTGACATTGCATTTAAATTCCTGGGGGTTGTAGCTGTCAGGAAAGCAAGAATATGGGAGCGAGTTCCACAGACGGGAAGTGCGAGAGAAGAAGCTGCAGGAGTAGAATTGTCGTCTGCATTTGGCTAACCTAACTGTGAATGGGTGGGTCCCAGTTGCCAATCTGGTTGCACGAGTAAACACCTGTTGAGGAGGCACCAGTGACTTAAGTTCGTCCGAGCAGAAGCCATGATGGCATGTCTATTTACAACTGTTTACACTTTGCAAGTTTACTGCATTCTTTTGCTAAAATGTTTTAATTCTGAGAACGTAAGCGGTGCTTATGAGGAAAATAATCTATTCCAGATGGCATTGGATTTCCTGGGATTTTCTTTGTGGCGTTATCCATTTTAAAATTATTAATTTCAATCCGAACTTATTCTATTATTATTAGAATGTCTTCTTCTTCTTCTTCTTCTTCTTCTTCTTCTTCTTTGTACCGTGGGCCTTCATGATACTGGCGATCGTGGCTCTCCATAGTTTCCTGCTTTTTTGTAGTTAATGTTGCACGATCTCATCAAGGATGAAGGAGAGGCAGAAATGTGATTTTAGAGAAAGATGCCGAAGATAATGTGGACTGGGTACGTAAGCAACGATTAGTTGTTGGAGAGGATACAAACGAGAAGAAAACTCATGCATAACATCAGAAAGAGACAGATGAGTTTCCTTGGCCATGTAATAAGGAAAAAGGACCTGGAGAATTTAATACTCACAGGACGGATAGAAACAATGAGAGACAGAGGAAAGCAGCACAAGTCCTGATTGAATGGATGGCCGAAAGAGATTTGGGAGAGATACCAAGAGAAAAAATATTGCAGGCGACAACAGACAGTCCCAAATGTAAGTCCATTATACCCTACGTCCGGAAGGCATACGGAACATGAAAAGTAAAAAAAAATGTTAATTTTTGTTATCAATTTAAGACCCTGTCCCCCAACACAATTACTGAAGCTCGCTAGTTAGGTTATGGATTTTTTCTTTTGTCTCTTTTGTCTTCAGTCTGTCCTGTGAGTACCAAATTTTCCGAACCCTCTTTCTTCAATATGTGACCTAGAAATGTCAACTGTCTCTTTCTGATGTCATGAATACTTTTTATTTTTCATTTTGTTCTATTTTGCGAGACCTGATTTCTAATATTCAAGTATGTAATTTGCGCTTGTCGAATTTCAACTGTCAACGTTATTTAGGTTTTCGGAAAATAATTTAGTGTTTCCACAATCTTAAGCATTGTTCAATCAACCAAAACCAAACCAAGGTTAAGTGTTAGTAAATATCGCCTATTATTTGTTTGTTATATCTTCTAGCCATGATCTAGTTCGTCTAGAGTTGGCATGAAAGAGATGAAGAAAAAAAAAAAGAAGAAAAATTCCTTTTTTTTCTCGATAAAATCCAAACAATAAGCAAGTTGAGTTGGCAAGATTTAACCGCAAGTTCTATTCTAACAGTTTCTTTTCTCACACTCCTGGCTTGAGGATCACACTTCCGGTTATATACTTTTCAGTCAGCATAAATCTTCAAAAGTTTAAACACAATGTCGATCGCTTTCTGATTTTTTTCTGATAACATTTTTTGTTTTCGCACCTCAGGAAATTTTGTTTTATTTTCTGATTATTCTACACCGAGTGGTCCCTTGTGCTTTGGTGGTTTTACTGTCGTTCTTTGGATGAATTCGATAAAAAATACCCTCTCCAGTAAAACTCACTGTCAAACAATGTGCGTGTGTGTTTCTGTGGGTTTGGGTTTGGGTGTGGGTGTGAAACACCTAATAACACCGAGTTGTTATCTTTACCCTCTTGCGAAAGAAAAAACACGAATTTTAATCGATCATATCCATGAGGCAGCAACAACAACAAAAATGAAGTCTGACAATGGATAAGGAAGGAACAAAAGAATGAAATAAACAGAAAACGAAAAGGAGTAAATAAAGTGGAAATGAAAGGAATAAAAGAAACTAAATATACAAAGAAAAAGAAGGAAATTAAGAAAGAAAGTTAAAAAATGAAAAAGAATGAAAGACGAAAGTAAAAGTGACAGAGAGAGAAAGACTGAAAGAAAGAAAAAAAGAATGAAGTACGAAAGTTAAAGTAACAAATAGAAGAAGATTGAAAGAAAGGAAAAAAGAATGAAAGACAAAACTGAGAGTAACAGAGAGAAAATTAAAAGAAAGGAAAATAGAATGAAAGACAAAAGTGAAAGTAAAAGAGAGAAGAAGATTGAAAGAAAGGAAAAAGAATGAAAGACAAAAGTGAAAGTAAGAGAGAGAAGATTGAAAGAAAGGAAAAAGAATGAAAGATAAAACTGAGAGTAACAGAGAGAAAATTAAAAGAGAGGAAAATAGAATGAAAGACAAAAGTAAAAGTAAGAGAGAGAGAAGAAGATTGAAAGAAAGAAAAAATAATGAAAGACAAAAGTGAAAGTAAGAGAGAGAAGAAGATTGAAAGAAAGAAAAAAGAATGAAAGAAAAAACTGAAAATAACAGAGATTAAAAGAAAGGAAAATAGAATGAAAGACAAAAGTGAAAGTAATAGAGAGAAGAAGATTGAAAGAAAGGAAAAAGAATGAAAGACAAAAGTGAAAGAAGAGAGAGAAGAAGATTGAAAGAAAGGAAAAAGAATGAAAGATAAAACTGAGAGTAACAGAGAGAAAATTAAAAGAAAAGAAAATAGAATGAAAGACAAAAGTGAGAGTAAGAGAGAAGAAGATTGAAAGAAAGGAAAAAAGAATGAAAGACAAAAGTGAAAGTAACATAGAAGATTAAAAAAATGAAAAAAGAATGAAAGACAAAAGAAAGTAACAGAGAGAAAAAGATTGAAAGAAAGGAAAAAGAATGAAAGATAAAACCGAAAGTAACAGAGAGAAGAAGATTAAAAGAAAGGGAAAAAGATTGAAAGAAAAAGTTAAAGTAACAAAGAGAAGAAGATTGAAAGAAAGGAAAAAGAATGAAAGATAAAACCGAAAGTAACAGAAGGAGAAGATTAAAAGAATTGGAAAAAAGAATGAAAGAACAAACGAAAATAGTAAAAGAAATAAAAAATAAATGAAGAATGAACAAAGGATAAACCTTAAAGAAACAATGAAATCGTGAGGAAATTAGATAAAAAGAGTAAAAGAGATATATATGTGTATAAAAATATAATTATGTTAAAAACTTATGGAAGAATATAAATGAACAAAAAATAAAAATATAAAATACAGAAAAATATGAATGAAAAAATGAAAAATATAAAGAAATGATGCATGCATAGTTTCCGATAAGGATTTAAATATTTTTCTCTTTATAGAGTTATCTCCCTTGAATCAAAAACACTGAAGAAGATAAATAATAAACTAATTATGACCGCCATATTATAAAATCAATCAATTTATAATCGATCAGGATTCAATTATTTCATCCAAGACCGCCGCACACAAATGCTAATTTAATCATCGACATGAATTTATAAATCATCCAATAAATTAATTTATAAATTATTCATATAAAATACATATAGGCACACACGAATTTATATATATATATATATATATATATATATATATATATATGTATGGTTTTGTTTTATCCATGCGTACGTACCGATGTTTTCATTTATAGAGAGTAACTTTATGAAACATTACTGAATGACCAGTGTCCAGTAACTTCAATCTTATATATATAAAACAAAATTACATCAATTTTTTTCGTTCTTTTCATTAAAACTATTTCAAACAGAGAACATTCCCCCACAACACACACATATATATAATTTCATATCCCCTTTACTCAGAGATAGTAGCAACAAAATCTGTTCTTCAATAAAAAAACAAATTAAAATCCAACCTCTTGTTAGAAATTATTGTCTACCCATTTAAAAATCTAAGGTCCCACTATGTACCTTATCCAGACAAATTTAAAACTACCTTGTCCTCTTCATAACTCAAATTTATTAAATTCCATGGTTACCTAATTCTCCTTTTGACTGAACAATATTGACGAACCTAAAGCATTTTCTCCAAGTACCACTCCCTAATTTTCTAAATAACCATGGATTCATCATATATTTTAAGAACATCATGTTCAAACAAATCGTTCCAAATTGTCGGTTATTTATAACCAGTTTCGTTAATCTACGTTAATTTCCGTATCTTGTTTACATTTGTTGACATTAGGATACATTTCAGAGCAGTGATGGTTATTACGATAAATTCAAAAATTGTGTTGTAGGCTTAATTTGACTTCATTTAGATTGATAGTCATTAGTGGTCGAGAGGTCTAAGGCGCGCCAGGTCAATTGGTGTCTTCGCCTATGAGGATAGGGGTCGCAGGTTTGAAACCTGCCGAATGACACACATATTCGTAACAAAAAAATATCGTAAATAATCAGGCCGGTAGAAAGAATACTGTTTGATTATAAACAGAATATATACTTAAATACGAGTATCGATCAAAATAATGTTCAAACAAATCATTTCAAATCGTTGGTTGTTTATAACCAGTTTCATTAATCTTTGTTATATATAAATATATAATTGTATACTTGGGCAGCAATCTCTCTTTTATATATGTTTCATTAAAAATGACTGACAAGATACTGCAGTTACATTTATTTCATTTTTATATTCTTATAATTTTTCTTTCTTTGACAATTTGTAAAAATTGTTCAAATGATCTGTATGTCCAAACACTTTTGGCTATACTTTTAGTCATTATCAAGGTTGATTTCATTTTTACTTTTAGATGAATATATGGATTGTTTTATGTATGTACTAGCAGTATACCCCGGCGTTGCTCGGGTGTAATGAAAGCTTTAATACTAATCCATGGTCCCGGAGCTCAGACTCTTTTGACGTTGGCACGAAAAACTAAAAAGCAATAGTTGTTTCCAGTTAAAGCGAAACCGTAGACTGAAAGAAAAATGAATGGATGGAAATTAAGTTTTGATTTCCTGGTACTCATTTCAAATAATTTTATTCGTCGTAAACTGAATTTTGAAGGCTAGATAAGTCCTCTGAGTAAATGGTATCATGGCTGAGGCTAAGAACAACAATTATACCTATTAGAGACAAACACGAAGCAAAAACTAAAACAAAAGGGCTGAAAAATATAGACATACAGGCAAGTAAACAGACACACACAAACATCTTGTCTTATATATATATATATATATATATATATATATATATATATATATATATATATTATCGATTGTCTGCACTATTGTAAGAACTGCAACCTTGAAACTTCTGATTATCGTTTCTTATATCTTTGTCTATGAGTGTATCAAATTTGATGAAAATCTGACCACTCCTTCTATGACACGATTTTTCGATTATCGATTTTCGATATTTATCGGGGGTACCTCGACACAAACCCTAGCTAAGAACACTCGCAGACGCTTATAGTACAACTGTGTAAATTTTCAAGAAAATCGGTTTAGCCGTTTCGGAGTCTATTGGTAACGGATACACACACACACACACACACACACACAGAGACACGGACACACATACACAGAGACAATGTTCCATTTATAAATAAGTTTAGATTTAGAGTTATGAGCATGTCTTTATTTTACGAACACAGGTAAGGGTCTTGATGGTACTTTTCGAATTGGCCTTATGCCAAACATAACTAAAGTCCCACAATTTTAATTTTTAGAAGGTTGGAAGTTGAAATGGGGAACAATAAAATACTTTGTTATCTATGTTATTCTGAGGTATCCTGCATTCAGGGTTTGACAATTTTACAACACTAACTTACCTCCACCCATCAAAAAAGTAATTTTTGTTCGGTTCATCAAAGAACTGTGCTCTCTGCACACAATACTATTGTTTTTGATACAATCATGTTCAGAGGTTGAAATTATATAGACATATATTTAAACATTTATTCTAATATATATAAACGCATGACCCGCTCATCTACATATGCATTAGGGTAGGTAGATTTTTAAACCAAGCTCTTGTACAGGTCTAGATAGTTGGGGCATCATATCATAAAACCATACACAAAGCATTTTACGTAAAATTTCGATTCCATTGAAAATTTTACACATAGTAATCATACACAAATTAAAAAGCCTCTTAAATATAACAGAAACTATTCTAAGAAGCTTAGAAACTGTTTCGCGAAAAATTAACCGTGCGGACGTCTTTGTCAGCAAAATGAATACATTTCTCATTTTTCATAACCAATCAAAATTTATTGGAAAACTTACCATCGTAACCTTTTCTGAGTGTCCAAAATATATAAATATATAAATTTAATAATGTTTCTTTTCTCAGCAGAGAAAATCCAGTTGTCAATTGGACTCCAGGCGACATGCAAATGTTTAGACACTGATTTTCTCTTTTTTTACTACATTCATTAATTCTCCTTCTTCATTTCTCCACATTTGCTGTGGGTAAAAAAAAATCAAAGACACCACTTTCATTCAGTTTTCTTACCGAAGAAATCAACTTTCAGTAAAAAGTCAGTCAGTCAGTCAGTTAAGTGCCATAGCTGATACACGCTTTGGACGATCATGTCTCATTCGAGACATGACTGACTGGGCAGAACATTATCCCGCAGTAGGTTGCCATTGCTTCCTGCGGTAGACTGGTTACCAGCCAAGTCTATAGAACCCAATCTGTATTTTTTATTTAAACCATAACTAGAGGGAAGAGACGGATTAATACCTTTCCCAAGGGTATTTGTGTGTAACTGAATGCAAGGAATTCAACTGGGATTCGAAATCGGCGCCCCGATTTGTCGTTCCTACTCGTAATCCACTGAAACACAAGGCACATCCTAAGTAAAAAGAGTAATCCACAATGCCAAATACAGGTGGGAGATGCTAAAATCAAGCCAGTACAAATATTTAAATGCCTGGGAAGACGGTAATTGTCACACTGAGATCCGAAGGCAAATTGGCATGGCAATAGACGCGTTTCAGAAGCTGAATAGAGTACTAATAGACAGAAAATTTTTACTATAAACAAAGAAAATAATACTGGATTGCTATATGATGTCGGTTCTTCAATATGGAAGTAAATGCTGGACAATATCATCAATAATAAAGGAAAAACCTGAAGCAACTAAAATGTGGTTCTAGAGAAGGATGCTACAGATATCAGTGGATCGAGATTGTGAGCAAAGATGAGGTTTTGAAAAGGATGAAAAAGAAAAACAAACTAATACCGAGCATCAGGAAAAGTTCCTTGGACATGCAATGAGAAAGGAAGGTTTGGAGAACCTGATACTAACAGGCCAGATAGAGAGAAAAAGAGACATAGCAAAGATCCGGATAGCTTATTTGAAAGGCCTGAGCAAGTAGATTACAGAACAGCAGTTGCATGTTGTAACAGGAGAAAGCGTGCTTAGAACCACTAGGGATAGGCAGACGTGGAAAGACATGATCGCCTACGTCCTAAAGGGATAGGGCGGATAGAAAAGAAAAGTGTCACCTTCGATACAAATACAGCGAAACAAAGATGTGTCATCTCATACGCAGATTCATTTCACATCATTAAACCGACTTGTGAGAAATTTTTCTTGAAAACACACACACACCCGGAATAGAAAGTTTTCATTGAAAAACTTTCAACACTTATTTTCAAATGACGAAATTATCATCCCAAACGTTCTTTTAAATAGATTTCATAATATTTGTTATCAACGAGACTTTTTCATTGGAGTAGATAGAGTAAACTATCGCCCGGTTCACACTCCACCCACATCTATTGAACAGGCAAAGAGGCTCATCCTTGTTTCCTGTTTAGGATGCGGTTTCCGGTTTTCTCTTTTCTAATCTACTCACTTTTGTTTTGTTTTTTTTCAATTGGAGTAGATAAACTAAACTATCGCCCGGTTTGACACTCCACCCACGTCTATTGAACAGGTGTAGAGGCTCATCCCATGTTTCCTGTTTAGAATGTGGTTTCCGTCTTTCTCTTTTCCAATCTTTTCACTCTTTTTTTTTTATCTTTTTCAATTGGAGTAGATAAACTAAACTATCGCCCGGTTTGACACTCCACCCACGTCTATTGAACAGGTGTAGAGGCTCATCCCATGTTTCCTGTTTAGAATGTGGTTTCCGGCTTTCTCTTTTCCAATCTTTTCACTCTTTTCTTTTTTATCTTTTTCAATTGGAGTAGATAAACTAAACTATCGCCCGGTTTGACACTCCACCCACGTCTTTTGAACAGGTGTAGAGGCTCATTCCTTGTTTCCTTGTTCAGGATGTGGTTTCCGGCTTTTTCATTTCCAATCTTTTCATTCTTACGTACCCCCTGCACATCAGTGGCGTTACCGCCTTGCTCGGGGTGATATGATTTAAAAAAATCTAGTTCTAATTTTATCATTAATATTGGTAAATCAATGGATAGTATCAGATGAATTCTTCCAGATATTGGGATGTAAGTTTTAGTTTATAGGTTATTTATTTGTTTCATAATACTTTTAAAGATTAATCTTAAATTCCTTTTGGTTGGATTTATTAGTCTAGATTGTAAATTATTTTCAAAATTGGGTTTATGTTCGTTAAAGCACTATTAGTAATAACGTTCTTTGGTCTCTGTGAAATATTTAGTTTATTTCCAAATTAAGCTGTATCTAGGTCAATCTAAGATTCTATATTGTTCTGTTTGTCTAATTAATATGTTTGTAATCTGATTAGGCAAAACATTAAGGTAGTGAAAAGGGTTACATTTGTAGATGTTTTTAGATTCTTGTCAGTTTTAAACCATACACCTTTGGAATATTCTGTTTTTTAATCTCCTTTAACATCACTTAGAAGGGATGAGATCGTTTATTTAATTTTATCTTATGTACAATATTAAGTAGTTTTTTTTTTCAAATGGAACCAGAAACGTGCAAAGAGAGGTAGATAATATGTATTTACTTTGTGGTCAGGGATATCATAGAGGTTGAAGTAAACACGCGCTTTCCATCGTAGTCTCTTCACAAAGTCGATAATTTTATCTGGAAGTGAAATATTAAAGGAATGTAAATCGTGATATGGTATATTTTAATTGAATACTCCGGAGAGAATTTATCAATTTTGAACGAGTTGAAGCAATATCTTGAATTCACAGGAGGACAAACGTTGAAAGTGCTTAACTAACGAGAATAAAGCAAATAACACTGGTAATAAATCTGAGGTAAATATTTATTAAATAATCCCAGTAGATGCTAGGAATTTTGAACCGAACCCTTTATTACAATCACTGGGGTATACCATTCACATTCACAACGCTTCTTTTGGTCGTCATGAGTCATGAGTCATCTCCCTATAACCCTCTAAGTTACTTGTTCACCACTGCTGTAGCCTGGCATTGAACTCCCAACTTTATGGGTCAAGTCACTGGAACTAAACAACGTCCACTGGACCATGTGTTCTTAAGGACAAGAAAAACTTCATTTCTGGAACTTGTAAACGTAATGTTCAGTAACATTTTTTTACCAGAATTGATACTGCAATTTTTTATGTTAATGATTTTCTCTAGTAATTGTTTTTCAGAGCACATATTGCAATTTTTTAACTAATGATTTTCTCTGGAACTCCGTATTACTGGTCCCCATATTGTATTTATCTATATGCTTGGTCGGCAAATAGGCTAGGCTAAAAAATCTCTTAAGCCAAAAATAATGCTGCCTATGAATAATTTTTTAATACATGGATTCTCTGTCGATAAGATAGTGCATTAGTTAGTTGCACACTCAGTAAGGCATTTATTATTTAATGGACAGTTTTCCATTTACAAAATATTTCTTTGTTCGTATTTATTTCTATTTTATTAGTTTTATCATCTTTTGTTCTTGGTCTAAATTTCTGTTTAGTAATTTCTTTTAATGTCTTTTATTATTCATTCAAACTTATCATTACAACAATATTCTATTTTAAGAAGTTTTTATTGAAAATTTTGTTACAGTATTATTTTGTTGAAAGTGTTTTTCGATTAGTTGGAGATATTTATATTCTAAATTATTTTTAACCATTTAAAAAGCGTTGTATACAAATGATTTCTACGGTAATCGTAGGGAAATGGTTAATGTTTATTAATTCGGCCTTCTGACATACATAACTGAAATTCTTACAGCTTACAAGATTTATCCAGAATTATCAGAAGTTTATTATCATCAGAAGGTTGGTTGTAGATTGGAGTATTGGATTTAATAAAATAGTAGAAATATAAAAATATACATTTTGTATGTTGAAATATAATTTTTTTAAAAGGAAAGAATAACATAATTTGTAGAAGTTAATGTGCAATTAGAAACATTAAGAAGTTAAGGGTAGAGTTAATGTTCAATGAGAAATTTGAGGGTGTCAAGAAATGAAATGTTCGTGGTAGTAATTTGTTGGAAAGAGTTTATGTATGAATGTCTTTGGATTGACAAGAAAAAGTAAAATGAATCAGCACACGAGAAAGAAGGGAAATGAGAACGAATGTCCGAGCTACTTGAAGCTTCTCCCGTTACATTTTAGCCTGTCGTCTCTGTTGCTTTCATTCCTGGTTGTGTGGTGCTGATCTGATCGAAGCCTTTATAGTCATTCAGATTTTTGCACTGGGTCGCAAGTTCCTTTTATTTATGCAATTCACTTTCATTGGTCAGAAAACCAATTTAATATCTCCTTGCGAAATCCGGTTTCGACTTTTCAGTAAGCACATGGTTAATCATTTTTTCATCTGGGAAAAACCAGGATTTCACACGTCATTGTTAATTTTTGTAAAGTGAAGAAGAAATTTGATTTCGATTTTCAATTTCCTATCCACCACACTACTACGATTTTTAATACTGTTTATTCTTTCATTGTTATTATTATATTTCATATCGGGACATTTATAGCCACTTTCTTTCAAAGCCTTATTATAAAATTTGCTATGTCTATAGAATATTTTTAATGATTGTGGAAAATTTACTGATCCTCTTTTTTTCAAGGGATAGGGTTATTTTTTTCAATATAGAAGGAAGATGGCTTTACTTTCTATTAGGTTTTCTATAGGGTAGGTATGTATTGTTCATTAGGTCAATTTCTTGAAATGCATTGAAGCTATTTAAAATGAATAGTCCTATGACCGCTTGAAGATGGAGTCATACTTAAAATATAATCCCGAAACACGAGAAACTGTGTGTCGCAAATATGTTAAATTAACTATATTACAATATATTATATATATATATATATATATATATATATATATATATATATATATAATTATTTCTTTATAATATGTGAAAATTAGAAATTACTACGAAATTATAAATTTTGTTTCGTTATTGAAAGACCAGTGTTTTTAATTATTAATAATAAATATTAATTGCTATATTCATCTGCATATAGGTTTGTTTCTTTGTATCACAGCTCATCAGTGCAGCTACATTAATCGTTTGCTTCAAGCCGGGATCGAAATCCAGCAAATTTGTCATCAGACGGATATCTTTACCCTAAGCTATCGGCGCACGACAGAGTAAGGCACTTCTCATTGCAGGTAATTCACAGGATGTAAACAAACAGCCAGTAACCGAAAACGTTCAGTTTTGTAGCCGAACCGAACTGCGTTCAGTGCACAAACCAAAGAACGTAGCATATACTTGTAAATAGTTTATATATATATATATATATACATATATATCAGTATAACTCTGCTCAGTTAACTAACAAATTTCTCCACATTAATTCTGTTAACGCTCTATCTCGATATCAATCAAATTTCTGATAAAAACCTGCTTATCAAAAGGGCTTTATATCAGAAAACCGCAGAAAATACACCAATCTTAGCACTAAGCACATAAGCATCACGACAACTCAACAATATATATATATATATATATATATATATATATACAGTGTAACAAAGTTGTGGAACTCGTAGGTTTTTTAACTTGCTGTTCATGCATTTACTATAAAGAGTGCTCGATACATACGTAGAACGTTATATTGTAATAGTTGTTACAATGGTTTTATGAATTTATAAACCATTGTAACAACTATTACACTATATATATATATATATATATATATATATAAGTGAGTTTAAAGCATTTATTTCTCTGTGTGTCAATTTCTACGTATCGAGGAACTGTGGTGCATACATTACTTCATTGCTGTTTTCTTTTGTGGAATTTTGTCGTTCCCGTCATTCACATGAAGTCGAAGTCAGTGAGATGGATAACTTGGACGAGGGAATTTCAAACATTTGGCTTTGGGAATCGACATTACCAACAAACGCTGCTTACTGAAGCTGACTAGAGACAACGTGTTAGCAACCTTAACTTACTTGCCAAAATATATTAATTCTGACACAGTTCGTGAGGATTTCGGTTTTCAAAAGATATCATGCCTGGAACAAATATGTAAGAGAAGTTTGAAATGTAAATTATTATTATTATTATTATTAAATTAATCATCAGTACATCATCATCATCTCGAATATTATCAGCAGTATATCTTCATGATAAACAAGAATAATCGTTAAGAAAAAATATAAAGCTTTTTAATGCAGATGTCATTATAAGAAACATACATTTTTAATAATGTGGAATATGCGGTAAGTTCCCAGCCGTAGTTCATTTTGTTATAATCCTCTCTCCTAACGCAAGGCAGCACTACGACTTGTGCGCAGGGGGGGGGGTACAGAAGAGGAGAGTGGTGAGAAAGGGGAACAAGTTACAGGGAGTGTCAGACAATATAAGCAAAGGATGAGAACACTAGCGTGAAGAGAGCTGCATGAGAGTAGAGTGGAAAGGGAGAAGAACATGATACAAGGGTTGACAGGGAAAGGATTCCAGTCAGGAGTTAAGAGATGGCAATTGACATTGCATTTAAATTCTCGGAGATTGTAACTGTCAGGGAAGCAAGTATACGGAAGGAAATTCCACAGGCGGGAAGTGTGAGAAAAGAAGCTGGTAGAGTAGAAATTTTGGTTACATTTGATTGGTTTCCCTGTAAAACGGTGGGACCTAGTTGTTAGTCTAGTAGAGTGGGCACCAGAAAGCTAAGCTCATCGGAACAGAAGCTATGAAAGTATTTGTAGTAGAGACAGAGGGAAGCCACATTGCGCCGGCGGGGAAGTGACTGCATTTCAGCAACCAGGTCAGGATTGATTACGCTGCAGATCCATTGTTGGATTTTGTCAAGAACGCCGAGATGAATAGCAGGGACACCCTACCAGGTGTGACAGCAGTACTCGTTTTTTTAAATTTTGACAACTGATCAAATAAAATTTTACCAAATGACCAAATATCGGATTATTACTATAGTGATTTTTTTTTTGTATTCAGTGACTTCTTATCGGTCTTAGAATTGATTGTATCTCATCCTCTGATATCAATTTGCAGTACTGCCTGGGGTCGGGATATTATCTACACTTACTCTTATATGGGTACAATATGTGGTGATGCTCATTGTGGTGCAGTGGATATCGACTAGGAAGAAGAAACTACAGAGCCGAGTTAGAATTTCAGTTGCATTCACCAACGTACAAATATTCTTCGGAAACTTATTAATCGTCTCTCCCTCTAGCTATGGTTTAAATAACAGGACTTTTATGCTCATTTTGTTGTCATCTATCTTGATCTAAACAATTTTTTTTCACAATATCAGGTTCTCACTCTCTCTCTCTCTCTCTCTATATATATATATATATATATATATATATATATATTAGTCATCCGCAGGCAGATCTGTTTCGCTGTATCACAGCTCATCAATACAGTTAGGCATCCGATTGCTTTTAACCCAAGACTGAAACCAAATTGGCGTCAGTCGGCGATTCTATCTCTAAGCTATTGACGCTCGGTAGAAGGAGGCAGACTTTTAGCGTCTGATGCATCATACGCCAGTAGCCAGAGTACTCTAATTCATTACTGAATGAGCTATGCGTAGATGCTAGGGTAACTACTGTTTTTTCAAATTCTACCATTCTTCCAGAGTGTTCAGGGTGTGAAAGTGTAAATTTTTAATTTTATTTCTTAATATTAAAGAACTTTAATTGTAAGAAAAATAATTAGACGTTAACACACACGTTCTCTTGATAAAAAATTCTGTAAAAACATATCCTATACATTAGGATATCCTATATTGGTCAATATATATTGGTTAAAAAACCCTGTCCTAACACTTTTGCACACTATTGGTAGTGTACAAAAGTATTAGGAAAACCTCACTGAAATTAAAATACAGGGTCCAAATAAATTGCTAATAAATATTGGTTATTTAACACAACGCGTAAAAGAAATGCATTAAAAATAACTTATATTTAATTTTCGTGTTTTTATTAGACAAGTTATTTTGAAACTACTCATTATTTTATTATCCTTGGATAAGACTGGCGTTTTTCTTATTTTGGAACAAATACAGGCTGCTTGGCAGGAAATACCATTAGATATATTGAAGAAGCTTGGGATGTCAATACCTGACAGAAGGCTGTGATCAAAGTAAAAGGCTATTATATTAAATATTGAATTAATTTTGTAACAAGTATTTTTTTCTTGTTAAAGCATTTGTTGAGTAAATCAAATAAAATTACTTCAATAAAATTGTTTATTTTCTGTCAATCAGTTAAGTGCCATACGTGATACATGCTTGGGCAATCATGTCTCGAAAGAGACATGACTGACTGGGCGAAGATTATCCCGCAGTAGGTTGCCATTGCTTTCTGCGGTAGACTGGTTGCCGACCAAGGCTATAGAACCAAATCTGTCCTGTTATTTAATCCATGACTGGAAGGAATAGACGGATTAAAACCTTTCCCAAGGGTATTTGAGCGTAAGTGAATGCAATGAATTCGGCTGGATTTCGAACTTGGCTCCCCGGATTTCTCATTCCGAGCGTATGCCTCATAAATGATAAAATAGTTCTTGTCCTAATACTTTTGCACAGCACTGTAGATAATGTACAGAATGTGAATATGAGCAGAAAAACATATATTTAATAGCAAAATATACAGCAATTTCCTATTTATTAAATTCTTGAGAAAAAAATCAAATAAATCTTACCAAATGATCAAATATAGGATTATTACTGTTAGTGCGGTGTTTTTTTTTTTTTTCATTTCTTTTTAGTCAATGACTATTTCATCAGTTTCAAAATGATATCTAATCCCCTGATATCAACTTTTAGTAGTGTCTCGGGTTGGGATATTATCTATGCTTTACATCTATATCCATTTTAATATATTTTTTATCTACATCAGTTCTAATGTATCCATCTACTTCCATTGTAATCTATCTATCTATCTATCTATCTATCTATCTATCTATCTATCTATCTATCTATCTATCTGAGCTGAAGAATGCTAAAAAAAGGACTACGTATAATTACAAGAAAACTGAATGCAAGGTATTCATAAAACGAAGTGCTCAAAATGACAATTACAAGTTGGGGATACTGAAAACAATCAAGTGGAGAAATTTAATTAATTATAAATATACCTCCCAAAAACAGCCTATTATTATCTGAGCCTGTAATCTATTTATCTATCTATCTATCTAGATTCATCGCCATGTATCCATCTACATCAATTTTAATGTATTGTCTATCTATATACATCCTAATGTAACCATCTACATCCATTCTAATCTATCTATTCATCACAGTCTTTTGTGTATATCTATCTATCTATCTATCTATCTACATCCATTCTGATGTATCTATACCGATTGTTTTTATTTTCAAATATATATATTTTAATATATTTTATATATATATATATATATATATATATATATATATATATATATCCATTCAAATCTATCTATCTATCTATCTATCTATCTATCTATCTATCTATCTATCTGCATCCATTCTGATGTATCTATACCGAATTTTTGTATTTTCATATACATATATATATATTAATATATTTTCTCTATATATATATCCATTCTAATCTATCTATCTATCTATCTATCTATCTATCTATCTATCTATCTATCTATCTATCTGCATCCATTCTGATGTATCTACACCGATTATTTGTATTATCATATATATATATATATATATATATATTAATATATTTTCTCTATATATATCCATTCTATTCTATCTATTTATCTATCTATCAG
Source organism: Ascarosepion bandense (assembly GCA_037127315.1). Classification (NCBI taxonomy): domain Eukaryota; kingdom Metazoa; phylum Mollusca; class Cephalopoda; order Sepiida; family Sepiidae; genus Ascarosepion; species Ascarosepion bandense. The sequence goes on from JBBBDQ010029610.1 coordinate 575,838, forward strand.
CATCAATTCTGATGTATCTACACCGATTGTTTGTATTTTCAAATATATATTTTTTAATATATTTTCTATATATATATCAATCCATTCTAATCTATCTATCTATCTATCTATCTATCTATCTATCTATCTATCTGCATCCATTCTGATGTGTCTACACCGATTATTTGTATTTTCATATATATATATATATATATATATATATATATATACATTAATATATTTTCTCTATATATATCCATTCTATTCTATCTATCTATCTATCTATCTATCTATCTATCTATCTGCATCAATTCTGATGTATCTACACCGATTGTTTTTATTTTCAAATATATATTTTTTAATATATTTTCTATATATATATATATCCATTCTAATCTATCTATCTATCTATCTATCTATCTATCTATTTGCATTCATTCTGATGTATCTATACAGATTGTTTGTATTTTCATATATATATATTTATATATATATATATATATATATATATATATATATATATATATCGCCCGGTTCACACTCCACCCACATCTATTGAACAGGTGAAGAGGCTCATCCCTTTTTTCCTGTTTAGGATGCAGTTTCCGGTTTTCTCTTTTCCAATCTTTTCACTCTTTTCCTTTATTATTTTTTTTTTTCAATTGGAGTAGATAGACTAAACTATCGCCCGGTTCACACTCCACCCACATCTATTGAACAGGTGAAGAGGCTCATCCCTTGTTTCCTGTTTAGGATGTGGTTTCTGGCTTTCTCTTTTTCATTCTTTTTACCCCTACGTAGCCCCCTGCGCATCAGTGGCGTTACCGCCTTGCTTGGGGTGATATGATTAAAAAAAAAAAAAAAAATATATATATATATATATATATATATATATATATATTAATATATTTTCTCTATATATATCCATTCTAATCTATCTATCTATCTATCTAATTATCTATCTATCTATCCGCATCCATTCTGATGTATCTATACCGATTGTTTGTATTTTCAAATATATATTTTAATATATTTTCTATATATATCCATTCTAATCTATCTATCTATCTATCTGTCTGTCTCAATTTGTTTATATCAATATATCTCAGTCTCTTCAAATCTATCTATCTCAGTGATTCCCTATCTGTCTATCTATCTACACTCTAATTTGTCTAACTAGATAAATGACTCGTCTGAAAATGCGCCATAAAAATAATCATAGAATAATAATATGCTTCCGGTGTTGAGTCTGTTGGGGAGAAGATATGTTTAAAATCCAACGGAGAATTAGTAATGTAATCGATCCCGACTTGGCAGTTCAGATGCAGTCACTTTCTCACCGGCGTAATATGACACCATTGTGTCTCTTCTACAAACACTTTTACGGCTTCTTCTCTGCTGCTCCCCATGCATGAAATTTACTCGAACTACTAAACTAGCAAATAGGTCCCACACATTTACAGTGAAACCAATAAAATGTAACCGTAACTTCTATTCTCCACCTTCTTTTCTCGCACTTTTGGAATTACCTTTTGGAATTCCGTTTCATATACTTGCTTCCCCGACAGCTACAATCTCCAAGAATTTAGATGTAATATCAATAATCATCTCTTATCTCTCCTTTTTCTCTTGCTCTTTTCTCCATTCTTTCTACACTCATCGCACGAATATTCTCATCATTATCTGACCAATTTCCTAACACCCCCTATGACATGTCTCTCTTTCTTATTCCTTTCCTCTAATGTAACCCCCTGCGCACCAGTGGCAGTAAAACTACCCCGCTTCTGGTAAAATGATTAAAAAATCATCATCCATTAGCCGGCGTAACCGTTTCTGAACTATGTTGTGACTGGAAAGTTAGAAACAGACAGTTCTAGCCCAGGTATAGAAGCAATACCTTAGTTTTGTTTGATCTTAAATTTTTACAATATATAATCTAGTTTAGGTCAGATATTTAACTTCTGCGTCATGAATAACTGCTCATGTTCCAGCATCTTTACCTACCGTTTTTATATATGAAACTAGCAGTATAACCCGGTGTTGCTTGCGTGTAATGAAAGCTTTAAAACTAATCCATGGTCCTGGAGCTCAGACTCTTTGGATGTTGGCACGAATGAGTAAAAAGCAAAATTTTTGATTTCCTGGTATCGATATCAAATTTTCTGCACTATTGTAAGAACTGCAACCTTGAAACCTCTGAATATTGTTTCTTATGTCTTTGTCTATGTGTGTATCAAATTTGATTAAAATAGGACAACTCCTTCTATAAGCCGTGTTTTTCGATTATCGATTTTTGATATTTATCAGGGGTACCTCAACACAAAACCTAGCTAAGAACACTCGCAGACGCGAAAATTGTAAATTTTCAAGAAAATCGTTTCAGCCGTTTCGCAGTATATAGGTAACGGACACACACACAGACAAAGTTCCATTTATAAATAAGTTCATATAATCGTTTTATATACCTGTTAAATTAAATACACGATTTCCTACATGTTTTTCCTTATTCTATTCATATATATATATATATATATATATATATATATATAATAATAATAATAAAATTGACTCTGTACGTATTCAAATCTTAAAATATTACACAAGTAATTTTTAAGAACCACGAATAACCTGCAGAATCTAACTCCGTTAACGCCCTCGGCTATAAAGCTTTGGAAAACGAGGGGAAAAAAAAAGAAAACTGCGGAGCACCGACAATACATACAGCACTTTACAGCAAAGAAAAAAAACCCTCAAACGGAACAAACCACAAAGAAAGAAAAGTGCTCGATACTAAACTAACCAAAAAGGATTAACTAAGAGGCAGTTACGTAGAGCAAAACACACGAGAAAAAATCGCAAGATCGCCAAGACCTACCGCGGTTTCGCACAACGGCTCGTCGAGCCGTTGTGCGAAACCGCGTAGGTCTTAACGATCTTGCGATTTTTTTGTATATATATATATATATATATATATATATATACTGACACGTAAGACTAAAAAGCAATAGTTGTTTCCAGTTAAATCGAAACAGCAGACTGAAAGAAAAATGAATGGATGTAAGTCAAATTTTGATTTCCTGGTATCGATATCAAATAAGTTTTTTTTCGTCGTAAACTGAATTTTGAAGGCTAAATAAGTCCTCGGAGTAAATGTATCATGTCTGAGACTAAGAACTACAATTATATCTACTAATGCCAAACCCTGAAGCAAAAACTAAAATAAAAGTGCTGAAAAAAATACAGACATACAGGCAATAAACACACACACACACACACACACACACACATCTTGCCTTTTATATATATATATATATATATATATATATATATATATGTCTATACCTCTTCCTTTTATCTCGTATTTTATTTTATTTTTATTGTGTTCCTTTCTTCATTATATTCGTACTAGCAATATAGCCCGGCGTTGCTCGGGTGTAATGAAAGCTTTAAAACTAATCCATGGTCCTGGGGCTCAGACGCTTTGGACGTTGGCACGAAAGACTAAAAAGCAATAGTTGTTTCTAGTAAAAGTGAAACCGTAGACTGAAAGAAAAAATGAATGGATGCAAGTCATATTTTCATTTCTTGATCAATTAATAGAGCGTAACCCTCAGGAAAGCAAGTATGTGGAAGACAATTCTACAGGCGGGAAGTGCGAGAAAATTTTAATATGTATGTGTTTGTGATTATACACGTGTCAAGTTGATAAAATGTTGGACGATTTTTTAAATATGTGTGCCAGAAAAATTATTAATGCGAAATGTGTGTGTTTGTTGGACGTCGATATTAGTGAATGTGTGTAAAAAAAAAAAAAAAAAAAAGACGAAATACATTTCCGTTTATAAAAAAATTGTTTTGTTTTATTTTTAGGATTTCTTATATTGTCATAGACTTCTCCAACATTATTCTCACCATACCTTTGTAGGCCAAGATATATCTTACTCTAAGTCACGTCTTCATCTGTGAAGAGAACATTGCAGTTAATAGAGTAAGTAGCATGTCCATTCAAGCAAAAAGTTTTTGTACAACACAGGTTATTAGAATATACAGTCCCCTCCAAATATGTTAATTTAGATTTGCTCCCATAAAATTGGGCTGATCTGATAAAAAAAGTTTATGTCCTAAGCTGATTAACACATCTAAACTTATGCATAAATGGAACTTTGTCTGTGTGTGTCTATGTGTGGGTCCGTTACCTATAGACACCGAAACGGCAGAAATGATTTTCTTGAAAGTTTACACAGTTGTACTATAAGCGTCTGCGAGTGTTTTAGCTAGGTTTTGTGTCGAGGTACCCTGATTAATATCGAAAATCGATAATCGAAAAAAGCCGCTTATAGAAGGAGTGGTCCGATTTTAATCAAATTTGATACACTCATAGACAAAAACATAAGAAACGATATTCAGAAGTTTCAATGTTGCAGTTCTTACAATAGTGTAGGAAATTTTATATCGATACCAGGAAATCAAACTTTGACTTACATCCATTCATTTTTCTCTCGCTTTAAGTGGAAACAACTATTGCTTTTTAGTCTTTCGTGCCAAAGAGTCTGAGCTCCAGGACCATGGATTAGTTTTAAAGCTTTCATTACACCCGAGCAACTATACTGCTAGTCTTATGGTAAATACTAAGAATACAAGCAGAAATTCTGAATTCTTGTCCCATATTCATTCTTTGATATTAAACACAGGGAAAAACAAAAGCAAAGGAATTGGTCTTGACGTTCAAAAGCTTTTGAAAGAGACTGCATATATGATGGGGCTACTATTGTTTATAAGTTAAACTCCAAAAAAAGAAAAACACGATTTCGGTGAAATTTATAAGAATAATATTAAATGATAGAAAGGAGCGTAAAACAAGGATGTATTTTCTCACTGGATCTATTCAACTTGTACAGCGAGACTACTCTGAGGACCCTCGATGTTATGTCAGGATTTGTCATCGGAGGCCAAACTTTGAACAACATAACGTACGTAAATGATAGAGTGCAGATAGCAGACACGGGAAAGAAATACAAGACCTACAAATGCTAGCTTAAGAGAGTGACAAAAAAGTACTACAAATAAACTGCAAGAAAGCCGAATGTATGGTCATCATCAAAAAGAGCAGCCCAAAATGCAAAATACAGGTGGGGGATACTAAAATCAAGCAGGTACAAAAAGTTAATTTCCTTGGAATTGTCCTAACAGAAGACGGAAAGTGCGACAAAGGGATTCGGAGGCGAAATTGCGTGGCGAAGGAAGCATTCCAGAAGCTGAGTAAAGTCTTAAGGGACAGAAACGTTTCACTAGAAAGAAAGAAGTGATTAATGGATTGCTATGTGATATCAGTTTTTCAATATGGCAGTGAATACTGGACAATATTATCAAAAATGAAGGAAAAACTTGAAGGAACTGAAATATGGGTCTACAGAAGCAATTACGAGGTTTTTGAAAAGATGAAACGAAAAGGAAATTAATATTGAGCATAAAGAAGAGACAACTAAAGTTCTTGGGATATGCAATAGGAAAGAGGCCTTGAAGAATGTGATACTATCAGAGCAGATAGAGGGAAAAAGAGACAGGGGAAAGCAGCGAATAACATTTGAAGGACCTGAGCAGGACAATGACAGAGCGGGTGTTGCATGGCGTTACAGGACAAAGTGTGCTAAGAGACACTAGGGATAGGAAGACGTGGAAAGCCATGATCGCCTACGTCCTGAAAAAAACTAGGCACATAGAAGAAAAAGAATACTAATTCATAGAAACCCTTAAATTTTAGAGCCTTGATTTTTTATGAAGCGAACTATATTATTTAACACAGCTTTTTATTATGCATATGCGGCTTAAAAATCAATAATCGTGCAAAAACGTAAAGCGAGCAACGTTGCGTTAGCTTTGAGGAGAGAAATTATCTTTACCCCAGAATGGGATTTTCCACACCTGAATGTAATTGTCTTCGTCTTACGTGATCGCTTGATCACGTGACCCGAACAGTTCGGTTTGAATTCGTCAAAGAGATCGATAGTCGCGGGTTCATTCGACATTAGCCACAGCCTTGAGCCATGGTCATTTTTCTGTCTATGACTCAGAGATTCCGATCAAAGTCGCAGGTCTTAGGTGATTCTTCGTAATTTCTGGAAGGGAAAGCGGAAACTGTGATTGATATAGCTCAAACCGAGGATTGAATGGGAAAGAAAAAAGACGCTGAAAAACAATGAAAAGAAAAAAAAAAGAAAACATGATAGGCAGATTCAAAGAATAGCGAAGAAAAGGAAAAAGAGAAAAAAAAGCGTATATATATATATATATATATATATATATATATAGTCATCTGCAAACAGATATGTTTCACTGTATCAGAACTCATCAGTACGGTTAGATATCCGATTGCTTCTTACCAATTATTGAAACCCAACCGAAGTGGCGTCGGTCGGCGATTCTTCTCTGAGCTATGGGTGCTCAGTAGAAGGAGGCAGACATTCAGTCTGTGATATACCGTGTATTCATACGCCAGCAGCGAGAGAATTCTAATTCATTACTGAATGAACGATATTTTATATATATATATATATATATATATATATATATATATATATATATATATATATTCTTCATTTGTAAAGTGTTATTATGCGACCTAGGTTTCTGCCCTGGTAGAAACTTATGTCGCGTAATAACTCGTTTACAAGTGAAGAATATTCAAAAGTTCTACAATATAATTGTATTTGAAACTTTTCAATACAGCTGTGTACTGGCCTAATTTTATTTTAACCCAAAGCCAAGTAATTAAACAATCAATCAATATATATATATATAAATATATATATATATATATATATATATATATATATATATATATATATATATATAGAACATATACATATATTAATAAATATACATATTATTCTACGACGGTCACACAGATCGTTACGCAATCATCAAGTGCATATTACGTGTTTGTCATATAAACCTGATGATTGTGTAACACATGAAAGTGCGTGTCTGCGGTTTGACTCTAGTATATATATATATATATATATACATATATATATATATATATATATATATATATATATATTAATTAATTTCACTCCAAGCAAAGCAGTTTTACTACCGCTGGTGAGCAGAGGGTTACATTGAGAAAAGTGATGAGAAAGAGGGGCAGTATAAAGGTGTGTCAGGTAGAGGATGACAGAAGGATAAGAATACAGGTGTGATAGAGGTGGAGTAGGTGGAGAAAAGAGCTTGAAAGAAATGAAGCGAGTCAGTGAGTTAGGTGATTACATTGATCTTACATCTAAATTCTTGGAGACTGTAGCTGTCGGGAAAGCAAGTATACCTAAAGGGACTTCCATAGGCGGGAATTGTAAGATAAGAAGCTGTTAGATTAGAAATTGTTGTTACATTTTATCGGTTTCACTGTAAAAGGGTGGGACCTAATTGTTTGTCTAGCAGCTCTAGTAAATTCATACATAGGGGACACCAGTGATCTAAGTTCATTCGAGCAGAAACCGTGAAAGTATTTGTAGAAGAGACACGGGGAAGCCACATCGCGCCGGTGGGAGAGCGACTGCAGCCATGCTGCCAAGACAAGATCGAACACATTACATATTCTCCGCTGGATTTAGTCAAGAACTCCGAATAGCAGGGGCACCCGACCAGATGTGGCAGCAATATTCAATACACGGGCGGAAGGTAGATTTATATATGTGCGGGATAGATTCAGACGGTAAAAACTTCCAGGCCCTACATGGTGAACCTACCTTCCTAGCAGCGTATATATTATTCTCATATGCAGTTATATACCGACTAAACTTCAGCGTATAATCCTGTTAAACGAACACCCCAGCGGTAAAAGGATGTAGTGTGTTAAGTGTCATACGTGATACGCGCTTAGGCGAACATATATCGAAAGAGACATGACTGGCTGGTCAGAAGATTATCCCGCAGTATGTTATTCTTATTATGCAAACTGACTCTATCCAAAATATTGAATTATATATAAATCAAATGATAATACTAAAAACAAAATCAATTATGTGATTGACATAATATGCCATACATGAATAAAAAAATGGTTCTATGATTAAACACGTTGGCATTCTCTCAGAATCTCTGTCATTCAGACATTGATTAAAGCATTCTGCTGTTTCGGATTTCAGCAGCTTGTATTCCTTTCTCGGGATCGACCTTGCTTGAATTCAGTTTTTTTAATTCTCATATGCACTTACATGCCCACTAAACCTCAACATATAATCCTGTTAGGCGAACTCCTCAGCTGTAAGAGGATAGACAGTTAAGTGTCCTACGTGATACGCGCTTAGGCGAACATATATCGAAAGAGACATGACTGGCTTGGCAGAAGATTATCCAGCAGTAGGTTGCTATTACTTTTTGCAGTAGACTGGTTGCCAGCCAAGGCGATAGAACTCAATCTGTCCTGCTATTTAACCCATAACTTGAGGGAAGAGACGGATTAATACCTTTCCCTTTCTTTTGGCGTCAGTTAAATTTGTATTCTTGCTTTAACAACACAAAACAAAAGATTATTTGTCTAACGTGATGTTCATTTTCATATATCCTTTTTTGTAAATATCGTGGGAAGATTTTGATAAATTCTGTTTTTTAAAATATTAAAACCGCCATTAAGTAATCAATTTCCATTTCGTTATTTGAATATTCAGTTTGGTATGAAGTTTTGGATAAATATGCCTATTTTTCATTTTATTTCTATCTTGGCATACGTAATATTATACATTATTTCTATTTGATATCATAGGGTTTTACAAGATCGAAGAATTTTGATAGGGCATGATGACCTCGAACAAGACCATCAGAGCTAAAGAATTTTAACCGGACATGTTGATCATTGGTTCCTTGGTTTTTACAGAAATCCAATTTGGCAGCGAAATAAGAGATTTTTCCCTCCATGTACCACATTAAGCAAACCATTATAATTCTCTCTACCCGTCTTGCAAATGCAACTTTTAGTGCAATGGATAGGCTGTTTATTCGGTTTCAATGGTCTTTGTCAGGTTTAGGAATTTGAACGATGAGCAAATCAAGCCATATTTTTTAAAATTTGCCCGAACACTCTATACCATTAAAGATCTGGAGAATGATTTAAAGGAATTTTTTCTGGCTGGTGTTTTAAAAATTGGTAATGAATTTCATTTGGACAAATCGCAGAGTTGTACTTTTATTTATAGAGATTTTATAATTCTCATAGTCAAGAGAATATTGTATTTTTCTTTATTGCTTGAAGGGAATTTGTTTTTCTTGTTCTATAAATTTATATATATATATATATTTTTAATTTAAGAGTGTGGTGATTTGTTCAGAAATTTCTTTAAAAACATTTTCGCAATTAGGATAGCTATTTCATTGTTTCCATTGCATACATCTCCATTTTGTTGTTAGTTGAACTGTTGTAACTTGTAATGGTTTTCTATATATTCTCTTTATTCTTTCCCATGTTTTATTTATTAGAGATTTGTTGTTTAGTATGAAAACGTAGTTTTGTCAAAATTTTTTGTGGAGGTTGTTTTGTTAATCGATTATTCAAAAACGTTTGACAAAATACGCCACAAAGAATTGAGGGAGATACTCAGCAGCATATTTGGGAAAGATATAAGAGTAATTAAGAATCTCTACTGGCAGCAAACTACCTGCATACGGACAGGTAACGAAGTCAGCAGATATACAAAGATAAAAATGGTAGTTTTTGGAGGCATGTCCGTTTAATACTATCTTCAATGTGCGATTAGAGAGGAATGACTGGATTAGGTCAAAAAATGTCCACTTGTATCATAGCTCCGCAGTTTGTGTAGGAGGCCAACATGTCAGACTGTCGAACGCTTTGTATATATCCAAGGCAACGGATTGAGCTTCGACATTGTTGTCGAGAGCCTGGTATATATACTCGATGATGGTCGTTAGCAGATCAGCAGTAGACCTGGTGAAGCAGAAACCATAATGTTTGTCCGAGAGGAACCTGTGGGCTATGAGATGCTGGACCACCTCGGCGTTGATAATGGCTTCGAAAACTTTGCCAATGATCAGAAAGTGGCTGATAGGGCGATAATTAGCGGGGTCCAAGGGTTCTCCAGTATTCTTAAATATAGGAACTTCAGAGGAAGACTTCCAACAGGCAGGAAAGCAGGAAGTCGACAGGTAGAAATTGTAGAGCATAGAAAGGACAGAGAAGAGTTCAGGGCACATTTCTTCAAGACTATGATTGGTATTCTGTCCCCTCCGCTCGCTTTGTGAGGGTCAAGTTTTAAGATTATTTTAGAGACCATCGAGGGAGTAATGGGAAAGTCATTCAGTTAAACCACAGTTATACGTGGGAAGATACTCCAGAAAAATCCAGTCTCGAATTAGTAGAGAATCCGCAAGCAAAGCATTCAACCTTGTCCGCTGAGGAGGTGAGGATCTCAAATTAGTTGATTAGGGTGGGGTATTGAGGTTTTACTCTTGTTAAGCACGCTTTTACAGAGTCGCCAGTAGTCTTTGGCACCGAACTTGCAGGATGCTATGCGTTGTTTCATTCTGGCAGCAAACAGCATCTTAGCTTCGGTTATTATCTTTTTACACTCATTAGGAGCTGAGGCGAAAAGGCGCCTGTCTTGGTCCGACACGTGGCTTCGATAAAGCCGGAAGAAGTGATTCCAGTGGACATTGGCAGTCGATCACGCAAGCGAGAACCAGTGGAACGAATGGGATTTAAATTGAAACTTCCTGGTTGGGATGAAAGCATCGACGCCAGCCTTAACCCAAGAGGAGACCTCGGATGCACAGTCTTCAACGGGAAGAATGAAAACGTTGTTCCAAGGGACGTCACACAGGAAATCGCGGAACGAGTCCCAGTCTGCTCTTTGGTATCAGTAGGATATTCTGCTGATCTAAGTTTCTTGGGTAGAGTGGGAGTGGAATGAGATGTTAATGGAAACTACTGCGTGGTTAGAGTTTCCGAGAGGGCAGAGCTACTTGGCAGTGCAATAGTCTGGGATGGAAGTGAAGCAGAGGTGGAGTAGTGAGTTCCTTCTGTTATGGTTATTGGAGAAACGCGTGAGGAAATCCATCACGTGGGTGATTGAAAAATCCATGATTTCGACACCAGCAAGATCGGTGACAGAGTTTTCAAGCCACTTTGTGTGGTAGGCGTTAAAGTGACCAAACACAAATATATGGGCAGATGGATGAGAAGAAATGGCCTTATCGATATTGTTAGAGATGTTATCAAGTACTGAGCAGTCAGAGGAGGAGGGGGAGCGGTAGAGAAAGAAAAGATTGCTGATTGAGCTTAGAAGGGAGAGACGGAAGCACAGGAAAGAATGATCCAAGGATTCAAGGGAGCTCACCCTAGCTAGAGGAAGGTGTTCGCTGACATAAACACAAAGCTCATGCATATGGACATTGGAGTCCTTCCTGAAGAGGGGAAGGTAACCAGGAAGTTGAACTCAGAAGAGAGGATAAAATGGTCAAGGTTAGTTTCAGAGAGAGCTAAGATATCAGGTGAGTCAGTTTGAAGGAATGATTCTACGCTGTAAAAGTTAGTGCAAATAACTCGTATGTTTGTGAAAGAGACGCAGACAGGTTTGCGCGTTTTCTGATTAGTTGGTTTAGATAAATGGAGTACAGTTAGTTGATTTAACTGTAAAATGTGGGATCTTGTTGCCAGTCTGGTTGTTCGAGTAAATTCTTATGGAGAGAGCATCAGTGAGCTAAATTGGTGCAACAGAGGCCATGAAAATTTTTGTAGAATAGAAAGAGGGAAGCCACATCCCGATGGTTAGAAAGTGGCTCGAGTCGAGCTGACATGTCGGGACCGATCACGTTACAGATTTTTGTTTGGGGCCTGTCGAGAACCCTGAAATTAATGACAGAGGCACCCGACCAGATATGACAACAGTATTCAATGCACGGTCTTATGGTTGAGGTGTATATTTGCAAGATGGACTCAGGCGGGAAGATTTTCCTAGCTCGATACAGCGACCAAACCTTCCTAGCAGTCAATTTGGATATTGATTCAATGTAATAGTTCCACTTGCAGTCGGAAGAGAAGGTGAGACCAAAGAGACATAGTGTATTGCTTTCTGGGAGACTCACTTGGTCTATGCTGATGTGGGACAGGAGGGACTGCATGTGGTGATTAACAGATAGCAGCTTCGTTTTAGAAACATTCAAATTTACAACCCACTTTTTACGCCAGTCTACCACAGAGTGAAGGTCCGTCTCGAGATGGGCAGCGAAGTTATATTTGGCCACCTCGCCAGATTTCTTACTTAGGCGGGAGTAAATGATAGTTTCGTCAGCGTAGATGCCTACTTGAGATTTGATTACGTCAGTGAGGTCATTTGTGAAGGTCAGAAGAAGCGTCAGACCTAGGATAGAGCCCTGGGGGACACCAGCGTTCGTGTGGTAAGATGTGGAGGCATATCCGTTCAAGATGACCTTCATTATAATGCTTGATAGGTAAGATTGGATCAAATCAAGCAAGCGTCTAGTGATATCATAACCCTGTAGCATGCATTGAAGGGCAGCGTGCCAAACCCTATCAAATTCTTTGGAAATTTTCAGGGCAGTATCTCAAGCTTCGCCGGAATTAACAATTGCCTGGTTTATGTACTACGTGATGGCAAATACCTAGCAAAGCAGAGGTCATACTATCTGTTTGAGAATAGTTTATGGACAATAAGATGTTGAACTACTTCAGAATTGATTATAGCCTCGAACACCTTTTCCGAAAGGAAGCTGAGAATGCGATAAATGGATGGATCCAAGATTTCTCTTGTGTTCTCAAATACCGGAATCAGAAAGCAGGACTTCCAGCAGTTAGAAAAATAGGAAACAGAGAGACAGTAACTATAGAGTTTAGAGAGGTCAGAGGAGAGTTCTAAGGTACATTTATTTTGGACAATAACCAGAATTCAACTTGAGCCTCAGTTCTAAGAGGGATGTCGGTTGCAAACACTCCAGACGAGTCAAGTGTGGAGCTGGATGAGAATCTGCGAGCAAAGTCATCGGCCTTGTTCACAGATGCTGTAAGGATCTCAAATTATTGATTAAAGGAGGGACAGAGGAATTGCTGTTATTCAGCACACGTTTGCAAAGCCGCTAATAGTCTTTGAAGCCAAACTTAGAGGCAGCTAAGCGCTGCCTCATTTTCTCAGCAAACAACATCTTAGCGTCATTCAAGACACTCTTACACTTATTACTAGCAGAAGCAAATGGACACCTGTTATGGTCAGACGAATGGCTCCGAAATAGTCAGAAGAAGTTGTTCCTGTAAATATAAAATTATAAAAATTGTGGTTCGCCTCATGTAAAATTATTTTTTTATTAAGTTTACTCGAGTGCGCAGGCCTTTGACGAGCTAAATAATGTTTAACATAATCAGAGCGTCTGCTCAGATACGGGTATCAACATTAACTAACATTTGAAGCAATAAAAATAGAAATTAAAAATAATTCAAAATAATATTAAAAAGAACGAAAATGAAAACTAGAGGGTACAGGTTATAGCGTTAAAAAAAATATGTGAAAAAAATCGACAGTAGAAAAAGAAAGCAAAAAGAAAGAGATAAAAAGCCAAAAAAATGTTATTTGAAATAAATTAGAAATAACATGACAAGAAAATAAATTAAAGTCATCTGAAATTAAGAATAAAAAAGCAAAAAATAAAGAAAAGTCAGCAGGAAAAAATAAAAAAGCAAATCAATAAAGAAAGTTTATATGAAACAAGAAAGAGATAAAAAAGCAAACGAAAAATCACTTGAAAAAGAATAAGAGATAGGAAAACAGATAAAGAAGTCACCTAAGAAAGGAGGAAAGGAGATACAAAGCTAAATAAATTGCGACACAGAGATCCGAAGCATTCCAGAAGTTGTGTAAAGTATTAAGAAACAGAACAATTTTGCTATAAACAAAGAAGAGAATACTGGATTGCTGTGTTGTCAGTTCTTCAATATGGCAGTGAATGCTGGACAATATCATCAAAGATGAAGGAAAATCTTGAAGCAACTGAAATGTGGTTCTACAGAAGTATGCTCCGAATATCATGGATTGAGCATGTGAGGAATGATGAGATATTTTGAAAGGATGGAAACGAAAATGAAATTTAACAAGAGACAAGTAAAGTTCCTGGGACATGCAATGAGGAAAGAGGGCTTGGGGAACCTGATACTAAGAGGCTAGATCGAGGGAAAAGAGACGGGGGAAAGAAGCCGATAACATATTTAAAAGACCTGATAAGGTGGATGACGAAACGAGGGTTGCATGGTGTAGCAGGAGAAAGCTAGCTAAAAGCCACCAGGGATAGGGAGATATGGAAAGCCATGAGCGCCTATGTCCTGAAAGGACATGGCACATAAAAAAGAAGAAGAAATAAAAAAGAGATAAAAAGGCAAAGAAATAAAGAAAAGTCATCTGAAAAAAACAAAAAAGCAACCAAATAAAGACATACCATCTAAAAGAAGAAAGAGTAAATAAGAAGTAAAAGAATAATCACCTAAAATAGATAAAAGATAGAAAAAAATATTTGAAATAAGAAAACAAGTAAAAGGTAAAGAAATAAAGAAATGTTCCCTGAAATGTTTCCTTACTTACATCTTACATCTTTTTCTCATTTAAGATATATTTTTTTTTTTGCCTTTCTTTTTATATCTATGATATTTCTGGTGATTTTTCGTTATTCTTTGACTTTTTATCGTTTAAGAAAAAACGATAAAAAGTCAAAGAATAACGAAAAATCACCAGAAATTTAAGAAAAAACGTTTAAGAAAAAACGATAAAAAGTCAAAGAATAACGAAAAATCACCAGAAATATCATAGATATAAAAAGGGGAAAAAAAAAGATATCTTAAATGAGAAAAAGATGAAAGATGTAAGTAAGGAAAGACGTAAAAGATGAAAGATGTAAGTAAGGAAAGACGTAAAAGAAACTAGTAAAAACACTCCTGCATTAACGGAATAAGAAGAAAAAGAAATAAAAACAACTTGCAAAAAGACAAAAAAAATAATAAAAGTAATAAATCAAATAAAAACTGCAAATGGCGGAACAACACTCTACTTGCTAAGATTCCATGAGAGTCGGAAGAGGTGAACAAAAGAAAAGGGAATAACAAAATAGCATCTAATAAAAAATTTCAGTCTATATGTCTGAGATGAGGTAGTATTTACGGTATTTACATTATTCAGTCAATTGTTCTCATATTTGTTTCCATTTGTCTATATGTCTGAGATGAGGTAGTATTTACGGTATTTACATTATTCAGTCAATTGTCCTCATCTTTGTTTCCATTTGTCTATATGTCTGAGATGAGGTAGTATTTACGGTATTTACATTATTCAGTCAATTGTTTTCATATTTGTTTCCATTTGTCTATATGTCTGAGATGAGCTAGTATTTACGGTATTTACATTATTCAGTCCATTGTCTTCATATTTGTTTCCATTTTTCTATATGTCTGAGATGAGGTAGTATTTATGGTATTTACATTATTCAGACAAATGTCCTCATCTTTGTTTCCATTTGTCTATATGTCTGAGATGAGGTATTATTTACGGTATTTACATTATTCGGACAATTGTCCTCATCTTTGTTGCCATTTGTAAGACGTTTCAGCCGCTGTACGCCCCAGCCTTTTTCAAATGCCAAGAATAACCCTCGATTACAATCACTGTGTTATATCATCCCCATCCCTTGCGTAGAGCCTATTCTGGTATGCATGAGTTATCTCACTCTAACTCTGCAAGTTACTTGTTCACCACTGCAGTAGCCTGTTATTGAACTCACAACTCCTTGGGTCAAGTTAGAGAAACTAACCAACGTCTATATCTACTAACTGGAGTGAAGAAACGGATTAATACCTTTCCCAAAGGCAGTTGAGCATAAGTGCATGCAAGGAATTCAACTTGAATTCGAATTCGGATCCTCGATTTTTCGTTCCGAGTCGATATCCACTGCACCACAACACACATTTTCATAAAGTCTAATGTAAGTTGTAAGATATATGTGTGAGAATAACTTTTTGTATTATTATTATTATTATTATTATTATTATTATTATTATTATTATTATTATTATTGAATATACGATAAATTCTTCAGGACGAGAAAGTCCTGACCGGAAATTAGTTTTGAGAAAAGCACACCATTTTAGGTGTTTCTAGAAAATAGAGAATGTGACACTTTTCCCTATATTATGGCTTCAGTTCAACCTAGAGTTAAAAATGTAAGGATAAGTCAAATTTAGAGTAGAATAAAAATATAGTTACCCATCGTGTATAAAATAAAAAACGGTAGATATAAATGGATTTATAGTTGAATTTTTGACGAGGATCGAAAAGGATGACAAAGGCCCGTTTAAAAATAGTAAAGATGTGCTCACAGTTCAAGCTTACAAAGATACGTAGCCCTATTTACATTATTCGGACTATTGTTCTCATCTTTGTTGCCATTTGTACGACGTTTATCTTCAGGTGCAAGGAATTTCGAACTGAACTGGGGTATATCATTCTCATTCCTTGTGTGAAGCCTATTTTGGTAGTCACGAGTTATCTCCCTGTTACTGGACTCTCTAAGTTAGGTGTCTCCTTATCGGAAAACATTCGGCGTTCGTTCACATAGTAACTACAGCTTGCAATTCATAATTTATTTTCTCTTTTCAGAGAAATAGATTTCTAAAGTCCATTAGCTGTTATTGCTCTTTCCAGTATTGATGGGGTTTCCTTCATACTCTTTTGTTTGAAGTAGTGTGTATTATCAATACCAGTATACTCTCTTCGCGTTAAATTACCTGTACATTATAATAGTTACTGCCGTTGTCGCTTGGTAGAGTGTTTTATTTGTGATTCGGTAATTAACGTCCATTAGTTTGAGGAATAATCATCCTCGCTATACACCTACACGCGTCAGTGGCTCGAACCGACTTTTAACCATCGTTCTTAGAAAACGGGTTTGAACGTGTTTAGCTCTCTGCCTGACATTTATGGAAAAGTCTCGATCTAACGAGGTTATTTAAATGATATGGACAGGTATTTCGGATTAATGTTATTTTTGTGGGTAAGAGGCAATGTTAGATTTTGTAGCAATTTGTGATGTTGGACGAAATCAACTAGAGAACAGTCTATTCTGTGCTAATTTACTTTGTCGCCAATGAGTTTGTGCTGAACAGTTCATAGGCTGACTACGAATAAGTGCTGCTAAAACTGTGAAATCTTGCATGCATTTATTTTGTCTCTTATTAATAACAACATTTTTTCTTTCCATGTACAAGGGTGGGCTGAAACATTTATAGGCTGACTATAAAGCAGTGATGCTAAAACTGTGAAATCTTGCATGCATTTTTGTCTCTTCTTATTAATAAGAGCATTGTTTCTTTCCATGTACAAGGGTAGGCTGAAACGTTCATAGGCTGACTATAAAGCAGTGATGCTAAAACTGTGAAATCTTGCATGCATTTATTTTATCTCTTCTTATTAATAACAGCATTGTTTCTTTCCTTGTACAAGGGTGGGCTGAAAAGTTCATAATAGAGTTGTGAAATCTTGCATGCATTTATTTTATCTCTTCTTATTAATAACAGCATTGTTTCTTTCCTTGTACAAGGGTGGGCTGAAAAGTTCATAATAGAGTTGTGAAATCTTGCATGCATTTATTTTATCTCTTCTTATTAATAACAGCATTGTTTCTTTCCTTGTACAAGGGTGGGCTGAAAAGTTCATAATAGAGTTGTGAAATCTTGCATGCATTTATTTTATCTCTTCTTATTAATAACAGCATTGTTTCTTTCCTTGTACAAGGGTGGGCTGAAAAGTTCATAATAGAGTTGTGAAATCTTGCATGCATTTAGTTCAACTCTTCTTTTTAATAAATGCATTGTTTCCTTTCAGGAATATAGGTGGGATGAAAGGTTTATAGGCTGATTTTGAAAGAGTAATGCTAGAACCTTGAATTTTTTCATACATCCATTTCAACACTTCTTATTGAGAACTGTGTTTTTTTCTTTCCAGGTACAGTCTGAAAACATCATAAGCTGATTTATGTTGCAAAATATTTGACAGTCAAAAGAAGATTTTTAATCAGAAATGTCAACAACAGCAGCTATGACGTCATCGCCACTGTGATACTAGTTCTCATCCAAGATTTTTTTCATGTTCAGCCCACGCTTGTACAAAGGGCTATTAATACCAAAGGACCCTCACAAAAATAAACAAAATGACGGAAGCTTATCTTGTTCACAAGAACAATGATCCAGGACACATATCCTTCGTTTCAAAGGCTGCTGTGTGTGTTGGTTGCATTGAACTGGTTCATCAAACCCTCTAAATCCTTGTGATTTGACTATGATAGTCAAATGAGAAGAATTTAGAGGGTTTGATGAACCAGTTCAATGCAACCAACACACACAGCAGCCTTTGAAACGAAGGAGATGTGTCCTGGATCTTGTTCTTTTGAACAAGACAAGCTTTCATCATTTTTTTTATTTTCGGGAGGGCCCTTTGGTATTAATAGCCCTTTGTAACTGCCGCAGCAATAGGCTTAGTATTCTCTGTTGATGCTTTGAAAATAGTCGATAAAAACAATGCTTACTGCATCTAAAAAAACTGAGGTCATCATTTTCTTTGTAGGTTCAACGAACTTGTTTGTTTTTTTTTCAATTAGAACTGATATAGAGGGTTGTTTTTATTCCTTGGATCATCTCTTTGTTTCTGATTCAAAGTGATGATCTAAACACCCATCCTAGTTTAGGGAATACTCAAGAAATCCAGATAGATTGTGTCAAATTCTCTTATTATGAGACCAGCTTGGATACTTTTGAAAACGTGGTACCAATAGAGTTAAAAACTTTCTTCATGTCAAATTTATTGTACAAAATATTCTCAAGTTTCTTGCTGGATATGCGAATAGCACTGCATGTTTTATTTATAGTCAGTCGCCTCTCATCAATCACCATGGGATGAACGCAATCAATATTTGCCTCTGTGATGGCATTCACCGGACGTTCAGACCTTGGATTATCGTCAAGATCCTCACTTCCGCTCCTCAATTTATCTGAACCGCCAACCCCTAATATAGCAACAATATCAACATGAACGTTCTTGGGGGCTAATCGTATTTTCTGCACGATGCTAAATATTGTCTATTTTCATGAGAAATCACTACTAGCTATTTTTGAAGTTTTCTTTGATCAATCAGAAATCTAGAAAGAATGTACTTTTAATAAAAATGTAAAATTTAAACTTATTTATAAATGGAACTTTGTCTGTGTGTGTGTCCGTTACCTATAGACTCCAAAACGGCTGAACCTATTTTCTTGAAAATTTACAGAATTGTACTATAGGTGTCTGCAAGGAGTAGTCCGATTTTAATCAAATTTGATACACTCATAGAAAAAAAACATAAGAAGCGATATTCAGAAGTTTCAAGGTAGCAGAGTTTAAAATAGTGCAAAAAATCTATAATATATATATATATATATATATATATATAATGCAAGATGTTTGTGCGTGTGTCTGTTTACCTGCCTGTAGGTCTGTATTTTTTTCAGCCCTTTTATTTTAGTTTTTGCTTCATGTTTGACTCTAAGTAGTTATAATTGTAGTCTCAGCCATGATACCATTTACTCAGAGGACTTATTTAGCCTTCAAATTTCAGTTTACGACGAAAAAACTTATTTGATATCGATACCATGAAATCAAAATTTGACTTACATCCATTCAGTTTTTCTTTCAGTCTAAGGTTTCACTTTAACTGGAAACAACTATGGCTTTTTAGTCTTTCGTGCCAACGCCCAATGAATCTGAGCTCCAGGACCATGGATTAGTTTTAAAGCTTTCATTACACCCGAGCAATGCCGGCCTATACTGGACTAGTTTATTATAAGCAAGATTTCATAGTTCTAGCATCAATTTTTCATACTTAGCCTATGAAGTTTCCAGCCAACCGTTGCAGTCATATACGGATATTAGTTTGATACTCGAAGAGTGCAAAGTTTATGTGATACCCACCTGTTAAGTTTAGGGTCAACCACTCCTGATAATATTTATTCTCATAATACTCCTGCTACGTCCATATAAAATTCTACCTTGAGTAGTCCTTGCGCCTTGTATTGAACGAACATTTAATGAATTATTTTTTTTCAACAATGGTTAACAAGTTTTAAACAAGTTAGTTTTTTCATGTTTTTGTGGATCAAAGTGTAGTTCCAGTTCTTATTATCTAATGGTCATGATGAGGAGCACCTCACTGTGAAATAGTCATTAAGTTAATGCTACTTAAATACTTCTAAGACAGTATTAAAGCTTATCTTTATCACTGTTTTATGTTTTAACTTTTGTGTCGGAATTAGTTTAAATTTAATATGTTAAGAATTAGGAATATATCAATGGGTATAGCTGTATGTAATTTATTTTTTATTAATGAAAAGAAATGTTGCAATAATATTTTATATCAGGATATATTACAGAATTGCCGGTAACCTGAAAACCGAGATTCTTTAATATTGCCTCTCTGCTGAGCATTGCAGGTTTTGTACAAGATCACGAGAATCCACTACTGACGAATCAATGAAAGCGAAATAGCGTTGGCATTTATCTGAGGCAAGTAAGAAAAGTATTTCATAGCAGTGGTCAACAATTGATCGAAAACGAATCAGTGGATAAGGAGGTGAGGTGGGCCCTTCAAGCGGGAGTACGTTGAACGAAGAAAAATTAGTCCAGTGGTACTGATTTGAAATTTTCGCTTTGCCTATAATTCTAGTTGACAGGTTCCCTTTCGCACATTTTCGCAATAAGAACGCTGCTGTTCTTCCTAGTTGGTTGTTAGCAAAAGAGGTTTTACAAAAAAAGAGAAAAAAGCAAGTACGGACAGGGCTAAGTGCTTGTTTCAGCCAGAGTGTGAATGAAAATCAAGTAAATGAAATCTGTTTTCAGAAAATCAGAGATAGTGTATGGTTTGGGCATCTTTAATGACTTACCGGTGGTAATAGTTGTTGATCATAGAGTAAGTGTTATATTGGATGATAATACATATAGTGAAGAAACAATACAGAAGAGAAGAAAATGAATAAACAAGGCGTATGATAAATATATTTTATATTATTTGAGACGAGTTTTTCACACTAAAAACTCTCACAATAGACTTCAAGTGAAATGACTATATAGAATCCATAGCTAAATCTGCTGCTAAGAAGGTTGGTTCTCTGTGTAGGGTCAGGAAGTTTTTCGTCTGAAAAGATCCTGCAGATATCTACCATCAGCCTGTGCATTGAATACTGCTGCCATATTTGGGCGGGTGCCCCTGCTATCCAACTAGGAGTCCTTGACAAAATCTAAAAGAGAATAAATGTGATCGATCCTGATTTACCAGATCGAATACAGTCACTTTCTTACCGGCGCAATGTGGCTTCCCTATGTCTCTTCTACAGATATTTTCACGGCTTCTGCTCCGATGAACTTAGCTGTCTGTTGTCCACTATATATGATTTTACTCGAGCCACAAGATTAGCAACTAGGTACCACCTTTTACTATGAAACCAATAAAATGTTTTCTCGCACTCCCCGCCTGTGGAATTCACTTCCGTTTACTTGATTCCCCGACAGCTACAATTTCCAAGAATTTAAATGTAAATTCAATAGTCATCCTTGATCTCACTAACTTGCATACACACTCTTATGTTACTTTCTCCGTCCACTCTATTCTCATCAGTATTCTCATCCTTCTCTTACCCACATCATGACACCCCCTATAACCTGTCACTCTTTCTCATAACTTTCCTCCTGTGTAACCCCCTACACACCAGTGGCAATAAACTGACTTGCCTGTGGCGATAAGATTATAAAAATAAAATAGAATAAAAATAAAAATCCCTATGTATATATGTACTTAAATACATTTTTTAATTTAAAGAACGCGTAAGGTAGATGGATTTGTGTTAATATGTAGACTAGGTTACATTTGTCATTCGTCTACAATTGTGGCAAGTCTCTCTTCAATATTAGACGTGAGAGTAAAGTGAAAAGTGGTCAGTTTATTCATATCGTCAAATATCTGTCCGAAATAAGTAAATGATTTTTATAAAAGAGCTGCTATTCAAGCACCTTCCTTGCAGTATTATAGATATTACGACATGCTACAGTAACTTGTCGTGTGCTTATAATTAGACCGACTCGGTCAGACTGTATAATGTGTTTGTTTGTGGTTAAGAGTACACTTAGCTTTCCTCTAGTTTGTGTTCACAGAGATCCTGTCTAAGTAACCTGTCCATAAAAAGCAGCAAGGTTAGATGACTTGGTTACCTTCGATCTGGAAACACAATTTTATACAGCCGTGTATGTAAAATCAGATCTATAAGCTCATAGTATAACTATCCTGACACTATTAAACAGAAAGCTTCTCAGTAAACTCACTAGGATACACGTTATACGTTTAAGACAAATTAACTAAAAATATAGCAGCTGACGCTCTATTGCCGTGTAGAAAAATTTCATTTGTCATTCGGATACATTTGTGGCTAGGCTACCTTTATTGTTTAATGTGTAGTAGTGAATGCTGGACAATATCATCGAAAATGAGGACAAAACTGGAAATGTCGTTCTACAGAAAGATGCTACGGATATCGTGGACTGAGCATACAAGCAACGACGAGGTGTTAGAAAGAATGGCAACAAAAAGGAAATTGATGCTGAGCATCAGGAAGAGACAACTGAAGTTCCTCGGACATGCAATGAGGAAGGAGAGCCTGGAGAACCTGATACTGACTGGACAGATAGAAGGAAGGAGAGACAGAGGAAGGCAACGGATAACATATTTGCAGGTCCTGATCAGGTGGATGACGGAACGGGGGTTGCCAGGAGCAACAGGAGCAAACATATTAAGAGCCAGAAGGGATAGGGAGACGTTGAGAGCAATGATCGCCTACGTCCTGAAGGGAAAGGGCACATAGAAGAAGAAGAAGTGAGTTACCTGAGAACTGTTCCGTTTAACAATCGCAGAATATTGCTATCGTTAGCAAGTAGAGATGATTCTTATATATGGCCACACGAATAGTAACAGATGCGTGTGTATTTGTGGCTAGTGTAACGTGTGTAGTAGTAGGGTCAACTGAGAATTGTTCCGTTTAATAATGGCGGAATATTCCTATCGTAAGTAGGTAGAGATGATTCTTATATATGACCACACGAATAGTAACAGATATACCTATCGTAAGTAGGTAGAGATGATTCTTATATATGACCACACGAATAGTAACAGATGCGTGTATATTTGTGGCTAGTGTAACGTGTGTAGTAGTAGGGTCAACTGAGAATTGTTCCGTTTAATAATGGCGGAATATTCCTATCGTAAGTAGGTAGAGATGATTCTTATATATGACCACACGAATAGTAACAGATATTCCTATCGTAAGTAGGTAGAGATGATTCTTATATATGACCACACGAATAGTAACAGATGCGTGTATATTTGTGGCTAGTGTAACGTGTGTAGTAGTAGGGTCAACTGAGAATTGTTCCGTTTAATAATGGCGGAATATTCCTATCGTAAGTAGGTAGAGATGATTCTTATATATGACCACACGAATAGTATCAGATGCGTTGCTGCAAGGTTGTTTCAGATAGCATTTCCAAACGAGTCATTCAACTTTTACTGATATTTGTCGTCGTGTTGCTGAGACAACATCCCAGACAACACAAACTATGGTAATAAATAGTTTTGGATTGTATTTGGTATTGTACATTTAACAATGGCTAGCGGAATATTACTAACTCCAAAACGAAGAATTTGCTATTTTTTTTGTGTAAATGTCTGTTACATAGCAGGGGTTTTCAGAAATAGGTTTTCAACTTTTGTAAACGAGTTCCTCAAACCGAAACAAGAACAAAATTCCATATAACATGTCTGCAAAGCCTTCGTTTTGACGTATTAATTTTTAAGTTAACTGTAAACTCTGTTAAATATACAACCCTGCATACAATTCCTGTACAGACACAAAGACATAGTAGTCTAAATTAATTAAATTTAATTCATTTTATTAAAAAACATAATCAATACTTTTTAAATAAAAGTTAAATTTCAGTTATTAATCCCAAAGATTTTATTACTTAAATGATTTTTTTCATTTTGCGGGTATATACATAGATAATTTATCGCTGATATATTTCAGGGTCCTGGGTATGACAGTAAACTGCATCCGGCAGCAAGGCCTCTGATTGGGATGTTGTGAGGAGCATGGAACCACATCTTAATTGCTGTTGTTCCCAGATCCACCCTGACCCAAAGTGGTAGCACCTGTTAAGGTCCCATCTATAGGTGAATAGTTAAACCCCGAAACCGGGGTCAAAATGCTATGAAAGTATTTACTAACAAAATTTTTGGAATGAAATATATTACCAATAAAACCTTTTGGAATGAAAAATTTTACCAAAAAGCCTTCAAAATTCAGTTTACAACGAAAACAACTTATTTGATATCGATACCAGGAAATCAAAATTTAACTTGCACCCATTCATTTTTCTTCCTGTCTACGGTTTCGCTTTAACTGGAAACAACTATTGCTTTTTGGTCTTTCGTGCCAACGTCCAAAGTGTCTGAGCTCCAGGACCACGGATTAGTTTTAAAGCTTTCATTACACCCGAGCAATATACTGCTAGTGGAAAGATAAGTAAAAAATCAATCTGCAACTACGCTGTTACATTTATTTATGTTTGTCACACTTCATTCTGCTTACGTGTGCTTATAATAAGAACAATTGTGGTCAAGTGAGCTAAGGTTGTGCTAGATCCCACTAGTTTTTTTGGGGTTTTTTTTTAGGTTGTAACAGTGTGGAGTTATCCGCTCCGCTGGCAGTGTGACAGATCTGCAGAGAACACGTTACCCCATCGATGATAACTCACTGGTTTGCCATTGATATCTTTCTCACCAGAGGTGGTGGCTGACGGACGTCCTGCTTCTTTTACGAGTATTACGCTTATCTAGCCACTTTCTCGATCAATTCATACGCAAAGCTTATTCATGGTGGAGCCGGCTAAGACACGTCTGATCAACATCGGTTTCCATCTACACGGGAAGATCCGTGTTCAAATCCTTCCGGAGAGTGCAGTGTTTTTTTTTTGTGTTTTTTTTTTACTTTAATAGGATTTTCGAATATTCAGGCCTGTAGACGAAAATAAGAAAATATACTGTTTAATAAATAAACATAACGTTTACTCAAATTTGAATATCAAGTAAAAATAACGTTTAAAATGATAAAAATATGTCGGATTTATAAATGTAGAGACGGTCAGTTATGCCGGGGAAAAGGCCACTTAAAAACACAGTGGACAATTCCCTCAATTTAAAGCTATCATTATGTTGAAATAATGGTTGAATGTTGGAATGTGGAAGAATAAAATATTTTGTTTTGTATGTTGAAGTAAAATTTTACTAACTAAACAGAATAATAAATTTGCAAGAAGAAACTGTTCAAAGAGAAAAATGTACGTAGTTAAATGTTCCAGAGAAATATTAGTAAGGAGTTAAATAAATCCAGCTTACTCTTGATTGTAGCAGAATGTGTGTATGTAGAAAGATTAAAAGATTACTAATAAAGTCTGTGTTCCTTTCCCACTTTTTATGGCCGGCGAAAAAGTGAAAATAAAGGTGAAACAATAAAGGAAATTGTACTTATGGAACGTTAAAATTTAGAAGTCGAATTATCTTGTTCTTGTCGTCGAGAATGTTGAGGCGGAAGATAGAACAAGTGGATAAAGTAATGAGCATGAGTGCAAAGATGAAGGAACAATTTGAAGCAACTGAAATGTAGTTCTACAGAAGGATGCTGCGAATTTCAAGGATCGAGCATGTGAGTAATGATGAGGTTTTGGAAATGATGGAAACAAAAAGAAAATTAATACTGAGCATCAGGAAGAGACAGCTGAAGTTCCCGGGACAGGCAATGAGGAAGGAGGGCCTGGAGAACCTGATACTAACAAGACAGATAGAGGGGAAAAGAGACAGGGGAAAGCAACGGATAAAATATTTGAAGGGCCTAATCAGGTGGATGACAGGACGAGGATTGCACGGTGTAACAAGAGAAGGCATGCTCAGAGCCACCAGGAATAGGGAAACGTGGAAAGCCGTGATCGTCTACATCCTGAAGTGACAGGGCACATAGAAAAAGAAGAAGAATCACTGTATGACGGGACGTTTGTATGTCCGGGTTTTGCTCGAAGTTTCTTTTATTATATTTTAGCATGTCGTCTCTCTGCTGCTCCCAGTTTACTGTCTTTTGCCGGTCAAGAAACGTAGTTAAGTTTTGAAATTTAGTTAGGTGACTGAATCGAACGGCATACCCATTTTTTTACGTGTTAAGAAAATTTGACAGTAGTCATAATTTAGTTTGCATTTCCTATCCAATCAGAATCTAGAATCTTAATTTTCACACCGACTTGTGAAATTTGTCTTGGTCTGGGTTTTTCCAAAACGTTTTCAATCATTCTGATCCGATTTTGCAAATGTGCAATTTTATTTCTTGCGCTTTAATTAATTGTGGGAGGATATAGGATTTGTATCCTTGTGGTACAGTGTATATTGGCTCGGAACGAGAAATCGGGGAGCCGTGTTCGAATTCCAGTTGAATTCATTGCATTCAATTACGCTCAAATATCCTTGGGAAAGGTATAAATCCGTTTCTTTCCTTCAGTTATGGGTTAAATAACAATATAGACTGGCTTCTATGGACTTGGCTGGCAACCAGTCTACCGCAAAAAGCAATGGCAACCTACTGTGGGATAATCTTCTGCCTAGTCTTTCGAGACATGATCGCCCAAGCGTATTTCACGTATGGCACTTAACTGACTGATCATATATAAATGAAAAATCCATTCTTCAGAGATATTGCATAAAAATATGGTTTTAACGTATCCTGTATTCATGGGTATGTTCAATATCAGGAATAAAGCTAATATTAATATAAAAATGAATATTTGGGTCAACACCGAGTAGCGACAGTCTGTTTCATGCTATGAGATGGAATGAATATTAGACTTTTTATACAGCCACTCACACACACACTCACACACACACGAATACTCAGGCAGCAACTATTTTTTAAATATTTTCATCGAATACGTCCGACAAGTGAGATTTTATCAAAGTTGTTTTCAGGGTTCTAACATTTTTCTGTTTTTCTTTTTAGTGATAAGGAATATACGAATTCTCCATAATTTTTATCGTCCCAAACGTTTTCGGCTACTTCTATAACCATTTTCAACGTTGTTTATGTCTCTGATGTTATTTTTCCTCAAATTTTGACTTTAACTTAGTCATTTATTTTGTGTTATTTTGGAAAAAGGAGTGTTCATTCCAAGCACTCAACTGCCGAGCGCAACTGGGGCTCGCGTGAACATCTTTCTATTTAAAAAGAACTTTCACTACTAACAATTCTTCTGTTAAATAATGTAAGGCTGATAGTCGTAGAAAAATATTTGATATATAGTGCTTCCTAACATCGTGATGTTTTTGATATTGTGACTTATATAGAATGATTTCGATCAGAATTTTCCTTAAGAGTTCTTGTAAATTATGGGTTAATAAATGCTTCCTATGGTAGTTTGGAATGTTATGTGACAAGTAAGGTGTTAAGATGTGCGTTGTCGTGCAGTAGATATCGGCTCGGAACGAGAAATCAGGGAGCCGAGTTCGAATTCCAGCCGAAATCATTGCATTCACTTACGCGCAAATACCCTTGGGAAAGGTATTAATCCGTCTATTCCTTCCAGCTATGGGTTAAATAACAGGACAGATTGGGTCCTATAGCCTTGGTCGGCAACCAGTCTACCGCAAAAAGCAATGGCAACCTACTGCGGGATAATCTTCTGCCCAGTCAGTCATGTCTCTTTGGAGACATGATCGCCCAAGAGTATTTCACGTATGGCACTTAACTGACTGAAGGTGTATACTAAATATATACTCTCTGCAACTCCTTGGCATCACACTCAGAATATATCTTGCATATTTATAAATCTGCCATTCGTCCGTGCAGTAAGTAATGTTATCATGTCTGGTCGGGTATCATCCGCTATTCATCTGGAGGTATCATCTGCTATTCATCTGGACGTTCTCGACAAGATCCAGGGAAGGATCTGCAACGTGGTTGATTGCAGCTCATCACTAGTAACTTTCTCACCGTCTTTATGTAGTTTTCCCTGCTTTTCTAGAATCATTTTTACGGGAATCTGCTATAACAATCTACTTTACCTGGTTCTCCGATCACACGAATTTTACTGTTGCCACTAGATTGGCTGGTAGATTTCACCCTTTTACTGTTAAAAAAAACGTAAGCGACTCTTCTACTCCCACGGGTTCTTTTCTCGTATTTCCCGTCTATGGAACTGCCTACGAAATACGTGCTTCTTTGATAGATACAATCTCGAAATGTTTAAATGTAGCGTCAAATGCCATCTTCTATCTCTTTGATTCCCATCTTTCTTTTATCTTCTCTTCAACATCCCCTGAACCTTGTATTTTTTTATTTTTAATCTCGCTGTAACGCCCTAAGATCCAATGGTGAGCTCTCTTTTTCTTGGAATAAAACGATTATATAAACTTCTTTATAAATGGAACTTTGTCTGTGTGTGTGTGTGTGTGTGTGTGTGTGTCTGTGTATGTGAGTCCGTTACCTATAGACTCCGAAACGGCTGAACCGATTTTCTTGACAATTTACACAGTTGTACTATAAGCGGCTGTAAGTGTTCTTAGCTTTGCTTTGTGTTGAGGTAACCCCGATAAATATCGAAAATCGATAATCGAAAAAATAGGGTTTATAGAAGGAGTGGCCGGATTTTAATCAAATTTGATACACTCATAGACAAAGACATAAGAAACGATATTCAGAGGTTTCAAGGTTGCAGTTCTTACAATAGTGCAGAAAATCGATTATATATATATATATATATATATATATATATATAAAGGAAAGATGTTTGTTTGTCTGTGTCTGTTTATCTGCTGTATATCTGTATTTTTTCAGCTCTTTTATTTTAATTTTTGCTTCGGTTTACCTGGAAACAACTATTGCTTTTTAGTCTTTCGTGTCAACGTCCAAAGAGTCTGAGCTCCAGGACCATAGATTTGTTTTAAAGCTTTCATTACACTCGAGCAACGCAGGGCTATGCTGCTAGCATATATATGAGTTGAATATATGAATCGCAATCTGACATGTGAGAAACAAGTGTCTTTAAAAAGTGTCTTTAATCTAACATAAGTACCTCCAGTCAAATCGATAACAAAACTACATAGTATGAAGAAAAATCTCCCAAACTTAATAAAACAAACATTTTACTTCAAAATGTTTGTATTATTATTGAGAGGAAAGATCAAAGTAATATTTAATTATTTTTAAAAATTTTTTAATCCCTTCTAACATTTTCGAAATTTTGTCAGAAAGTTTTGTTTTGATTTGAGTTAGCGGTTAAAGAAACGTTGCGACTGTTTTACAATGGAAACCTGATGATTGCATCACCCACTCTTTTTGCGCTTACAAACACGTTAATTTGGAAATTCTCGCAAAAATAGTCGGCATTGAATGAAACTTTCAGTACTTATTCACAAATGAATAAAATCATTTTTGAAATTATTTTTTTTAAAAAACCTTGATAAAAATATATTTTTTTTTACATCTGTTCCGCCCTCACTTCACGTAAATCCATGAAATCTTTAAAAAAATTTACACTGATGGCAGATAAAAGAGGACTAACGGAGTTAATTTTTTTTTTATTCTAAATTTCTGGCAGTAAGCAATTATTACTGGATTGAAATCAAATAAAGGTAAGCTTGACATTTAAAAATTGACTTAAATGACTTGTCAGCTAGGTATAGTTTATTTTTGCAAGATTTTTAAACAGGAATTTGACTACTGTTTGCGTACTGTTTACGTAACGTGTTGATCAATAAAAATGGTGGAAAATTTTTTTTTTCAATTCAGAAAAGAATTTGATTAAAATCAATATAATTTCGGTTTAAATGACACCAGTGTATTTTTCTTTCTGGAATGAAAATTTAATCTCTTGGCTTTCAATTAAAGCTAATTTTAAAGCTTGAAGATAAATTATTTTTAAAATATCAAATTAAATTTAGGTATAGAAAATGGGTAGCGGTATCTAATTAACAAGTTTCACTTTTAACAAGCTTCTTCAGAGATTTATTAAAGAGAGTTTGTTGATTGAGGTATAGTTTCATTGGTCAGATATGTGTCATGAGTTATACAACAATGAATGAATATTTAATGTAAAAGAAAAAACTTCTCTTTTTAAGTGTGTGTGCCAATGCGTAATAAAAACATTAATGTATATTATGAATGTATGTAAATGTAAGCGAAAATCATGTGTGTTAAGCGCATCCAAACCATACACGAACTAAGTGTGTGTGTATATGTCGATAACATTAGTATGTGTGACTGAGTGACGAAATACATTTCAGCTGAAAATACTAAACTGGTAGTGTGTACATATGTCAAGTAATGAAACACATTTTCTTTATTTTTTTGTTTGTTTGTACACATGTACACAATACTATAGCCCGACGTTGCTAGGGTGTAATGAAAGCTTAAAAACTAATCCATGGTCCTGGAGTTCAGAATCTGCCTAAAGAATGCGTGAAGATGGTGAGAATCGGATAAAAATTATGGATTTGTATAAAGGACATACAGCCAGATAAACAGACACACACACAAACATCTTGCCTTTTATATATATATATATATATATATATATATATATATATATATATATAGGCTCGTTGCCTAGAGGTGGAATCGCCGACTGACGCTAATTCGGTCGGTTTCAGTCCTAGGTTAGGGAGCAATCGGAGTCTAACCGTACTGATGAGCTGTGATACAGCGAAACAGATCTGTCTGCGGATGACTATACATATATAAAGTGCGAAAAGCCGTGAACGTTTTGTTTAAAGTGTGTATTTATTGTTATGAGTTCTCATATTTCTATTACTTGCTTTTTGTATGATACATTAAGTGTCCATATTTGTGACGCTACACGTGTTTTGAGTCTAAAGTTGACTCTCTTCAGGCGAATAAATATGCGACTTCTCATATCGATATCCGTTTGCTTTTCTGATGGTTAAGGTATCTTGTATAAATTGATAAATCAAGTGGTGACGAACCAAGGCCGCGAGTTTATGTGTGCGGTTTGGGTTTTTTTTTTCATACCCACATGTAAATTTTCTTCTGGCGCCTCCCATGTCTGTTATGATTTTTTTTCCACCGACTTACGAAATTTGATTTCACCTTTATACTTTAAAATTGTTTTCAGTGATTTTTACTCTACAGGTCATGTAGTGCTTTTTATTGCTTTGGGCATACTATTTGAATTTAGAGTGTGTGTGTGTGTGTGTGTGTGTGTGTGTGTGTGTGTGTGTGCGCGCGCGTGTGTGAGTGTGTGTATTTTTCGCATTGTCTGTGTGTGTGTCTTAAGTTTTTCTTGCTGTTTTGTTGAGGGAAGGCTTTTATCTTTTTTTATAAGTATTACTTCCTGCATCATGTGTGTATCATAATCTGCATTTTAGTAGATAAGCATTACACTGAATATCTCCACTGCATTCACGTAAACGTTAGGAGACATGAAATCCACAGAAGTAACATCAAACTACCAAATAGCAGAGAATAATATGTCTCCCAACAATTACATGTACGCAATAGAGGTAAATTCAGATAAATACCCATCTAATAAAATGAAGATTATGAAACACTTATGATGCAGGAAGAAATATTTATGAAAAATACAAGCCTTCCCTTAACAAAACCATATGAAAAACCTAAGAAACACACACACACACACACACACACACACACATGAAATTCCAATGCGGAAACCAAACACACACACACAAAATTCCAATAGTATTCCAAAGCAATAAAAGAACTAGATTACTTATAGAGTAAAAAGCGTTAAAAAACAATTTTAAAGTACTATGCCCATCAGAGAAGCAAACGGATCTCGATATGTGATATCACAAGTTTATTCGCCTGAAGAGAGTCAACTTTAAATCTGAAACACGTGTAGCGTCAGAAATACCATTATGGACACTTAATCTATCGTACAAAAAGCAAGTCATATAAGTAATAATATTTACAACAAGAAATCTAAACTTTAAATTAAACGTTCACGGTTTCTTCTCGCATTTTATATTCTATACTAATTTGTCTCGTTGAAACAACCCTATTTATGTTTTGAAAAAAAAAACTATATATATATATATATATATATATATATATTGCGGTCCAGTTACGTGTTGTTTTTCAGACTAGACCTGTGTTTCCTTCATTTAGTAAAGATAGGTTGTCCTATTTTCGAAAAAGTTCCATTGTTTACAAATTTAAATGCTGCTGTGATGCGGCATACATAGGACGTACCGATCTGAGGTTGGAGACGCGGGTTTCACAACACGTCCCCGCTAATATACGTTCCAGTGGCTCTCTCAGACCTATAAGAACAACACAATCTGTTCTGGATTCCGCTATTGGCCGACATCTTTTGGACAATCAAGTGTGTGCCTCGGCATATGTGGACAACTGGTTTACTGTCTTGCACAGCGCTCGGTCTACACGTCATCTACGTATTTTGGAAGCAATTTGCTTGAAAATTCAACAGCCTAGACTGTACAGACAGAAAGAGCGGTTGTTACGCTCCTTACAATTGCTGGTGAGTCTGTGAGTGTAACATTTTTTCACTTTTAAACACTCTTATGGAATTACATGTGTACACCCACCTTACATTTTATGTGTTCTTTTTCTCAATAAATTTATTTTTAAACGAGTTCCATCATCTCCCAGCATCGTAAGTAATTTAATTTATTTTGCCTTGTCCTTTTCCTTAATTCCCTTAAAATTAAAGCCAACTGATCAGAGTACTATTAAACAACATTTCTCTGAAAAACATAAACATGTAGGTAATATCAGACAGATTTTGGTCAACAATACGGTGATCCTTACTCATACACACAGTAAGAGGAACCTGCAGATATTGGAGGCCATGTACATCAAATCAAAACAACCAACACTCAATAAAATCATCTTTAAAACAGGAAATAACATATTACATTGCATTTGACTACATGGTTTTGCTGTCATTTCGCGCTATCCCGCGGTGTGACGTCATAAAACCGCATCGCAAACTTAAGAACTGCGTTTATTATTTTTGGTAACTATTGCCGTTACCAAGCGGAGTTTTATGTCAACACAAAATAAAATCGTCGGTGATGGTGGATTTTATAATATTTCAGTTTAAACTACCTCTCTGAAGATGGCTCATGTGAGCCGAAAGCTTAGAAGAAAACCAATAAATAATTATCCAAATGTTGGAGAATTTTTGTCTTTATTTTCAACTGAAATTAAAGCAAAAATACGACGTTTAGAACGGCTCATGATTAAACATAATAGACATTCATTGTCTCTTATATTTAATAGAATATGTTTAGAAAATTACTTGCTGCCTCGATATACTAAATATATATATATATATATATATATATATTGCCTCTGCAACAGGTGTTTACTAGTGCAAACAGATTGGCAACTGAGACCCACCCATTCACAGTTAGATTAACCAAATGCCGACGACAATTCTAATTTTTTAGCTTCTTCTCTCGCACTTCCGCCTGTGGAACTCGCTTCCATATTCTTGCTTTCCTGACGGCTACAACCTCCAGAAATTTAAATGCAATGTAAATACTCATTTATAAACCACTTTACTCTAGTTCTTTCACCACCCCGTATATCCTTTCTTTTCTCTCCAACTTTGCAACTGTCATCACACCTGTATTCCCTTCATTCTATTGCTCCTTTCTAACTGGTTCGTCTTCCTTTTCACTCTATTCTACTGAATCTTTTTACTCTTATGTAGCCCCATGCACATCAGTGGCATTACTGCCTTGTGCGGGGGATACGATTAATATATATATATATATATATATATATATATGACTACTAAAAATTTTTAAGTTAAAAAATGTTTTTTTGACAGTATTTATTTATTTCTATTATTATATATCTATATTTGATAATTTAGACAGGCCTCGGCCTTTCATCAGAAACAAATGATTTTAAACTTGAAGCGTCCGTCGCGAGATGTATTCGTCACGTGATGTAGAAAGCAATAGGGTTTGAATATTTTTAAACGTAAACCTAACTGTAATAATATTTTTATTTTTGTTTTAAAGAAAAATCTTTTAAGTGTATCTAAAAATATTTAGCTATTGTAATATTTATAAAGATTCAAAATACCTAAGTCCCTATTTAACTCTAGCCTATATGTATTTAATTTTAAAATCCAATATTTTTCTTTTTTCTGCGTGTGTATGTGGAACTAAAATCGGAATCTATCAGCAAACATTTGCAGTTTTCTAATGTGCGCCCTGGTTGATTGAAGTGTTCAGCTATGGGGGTAATAAGGGTTGTTTTGGCGCATATATATGTGTGTGTGTGTGTGTTATCAAGCGTGCGTTTTGAATTCACCTGATTCTATTTAATTAAATCATTTATTTCAGGAATTATAAAAAGAGAACTCACTCTGCAAAAAAAAATAAATAAATACAAATCCTTTTTTAAAATTCCAATTACCTGTAACCAAATTTTACCCCACAGGGCTCCGTCACACCTGAAATCCAGTCAGGAGTGGTAATCGGACGCGTTCGACACGATTCACTTCAGGGAAATACTCGGAGTCAGGTGGAACGGTTTTTGTAGCCAACAAATTTAGGAAACAAGCCAATCTATATTCGATCTGAAAGAAAATCTACAAACAACTAAGGAAATTGTTTAGCCATGCAACAAGTATCCTATCTGCTCGGATGGCATTCCAAATAATATGTTGGAATCCTTATGGAAAATAAAGGCAATGTTGGCTAAAAGCTGAAATACCCGAGAAAATCTAACTAGTGAAAAGAGAATGAGATCAGATTGCTGAATGCTGGCGAAATGAATTCATGATCATTTATCCAATACAAGGCTCCAGAAGCATTCAAGGTAGTGTTACTAAAGTTGCTTGTGACGTCAACGGTAAAAGTAAAGGAGTAGTTTATGCGGATATGTAGGAAAGGCGACGGTTAATTATAGACTTGAAAAAGTTAAAATGTTAGGGGTCGGGAAAGCATCCTCCTAGGGTTCTCTTCTCTATTCTATACTTCTTGACAAGCAGCTGAGTGGAACATATTTCTTACAAAACTGAATAGATCACCTCAGTATACGCGGGTTTTAATGGGGAGGATTAAGGCTGGCTTTCCGACAAATTAGCGTGCCGAGTTTGAATTCCAGTTGAATTCATTGCATTCACTTACGCACAAATACCCTTGGGAAAGGTATTAATACGTCTTTTCCCTGCAGCTATGGTTTAAATGATAGGACATATTAGGTTCTATAGCCTTGGTTGGCAACCAGTCTACCGCAAAAAGCAATTGCAACCTACTGCGGGATAATCTTTTGCCCAGTCAGTCATGTCTCGTTCGAGACATGATGCCCCAAAGTATGGTACTTAACTGACTGATCTTTCCGAATACAGTTCCTTTAAACATTTCGTTAATTGATATTCTATCAGTATGGCAGGTCAATTCGAGTTATAGAAGGAGGGGCCCGATTTTAATCAAATTTGATACACTCATAGACAAAGGCATAAGAAACGATATCCAGAAGTTTCAAAGATGCAGTTCTTACAATAGTGCAGAAAATTGATAATATATATATATATATATATATATATATATATATAAGGAAAGATGTTTGTGTGTTTGCTTATCTGTCTGTATGTCCTTTATACAAATCCACAATTTTTATCCGATTCTCCCCAAACTTCACACAAATATTCTTTAGGCCGAGTCTGAGCTCCAGGACCATGGATCAGTTTTAAAGCTTTCATTACACCCGAGCAACGACGGGCTATACTGCTAATAAATATATTTTTTTTTGCTTGTCAAAATAGCAACGCCATTTGCTCGGATATATATATTTCCGAGGTGGGTGCAGAAAGGAACCTTTCTTGTGAACGCTGAAAGTGTTTCTTTTTTTTTTATATTGTGAGATTCCTTTTCAGGGGAGACAGAAAATCATGGTGATAAATGTTATCCAAAATAATTTCGATTGTTTCTTGGAAGGAAACGTTAGTGGACAAGTTTCCAACATATCAGGATCCTAAGATTTCGTCCTGAGGTTTGTTAAAATGAATTCGGAAGAATAGATTTGATACTGTATTTCGTAGGTCTACCCTATTCCAGTATTGGATATAATCCGGGATATATTTTGTGGAAAATTTAGCACCTCGTCGTGGTGTAATTGTTGGCAGTTTTGTGTTGCTGGAAACTTTTACAAGTGAGCAGTGAGTTTGATCCTCACAGAGTATCGCATACATCGGCCTCGTGTCACATATAAGGGACACTTAAAATAAAAATCAAGGTATTAATCAGAAATAAAAGATTTTGTTTTTTTATACAAATCTAGCGCAAAACATTTAAATAATAACGACTTACCTTAAAATAT
The DNA here is from genome assembly GCA_037127315.1 of Ascarosepion bandense. Taxonomy (NCBI): domain Eukaryota; kingdom Metazoa; phylum Mollusca; class Cephalopoda; order Sepiida; family Sepiidae; genus Ascarosepion; species Ascarosepion bandense. Next base: position 612,322 of record JBBBDQ010029610.1, read on the forward strand.
CCGGTACAAAGATTGAGATGAAATAAAAGGTTTCATTGTTTTTCATACAAAGCTATCGCAAAACAGCTTGACAAAAACGACTTACCTTAAAATTTCCGGTACAATGATTTAGATATTGCATTTTATTTTCGTTCATACCTGTCTACGATAATGTTTTTTTTAAGAATTTCAAAATAAATTACTTGTGTGTAATGTGATACCCTTATTTTCTTGAGTGACAAAAATAAACAGTGATTTCAAAAACTCTGACTCTACGCTAGGTTTGACGGTAGTTATCAGTATCAACAGTTGAATTCTCAAAATCGGCGGGGGGCCCACATACTGGGCCGAGATTTTTCTGAGATAAAGAGGGGCAAACTCAAGCAGCGTCTTCACTTTCATACAACACGGCTACTACGAATTAGTTTGAGTATAAGTATGTTACTTCACTAAAATAAACTGAATAACTTCTCTTTCATAATAGTGAAGTTATATTCTATTTTTGCCCCCTTTCCCACTCTCATGCTGTTGGAACACAAGAGCGGTTAATTTCAAACAAGATCAAAGGGTCAATACGAACGTCAATACTAGCGGAACAGTGTGATTTTTGTGTCGATTTTATGAAAAAAATAGAAAAGAAAAAAGTGTAGAAAATTAAATATTATCAAAATCAGAAGCTGATCAGTTTCTTAAATTTTTTAAGCTTTTAAAAATGGAATGGGGCCAAACAAAATTCTGAGCTGGGTCCGTTCTGTCTACCCTTTGTAGTATCGCCAGTGGTAATTATAAATATCTATGCCCTCCCCACCTAAAAATATCTATAATTCAGTAAATAAGACATTTCTTTTTTGTCTGATAAATTCTTTTTGAAAGATGAAACGCGTTGCATATTTTGTTTTTGTTTTTTTTTTGTTTTTTTCAATTTGTCATTCAAATCTTATGATTCAAATGGAGTCATTTAGAATAGCGAGAAACAAAACGACTGTAGAAGAACGGTCGAGTTTTAGAGAAAAAGATCAAGGCAAATAAAATATAACCTGTTTTAGAGAAGATGAACAATGAAAAAAAACAAACGTTGTAGGTAAAAGACAGACTTACGTGAGGAGGTACTCTGGCAAAACAAGAAAATAATGAAGCAAAATAAAGAAAGCAAGATGGTGAACTAAAGCGAATATCAGCAAGTACTGACTATACCGACGAGACACACTGCAAGCAAATGCAGCCATCAATAACAACACTAAATCTAATTACTGTTTGCAGTTCTTACCGAAAAGTCTCCGGTCGTGTTCAATCAAGCTTTGCCGGGAAATAGATCAAAATGGCGGCCAGCCAACGCATTAAGCGAGAAGGTTGGTGGTGGGAAAAGCCGACACACGTCACGTGTGGTTGGTCGTTTACGGCAGGCGTAGATTTTGAACAGGAACGACAGGAGATAAAAAGGGGAGAAATAATGAATGAAAAGAAGAAGAAAAAAAAAACAGTGTGGTTCTGTCGGTGAAGGTATTGTGTGAAATGAGGCTGATACGGATGGATGTTTGGTGGTGAGGTATGATGTAAAATAATATATAAATATATGTATAGAAAATAAAAAAAGGTAGAAAAATAACGGAAAATGCGAGAAAGCATAGGAAAAAGTTAAAAAAAAAAACATACATAAAAGTAAGTCAATATAAGTAAAACACGGATCGGGAAAACAGAAACAAAAATGGCGAACAGTTGAACAGTGCATGAAATATACTCTTACCAACCTATTAGAAAGAGGAATCGATTTTTTTCTATTTTTTTGCTTTTCTGTAAAGAAATCATTCGAAAAACGAGCTTATTAAAATAGTCACTTTTATTATTTTCACTCTTCTTCCAAGAGATCAATCCAACAACCTTAATTATTAGAGTTGATTTTTTCAGGACATGTGGAAAGACCGTTTAAAAAATTGGATCCTTTCAGACCCAAATGAAGGCAGGAAGAACGGAGTAAATCAACACACAACATACCTAGAGAGCTTGAGGAAACAGACAGCAAATTAAGCTTGAAGAGAGATAACACAAAGACAAAATTTATTAAGAGCTACAAAGTACAAGAACTTGCGGAGCACTATGGTCGCTTACGTCTTGAACAGACGCAGCACGTAGAAAGAAAAAAGTTTCTACTTTCCCGTTGTTAAGATTGAATAAATTACATAAAAATGTTGATTTACTTATTATGCCAGACAATAATTCATCCCAAAGATTTTTAACACTTTTTAATAAGAATGTATTTTCCAGCGCGCCCACGTGGTTACTGTAGGTGACAGAATGTCGAGGTTTCGAATGGACCTAACGGTAATGCAACGTAAAAACTGCCTATATACCCATCGTCATTTCTCCTATTAAGGATGCCTCAGACACTTGGCAATAATCCCAACCCCGCCAACACATTGGTTGTTTTCTAAGCGCAGCTTAGATGTAGCACAAGGCCAAACGTATGGGGCACCCAGTGAGGATCGAAATCACTACTCAATTTTAAATGGTTCTAGCGAGAGAAAGCTTACTAAGCACTGCATCACCTCAAGGCGCCCTTTGATTTTCTAAGCGCAGTTTAGACGTGGCACAATGCTGAAAGTATGGGGCACACAGTGAGGATCGAAATCGCTACTCAATTTTAAATGGTTCTAGCGAGAGAAAGCTTACTAAGCACTGCATCACCTCAAGGCGCCCTTTGATTTTCTAAGCGCAGTTTAGACGTGGCACAATGCTGAAAGTATGGGGCAAACAGTGAGGATCGAAATCACTACTCAATTGTAATGGGTCTAACGAGACAAGCTTGCTAACCATTGCATCACCTCAAGGCGCCCTTTGCTTTTCTAAGCGCAGTTTAGACGTGGCACAATGCCGAAAGTATGTGGCACCCAGTGTGGAGCGAAATCACTACTCAGTTGTAATGGTCCTAACGAGACAAGCTTGCTAACCATTGCATCACCTCAAGGCGCCCTTTGATTTTCTAAGCGCAGTTTAGACGTGGCACAAGGCCGAAAGTATGGGGCACCCAGTGAAGATCGAAATCACTACTCAATTGTAATAATTCTAACGAGACTAGCTTGCTAACCATTGCACCACCTCAAGGCACCCTTTGATTTTCTAAGCGTAGTTTAGACGTGGCACAAGGCCGAAAGTATGTGGCACCCATTTAGGATCGAACTCACCTCACAATTTTAACTAGTTCTAGCGAGACAAGCTTGCTAACCATTACACCAGCTCGAGGTACTCACCCCTCCGACACAACAGGGAACTTTCTGATAAGATGACATTTTTTTTTATTTCACTCCAAGCAAAACGGCAACGCTACAAGCACTCAGGGGGTTACAGTGTGAGGAAAAACTGCGTAAAATGGGTGTTAAAGAAAGGATAATAGATGGATGGGATTCTATGAAATATAAAGATGGCAACTGACGTTGGCTTTAAATATTTGGACAATGTAGTTACCAGTTTAATGGCAACAAAAAGGAAATTAATACTGAGCATCAGGAAGAGACAACAAAAGTTCCTGGGACATGCAATAACGAAGGAGAGCTTGGAGAACCTGATACTGACTGGCCAGATAGAAGGAAAACGAGACAAAGGAAGGCAGGGGATATCATATTTGCAGGGCCTGATCAGGTGGATGACGGAACGTGGGTTGCGATGTGTAACAGGAGCAAACATACTAAGAGCCACAAGGGATAGAGAGACGTGGAGAACCATGATCGGCTACGTCCTGAAGGGACAGGGCACATAAGAAGAAGAAAAGAAGAAGAAGAAGACGAAGAAGAAGTTACCAGGGAAGCAGATAAATTGAATGGAGTTTCAGAGGCAGGAAGTGCCATGAAAGAAATTGTTAGAGTAGAAGAACGGTTATATTTAACTATATAACTATTTAAACGGTTCAAGGTGATAGCTAGATGCCAAACTAGTCAGTCAGTTAGTGGCCACACGTGAAACACGCTTGGGTGATCATGTTTCGAAAAAGAAATTACTGACTATGCAGAAGATTATCCCGCTGTAGTTTGCCGTTACTTTCTGCGGTAGACTGGTTGCAAGTCAAGGCAATAAAACCCAATCTGCCCTGTTATTTAACCCATAACTGTAAAGAAAGAGACGGGTTAATTACTTTCCCAAGTGTATTTGCGTGCAAGTGAATGCATGGAATTCAACTGAAATTCGAACACGGCACCCTGACTTCTGGTTCTGAGCCGTTATCCACTGCACCACAACGTACATCCAAACTAGTAGCACGCTTAAATTCATGTGGGAAGGTCATCAGGGAAAAAAGATGATCAGAGCAGTTGACATGAAAATATTTATAGAAAAGACGGAGGGTACCCATGTCAAGTCCCTGAGAAGGTGATTGAAATCGAGATGCCAAGTCGGAACTGATTATATTGCCGAATCTTTCTTTGAATTGTGTGGAGAAACTCGAGATGAAAGTAGGTTCTCTGTGCAGGGGCCGGAAGTTTTTCCCGTCCGAATCTATCCTGCACATATTTAAATCGACCATCCGCCCGTGTATTGAATACTGCTGCCACATCTTGTCGGGTGCCCCTGCTATTCTTGACAAAATACAACGGAGAATCTGTAATGTGATTCATACCAACTTGGCAGACCGTCTGCAGTCACTCTCTCACCGGTGTGACATAGCTTCCCTGTGCCTTTTCTGTAAATACATTCACGGCTTCTGCTCCGATGAACTTAGATTACTGGTGCCCCACCTAGGTCCGAATTTGCACGTGATACTAGATTAGCAACTACGTCCCACCCTTTTACAGTGAAACCGATAAAATGTAACCGCAATTTTTACTCCAACAGCTTCTTTTCTCGCACTTCCGCCTGTGAAATTCCCTTCCACTTACTTGCCTCCCCGGCAGCTACAATCTCCAGGAGTTTAAATGTAAGGTCAATAGACACCTCCTAACAGACTAACTCGCATCCATTCTCTCAAACACTCTTCCCATCTACCCAACCGTCATCCTCAATATCCTTACCCGTCCATCATCCTCCTTCTGACATTTCCTATATCTAACCACTCATTCTCATCACTTTCCATTATGTAACACCCTGCGCAATAGTGGCAGTGGAATGCCTTGCTTGGGGTGAAATGATTTTAAAAAAAAGATATGGCAACAGAATTCAATGCAAAGACGAACGGTTGATTTATAAATGTGCAAGATAGATTAGTGCACGAATGTATTTTTATGTTGTGAGCCATCATTTAATAAATTCGATTTTTTTAACATAATGAAATTGTTCCAGTACCTTTTCCAGTAATACTATTTTATCAAAACCTGCAATACTTCCTGTGGATGAATTTTAGTGTTACTTTAGTGGTTCGGAATAGACACTTTCCTAGGTGGTAAGAAGCTTCGTATTCTGACCATGTGACCCTGGTTTGAATCTCGCCAGGGACGACTTACGGCCACATTACTTTAAAAAACGGGTTTCAGTATGATCACGGAAGATAAGCAAAGTCGAGTCGTGTCGGCTTCTAAATTGGTGACAGCTTAGGAAAACAAGGTGCTGTAAGCTGACTAGATAACGATTGGCAGCAATTTCAAATTTATGAAATTTAAAGCATGGAAAGCATGGACCCAGAAAAGAGTCTCATGAGAGGTTTGTTCAAGAAGTGAAACTGTTAACATACATCTTACGATTACATTTAACTAATTCAACTCAATTAACTCAAATTAATGCGTCCATGTTGTCAATCTAGCATTGCGCTGAAATCCATGAAGTCTATGTACCATAGCGTAGAGTTCGTCGTGTTGCGTTCTATGTCGTCTACGCTACTAGATAAAACGGGATCAAAGAAAAGAATCATTTACTATTAGTGTTAGTTTTATAGGTCGGATTTTAACAAGCAGTAGGAGGAATGAAACACAGCAGCTGATGCCGCACGGTGGTCCAGCATTCATTTGCAGGTGATATTAGCTGGTCGCAAATCTGGATGTAGAAAGCCTGTCAACGCTTAGAATTTTCGAAACCCACATTTAAGTTCACGCCGTTTTGGACTTAGATGCAAAACACACACAAAAGCAATCCACCATTGTCAGAATGTTCTATAACACAATCCCTGTCTGGATCCAGTCGACCTTCCTATACTTTGGCCGATTCCGCCCACGTTGTGCTGTTGATCTCGACCTAGCCAAAAGAGGGCCGATTGTTACCACTTGACGAGGCTTGTCTAGACGTGCGAGTGATCGGTATATGATAAAAAACAAATCTAAGACCGCATCAGTGTAGATTTATATTTATATATATGTATCTAAACTTCTTTATAAATGGAACTTTGTCTGTGTATGTGTGTGTGTGTCCGTTACCTATAGACTCCGAAACAGCTGAATCGATTTTCTTGAAAATTTACACAGATGTACTATAAGCGTCTGCGAGTGTTCTTAGCTAGGTTTTGTGTTGAGGTACCCCCGAGAAATATCGAAAATCGATAATCGAAAAAATCGGGTTATAGAAAGAGTGGTCCGATTTTAATCAAATTTGATACACTCATAGATTAAGACATAAGAAAAGATATTCAGAAGTTTCAAGGTTGCATTTCTTACAATAGTGCAGAAAATTTGATATCGATACCAGGAAATCAAAATTTGACTTACATCTATTCATTTTTCTTTCAGTCTACGGTTTCGCTTTAACGGGAAACAATTATTGCGTGCCAACGTCCAAAGAGTCTGAGCTCCAGGACCATGGATTAGTTTTAAAGCTTTCGTTACACCCGAGCAACGCCGGGCTATACTGTTAGTATTGAATAATTACAAGACTAAATCAAGTCAAAATAAGTAACGAAAACTAAATATAAGTTGGATAGTATTTCAGTAGAATATTCGTGTAGTATTATTTGTACGGGACGAAAACTTGGTTGAATTTTCAATACTTGTCTCTTCTATCTTCTGGCAGTAGGCGAGTATTCAGGCCGACCGTATTTCAAATCTCTCTCCAACCTCTTCTCTCAAGACACAGAAGCCGACTCCCACATTTCGTCTTTGCATTCTGATTTTCTAAAACAAGCACCCCAAACGGCGTGGGAAAGAGGGAAGATTTTCATTTCCCTCCCTGTTACTTTTTATCAGCTAGAAATGAAAAAAATTATATTTAACCATTTCGACTTCCAATAGTAAACACACACCTTCTATTTTTTGCCCGCTCTTATCAATTGTCCTTATAACACAAGAAATTGTCAAGGCCTCATTTTGACTCGTTTCATTAATCGTCAAAACCTACTGACAGATGTTGTGACTGGAAACATCTTGATAAATCCACTTATACTCAGTATCTCTCACATCTGGAATTTTCCACTTTTTAACACTTCGGTTACATTTCCGGACAAAAATAATTGTATTTTCCAATTTCAGAGAAATCTCTTTTCATCTTGAAAATCAGTTGAAATTAATACCAGCCACCTAAAAATAGGTTTACAGTTCTAAATAAAGAAGATCTCCGATTAAACGTTGACAATTCTGACCTTCACCTTCTGTGACAATCTGAACAAGTCCAATAATATTGCGGATTCTTCTATGGAATTAATCTAGAATCTCCAAACATATAGCAAGAACATCGTACCATATGTGGCAGTAGTATTCTAAACATATCCGCTACCTATCTATAATTCTACCGAATGGTAGAATTATAGATATGTAGTGGATATCGGCTCGGAGCGAGAAATCGGGGAGCTGAGTTCGAATTCCAGTTGAATTCATTGCATTCACTTACGCGCAAATACCTTTGGGAATGATATTAAACCATCTCTTCTTTCCAGTTATGGCTTAAAAAACAGGACAGATTGGGTTCTATAGGCTTGACTGGCAATCAGTCTACCACAGAAATCAATGGCAACCTACTGCTGGATAATCTTCTGCCCAGTCATTCATGTCTCTTTAGAGACATGATCGCGCAAGCGTGTTTTACGTATGGCACTTAACTGACTGACTGAATATAATAGTTGAAAGCATGATTAAGGCTTCTACTGTTCAAAAAATGGGGGATCAGTTTTATATTGTTATGAAGTAATAAACTGATCCCCCTTTAATTACTACTTAATAATATAATACATCTCTTCCCCCTCTTGCTATGAGTCAAATAACAGGACAGATTGGGTTCTATAGCCTTGGCTGGCAATCAGTCTACCGCAGAAAACAATGACAACCTACTACAGGATAATCTTCTGCCCAGACATTCATGTCTCTTTAGAGACATGTTCGCCCAAGCGTGTTTTACGTATGGCACTTAACTGACTGACTGAATATAATAGTTGAAAGCATGATTAAGACTTCTACTGGTCAAAAAATGGGGGATCAGTTTTATATTGTTATGAAATAATAAATTGATCCCCCTTTAATTACTACTTAATAATATAATACATCTCTTCCCCCTCTAGCTATGAGTCAAATAACTGGACAGATTAGGTTCTATAGCCTTGGCTGGCAATCAGTCTACCGCAGAAAACAATGGCAACGTACTGCGGGATAATCTTCTGCCCAGTCATTCATGTCTCTTTAGAGACATGATCGCCCAAGCGTGTTTTACGTATGGCACTTAACTAACTGAAGCTTGATTCTGAAAAGAGAAATTATCTAGCTCGACAAATTGAAACAATTTTCTTCACAGCAAACCTAGAAACTGACTCAATATTGTTTTTCCACTTAACGTGAGCCGTGAATGTTTGACATAGAAGACGCAATGTGTCACTCTAATAGAGATTACATCAGCCATGTTGATGGAAGTCAGAAAGGGTTCTCTCAAATGATTAATAGATAGAATTTATTTGGAGGCATTAAAATTAACAAGCTATTCTTTGCTCTAGTTAAAACGGACTGTAGATCGTTTTTAGATCAGTCACCAATTTTATAATATCGAAACGATCAGAACTACCGGGAAAACAAGAATAAATGGTTATTAAATCATCTATAATAGCAAGTTGCGAATTAACTTGTACGGGGGGGGGGGGGTTCTATCTGTGTTACTATCAGAAAATGGAAGAAATCTTGAGTTATATTAGTTTTTCAGAAAGAAACGCTTCTTTACTTTATGAATTTCTAAACCTCCTAAATTAAGATAGCGAGACTATTTTGGGGACCCTAGATGGTATGCCAGTATTTGTTATCGGAGGCCACAATTTGAACAACATAAGATACGCAGATGATACAGTGCTGATTGCGCACATAGAAAGGAAACTAAAAGATCTCCTACAGAAGGTAACTGAAGAAAGTGACAAAAAAAAGCTACAAATGCACTGCAAGAAAACCGAATACATGGTCAACAGCAAACTGAGGTGCCCAAAATGCCAAATACATTTGGAAGATACTAAAATAAAGAAAGTACAAAAATATAATTATCTGGGAAGTGTTCTAACAGAAGACGGAAAGTGCGACACTGAGATCCGAAGACGAATTGGCATGGCGAAGGACGCGTTGCAGAAGCTGAGTAAAGTATTAAAAAACAGGAAAATTTCGCTGGAAACCAAGAAAAGAGTACTGGATTGCTATTTGATGTCAGTTCTGCAATTTAGCAGTGATGATGGACAATATCATCGAAGATGAAGGAAAGAATTTGAGCAACTGAAATATGGTTCTACAGAAGGAAGATGTGGATATTATGGACTGAGCATGCAAACAATAATAAGTTGTTGGGTAAAATTGAAACGAAAAGGAAATTAACTTTGAACATCAGGAAGAGATAGCCAATGTCCCTGGGACTTGCAATAGGAAAGGATGCATTGGAAAACCTGATACTAACAAAGCAGATAGAGGAAAAAAAGAGACAGAGTAAAGCAGCGGATAACATACTTGAATGGCCTGATAAGGTAGATGACGGAACGGGGGTTGCGTGGAGCAACAGGAAAAAACATATTAAGAGCCGCTAGGGATAGGGAGACGAGGAAGGCCATGATCGCCTACGCCCTAAAAGGGCAAGACACATAGAAGAAAAAGATGTTTGCATATTGATACAATTTAAGACTTCCCCAGTTATCCAACTCTCACTCTGCATTAGGAACTTAAGCATATATGCTTTCAGACAGAGCACAACACTAAGTTTCTAGATTGATGCTCAGTCAGTCAGTGGCCATATGTGGTGCATGCTTGGGTGAGCAGGTCTATTTTGAGAGGTGATTGACTAAGCAGGAGATTTCTCGCAGAGGCTTGCCATTACTTTCTGCGGTAGACCGGTGAGAAGCAAGGTTATAAAACCTACTCTGCTCTAATATTCAATTCTCTTGTCCAATTCAGTAACTTAATTGACATACGTGATACGCGCTTGGGTGATCTTGAGTCTTTCGAGTCGACTGACTAAGCAGAAGATTTTCCTTCACTAGTTTGCCATTACTTTCTACGGTACACCGGCTGCCAACCAAGGTTATAGAACTCAATCTATCCTGCTATTCAGTCCATACCTGGAGAGAGAAGAGATGGATTCCTACCTTTCCCAAGGGTAATTGTGTGTAAGTTAATGAAGCAAAATCGACTGGAATTCGAATACAACAATCAACAAGAAACACGGACAGATTTGATAAATATATATGCGTTTGTATAGAGAGCAGATTAACGCAAATTTTCTCGGATCATTTTAATATCATCATCGCTTTACTTGTGAAATAAATTCAAGTTAGTTGCAAGAATGTCGCTGGCAATGTTGTTCTTATATTAAAAACGCAAGTTCTTTCGTGGCAACTGTTGAATGTTTTCTGAGAGAATTTTGGGTTGAAGGTGTTGAATGTAACGTTTGTGAACAGGGAAAGATATACTAAAAAATGTAAATTTCTATTTCTTTGGTCAATAGATTATTCAGGCCATATCAGAGGTCGCTTATGGATTTATAAATCAAGTCATGTCAATTTACGTATTTTTAATTTTATTTTTCTTACTATTGTTCACCAAAGGTAGGATTAGGTATGCTGTATCAAAAGGAAAGATTATGTTGAATATATTATGGTTGATCCTAGTCTTGAAGAGTTTGTAGGGACCTCGGTGATGCTTAATAAATTGGCCTCGTGCCAAACACGTCCAACGTCCTCACAATTTAAATATCAAAAAGTTGAAGGTTGGATGTTGAAATATGGAAGGACAAAATATTTCGTTCCTACATTTATAGTAAAAGTTTATTAACAAATTCACAAAATTGAAAGAAGAATAATATAAGTGAAATTTCGTTAACTGGACACTAAAACATAAATGCAGGTAGTTTGGTAGTTAAAAATGTTCAAAGAGAATCATAAGTATTTATAATGTCCACAGAAGTTTAGAATTCATAGTTGTGGAGTAGCAGAATGTAAAGACTCGCGTTCCTTTCCCTTTTTCGGTGTTTGGCGACAGGGTGAGAAAGAAGCAATAAAGAAATTGTACTTAGCGCGTCCTGTTGTCGTTATTATTGTTGCTCTCTTTGTCGGCGTGGAGTGAAAATGAAGAAAAGGAAAATTGAAAGAAACGGTCGAATGAATCTGTGACGCGATCTTAAATTCGGGTGGTGTGGAGTGAAAAAAGAAGAAAAGAAAATTGGAAGAAGTGGTCGACGAGACGCGACCGAGTCAGCTTGAAGTTTCTTCCTTACATTCGGAGATGCTATCAGATACCGCTCCCGTTCTGATTGATTTTGACCGGTCAGTGAACGTGGTTTAAAGAGGCAAGTTTATCATGTTGCCAGCTCCAGCAAGCATTTTCAGTCTTAGGTGTGAAAAAACGTTTAACTGACGTCATATATGAATTTTCTATTTCTTATCGAATCAAGATACAGAATTTTGTTTTTCACACTGATTTGTGAAATTTTCCTTGAGCTGGGTTTTGTACAAATGTTTTTAGTCGTTTTGAAGCGGATGTGCGTTGTGGTGCAGTGGATATCGGCTCGTAACGAGAAACCGGGGAGCCGAGTTCGAATTCCAGTTGAATCCATTGTATTCACTTACGCGTAAATACCATTGGGAAAAGTACTAATCCGTCTCTTCCTTCCAGTTATGGGTTAAATAGCAGGACAGATTGGGTTCTATATCCTTGGTCGGCAACCAGTCTACCGCAGTAAGCAATGGCAACCTACTGCGGCATAATCTTCTGCCCAGTCAGTCATGTCTCTTTCGAGACATGATGGCCCAAGCGTGTATCACGTATGGCACTTAACTGACTGACTTACTGACTGACTGACTGACTGCAGGTGTGCAATTTTACTTTGTGTGTTTTGGTTGACTGTTGGATGATATAGGATTTGTATCTTGTAAGCTTAAATTCGTAGTAATCGTGGAAAACAGTTAAGAACTTTCTATATATAATCATAACGCAATTACGATGAACATTTTAAATGCTATAACCTTTAAAACTATCATTAATCGTTCCTCCCTCGATCTAAGTGGTATTCTAGTGATAAAAATCTGCAAGTGGAAGTTTCTAAATTCCGACCTAGATTCACTTAACCTCACATATTTTAATTTATTTATTTATTCATTCATTTTTTATCTGTTGTGTGATCCTTTTGAATAGCACATTTTACTGACCCTTTTTGCTGGCCATAAACAAGAGACACTTCAGGCAGAGCTAACATTATTTAAAAGCCATTTGACATCACGCGTGTTCAGATAGTTGCGTACAATACCTGTTGTTTTACAATGTAATTGTAATTTTTCATGAGTTCTTGACGAAAGTACTACAGTGTTTATCGTTTCCACGGATTATAAGCTATTCATGGCTAGAAAGATTCCGTGACGTGAAGATAAAACTGGTCATATCAACTTAGACAATCTTCAATTTCGACTATGGTTTGATTTGGAGGCAGATGGCCCAGCCAGATTTTTTTACGTGATATTCATGAATGAATTCCATGTTTCAACCAAAGATTTGTAGATGGAACTGGCTAGGTGCTCATATTTGCAGCAACACTACGACAATAAGCTGTCATGATTCTAATGATATGTAAATAATCAGTAATAAAATCCTTTTTTTTTCCATTAGACTATATCAACCTGCAACCAGTTTAAAGGGACCATTTTTTTAAAATTTTTCATTAATCTCAATTAAGGTTATAAGATTTAATAAATAAGTAAATTTTCCTGTCTTAATCCATCCTGCACATACATAAATCCACCACCCGCCCGTGTATTGAATACTGCTGCAACATCTGGTCGGGTGCCCCAGCTATTCACCTCGGGGTTCTTGACAAAATCCAACGGAGAATTTGCAATGTGATAGATACCGACTTGGCGGTTCGGCTGCAGACGCTCACTCACGGCGTGACGTGGCTTCCCTGTGCCTCTTCTATAAATACTTTCACGGCTTCTGCTCCAATGAACTTAGATCACTGGTGCCCCCTAGGTATGAATTTACACGAGTTACTAGATTAGCAACTAGGTCCCACCCCTTGACAGTGGAACCGATAAACTGTAACCGCAATTGCTACTCTAACAGCTTCATTTCACGCACTTCCCACCTGTGGAATTCCCTTCCATGTACTTGCTTCCCCGACAGCTACAATCTCCAGGAATTTAAATGTAAGGTCAATAGACGTCTTCTATCACACTAATTTGCATCCATTCTCACAAGCTCATTTTCCATCTACTTCACCCACATCCTCAGTATCCTCATCCGTCTTTACCCTCCTCTTGACATTTCCTATAACTAACCCTTTTTTTCATCACTTTCCCCTATGTAACCCCTGCGCAACAGTGGCAGTAGAATGGCTTTATTTGGGTGAGATGATTAAAAAAATTATAAATCTAAAAATTGAAAATTAGACTGACATATTTTAACGTTTCCGTATTTCATCTGAACTTCGTGATAGACGAACTTTAATCAAAAAGGTCAGTAGATCGGAAAATAATAAAATTAGCAAGATAGAGGTTAAAACGGATTCTATCGATTCTCTATTGTTATCCATCTTTCGAAAGTGTCTGCACTTACTATGTCCTATGTAGATTCGCAGACGCCATATTGGACAACCAAATTTACTGTAAATGGACTCCTGTTGTCATACATAATGAATTACATATCCGTTTCTCTTTCTTCCGATGAAAACGTTTGATGTAAAAAGCTTAAGCGAGCCGGTAAAAGGTTGTCATTGTACTGACGTAAACAATAGATACATATATAAGATTCTAATGTAGTAAATTAATATCCTAGATATTAGTTACAAGAAATCCTATTGCACAGAAGGATAAAGAATTTTGTATATATAATACAATTTTTTAACCTTGAAAACAACGACATTGCAAGATGTGTCTGAATGGAAAGACAACCAGAAACAACCAACCAAACTGGAGTAAAAGTAAACACAATGTTGGTGGGGTCATAACAAATACACAACAGTGAAAAATCGGTTCCCGTGCTTTCACTAAAGTTAAGCAACGTAAAGGCTGGTAAGATCTAAACTGGTAACCGCTTGGTAATAAAGAGTGGTGTAAGCTTTGATTTGTAAGTGGCAAATGAGATAATGGCCGAAATCGTTAATTAACCGATGGCCAAATAAATAAAAGCGTTGGTTGGATCCAGTCGGTTGTGAGTTCAATATATGACTACAGCAGCGCTGAACAAAAAAAAAAAAAATAATAGACAGTTCAGTTAAATGGAGCCCACTAGACATCCGTAAGTGGCATGACTCATGAAACAAGAATAATCAGCCCAGTGATCGAAGTAAAACGTTCAGTTCAAAATTCAAATCACCTGAAGAAGATCGAAGCATAGAACGGCCGACATATCCTGAACATAACAAGAAAGATAAAGTTATCTACTGCACCGCCTGCAGTCCGGGCAATGTAAATAAGATAAATAATACATTATTATCTCAGAAAAAAAATTTTCAAATCTAAATTCAGAAAATTGCACAGTTTAGATTGCTTACCTATTGAATATTTTTTTAATTTACAGAAAGAGGTAACAGCATATAAGTTAAGCATCATTTGGCATCAGGGCTTCCATTCAAATGAGGTTGAAACACCGGTTTTCGTAACATTCAAAGCCTGGCCAGGACCTTGATGAGCAAATGCGTGAGAGTAACATATGCTCTAATCTTTGGATGTGCAGGTGGTGCAGTAGATAATTACTCGGAATTGTTAAACACAATGCCTAGTTTAAATTCCTGTTGAGTTCTTGATATTCTCTTAAGCACAAAGGAAAGGTACGGGTTCACTAAACCATTATTATCGTATAATAATCTAATAATCCAAAAATATGTTCTGGTTTAACATAATCTACAAATTATTGATAAACGATAGGAAACGAATTAATGTATCAATTGGGTTAAGTATGGGTGCAAATAATGCCTGAATATCTTAGATACAGTAGTCGTGATCCTATAAAAACAGCAAATGAACAAAATATTATAGATCAACTGATCCGGATATAACTCCGCTTTTGACTACAAAATAGTCTTTATGAATTGAAAATTTGTGGAACCAACATAGGTATCCTCACTTGAAGAGATAATCATGTCTTATCAAAATGCATGACGCACTAAATCTAAACTTATTTATAAATGGAACTTTGTCTGTGTGTGTGTGTGTGTGTGTCTGCGTGTGCATGCGTGTGTGTGTGTGTGTGTGTGTGTCCGTGTGTATGCGTGTGTATCGGTTACCTATAGATTCCAAAACGGCTGAACAGATTTTCTTGAAAATTTACACAGTTGTACTATAAGCGTCTGCGAGTGTTATTAGCTTTGTTTTGTGTCGAGGTACCCCCGATAAATATCGAAAATCGATAATCGAAAAAATCGGGTTATAGAAGGAGTGGTTCGATTTGAATCAAATTTGACACACTCATAGACAAAGACATAAGAAACAATATTCAATAGTTTCAAGTTTTCTGTTCTTACAATAGGGTAAAAAATCGATAATATATATACATATATATATATATATATATATATATATATATATATAAAAGGCAAGATGTTTGTGTGTGTGTCTGTTTATCTGCCTATATGTCTGCATTTTTTGCAGCCCTTTTATTTTAGTTTTTGTTTCGGGTTTGGCTCTAAATAGGTATAATTGTAGTTCTCAGAGGATTTATTTAGCCTTCAAAATTCAGTTTACGACGTAAAAAACTTATTTGATATCGATAAGAGGAAATCAAAATTTGACTTACATCCATTCATTTTTCTTTCAGTCTACGGTTTCGCTTTAACTGGAAACAACTATTGCTTTTTAGTCTTTCGTGCCAACGTCCAAAGAGTCTGAGCTCCAGGACCATGGATTAGTTTTTAAGCTTTCATTACACCCGCGCAACGCCGGACTATACTGCTAGTATATATTAATTTTAAGCGGATCTACGAAACAATTTCGTCTATATGAAAGTAACCAACAGGCAAGATCTGTTCATAATTTCAAAAATAAAAATTAGAGTGAAATTATTCAAAAAGTAGAGTGAATATCAGATGAAGCCGGAGAGAAATCTATCAATCTCGTCTCATAATTTCTCGATATCGAGCAATTGTTTTGGCCACACGATTCGCTGCTAGTTTCAGTGTATCCGCTGAGTTTAATTCTAGAAAATCTGGGACCGTGGATTGTATTGGGATATATAGTGTATATGCGAGTGAGATAGCTATAGTTTGAAACGTCGTGGTCACTGGTTCACAAGATATTTAGCCGAAACAGTGAAATTAACCAATGGTAAATGAACACAACACAACCCATTTTCGAACCACTAGTATGCCATCAGTTGTAGTCAACTTGGTTTCAGAACTTTATGGTCTGTACGCGTAGACAAGAAACAATTGATGTTACGAATTCAGGCCAAGCTACACAATGCCAACTGGCCATGATATATTTAGCGAAGTCGCAAACCAAGGTGACATACCAGCTCATAGCGCCGTAGCCTTTACAAGAGATAACTTTGGTGGCTCTTCTGTTTCAGCTGAGAAGAACGATAACAGTGGATTCGAGAAAACAATTTCTTTAAGATATATTTAACCCGTGAAAATTAACCATTGGTATATAGTAACCAGCGTCAATGACGCCAGTTTAATTACAATTTAGTCACAATTTTCAGTATCATATTTACTTACCTAGATAATATGTTATCCAGTTCCAATTAATGTTAATTCAAAGTACAAATTTTGAAGCGTGTGCATGTAAAATATTTCAAATAACAAGTGGCTGCTGGTACCTTGACCAGGATAGCTTCGCATAACAGAATAAATAAATAAATAAAAATCCCAAACTTTTTTTTCCAAATGAAGCATGAACGCCAAAAAGTGAGGGAAAAAAACCCCCGAAAAATACAGATTTAAGAAATAATTCGTAACATACCTCACAGTTTAACACAGGAAATAAACCAGACTGGCAACTGGGTCCCACCTATTCACAGTCAGGTTAGCCAAATGCAGACGACAATTCTACTCCTGCAGCTTCTTCTCTAGCACTTCCCGCCTGTGGAACTCGCTCCCGTATTCTTGCTTTCCTGACGGCTACAACTTCCAGAAATTTAAATGCAAAGTCAAGACTCATCTACTAACCACTGGACTCTATCTCTCCCCACTCCCGTATAACCTTCCCTTTCTCTCCACATATGTATCTGTCATCGCAACTGCTTTCTCAGCTTTCTATTGTTCCTTTCTAACTAGTTTGTACTCCTCACTCTTTTCTAATTAATCTTTTTACATTTATATAGCCCTCTGCTCGGGGTGAAATGATTAAAAAAAAATAAAGATTTATATTTATTATTTTCAAAATTGGGTATGATCTACCCATGGTTAGTAGTCGTGTAACTTTAACTGATGTTTAGTAAATTTCATCCAAAGAAAGTACGGACTTCTTGGTCAATGAATTCCTATTTGTATAGCGGGTACCAGTGAGCTAAGTTCATCGGAGCAGAAGCCGTGAAAATATTTGTAGAAGAGACACAGTGAAGCCACCCTTCGTCGGGGAGAAAGCGACTGTAACCTAGCTGCCAAGTCGGCGTCGATTAGATTAAAGATTCTCCATCGATTATGAACAGATTTAACCTGTTGGGTGTTTTCATATCAAAAAACTGTTTCTTGAATCCGCTTAAGGGCATCAACTTATGAACTTTTCAGTCCAGACTCGCGTAACCCTTATCATGAGAGATGAGAACATATGCTACATTTTTTCTTCATGGTGTCCAGAGTATGAAGAAATGCGTAACGCGAATATCTGTGACTATTCAGTCAATAAAATCCATAATTTCTTTATAAGAAAACGTTTAATATTACAATATCATCCTATGTATGAAAAGGAACTCTCAGCTGACCTGATGATAAAGTTTCTGGACTTCCTTATTATTGCCTTGTCCGAGAAATGACAATGATTGTCTGCGTTCATCTAGAGAGCATACTCAACTACGAATAGTCCTAAATTATTTCTATTTTCAATACTAAATAATCATAAATTCACAATTTCAAACGCAATCTCTGAAGACGTTTAGGCCGATGCCTATGATGCCTAAACCTAGATATCAAGCCGATTCATTGAGGTTCTATAATCATCAGGGAAACAATTTTGCTCTAAAAAAAAGGCAGTTTTCATATACTTCTTCATTTCTTACATATATGTGTTGGTGATACAAAAGATGATAAAAAATGAATTGTATGCAACAGTGTTGGGTGAAAAATGTCCTGACGAAACCACGGCGGATTGCATTCGAAAGAAGTGATGCTGTGAATCTGTCAGGATGGGAAGAGCTTTTTGTATCACAGGTTCGAAAATTCATACGTTGGATAATTAAATAAAACATCAATAAGTACTGTTTCTAAGTAAACCTATTATAGGCAGAAAACGCACATGAAGATGGCCAATCGGAAGAGTTCCGTTTTACCTCAGGACAACATTAGAGTTCACGCCTATGGTGCTGCTTCGCAGGGATTTTCTGATGCACATATCCTACCCACCTGATCCCGTTGTATTGTAACCCCTTTTTTGTGCAATATTCTTTTACAGGAAAAATTTCGAATCCTCTGAAAATTTGTAAAACCAACTAGACCAGTTCAAGTACCAGAAAAATGCTATGGTAGAGGACAGTATGAAGAATGTGTCTCAAATATGACGAAATGTAGAGGAACAGAATTGTATATATATGCGCTTGCTATAAAAAAAGGCAGTTTTCATGTACTTCTTCTTTTCTTACACATATGTGTTGGAGATACAAAAAATGCGCCTACATACATTGCGCCTACTTGGAAGAAAGTTTACAGCTGATATGAATTTCAAAATTTATATTGAATCACTTGCAAAGTCTGCAGCTAAAAATGTTGGTTAACTATGTCATGTCAAACAATTTTTCCCCAGAATCTATCTTATCAATGCACTAATCTGTGAATATTGCATTTGATAGAAAATTTTAATACGGCCCATAATATTCTTTTTATCATTTCACCTCAAGCAAGGCATTCCACTGCCATTATTGCACAAGGGGTTAAATAGGGTAAAGTGATGGGAAAGAATAGTTAGTTATAGGAAATGTCGAAAGGAGACGGATGAGGATACCGAGGATGAGGGTTGAGTGGATGGAAAGAGTGTTGGAGAGAATGGATGCGAGTTAGTGTGATAAGAGATCACTGTTGACCTTACATTTAAATTCCTGGAGATTGTAGATGTCGAGGAAGCAAATTATGGAAAGGGAATTCCACAGTCGGGAAGTGCGAGAAAAGAAACTGATAGAAATTGTGATTACCTTTTATCTGTTTCACTGTAAAATGGTGAGATCTAGTTGCTATTCTAGTATCTCGTGCAAATTCATACCTAGGGGGCACCAGTGATCTAAATTCATCGGAGCAGAAGCCGTGAAAATATTTATAGAAGGGGCACAGGGGAGCCACATCACGCTGCCGAAAGAGTGACTGCAGCCGGACTGCCAAGTCGGGATCGATCAAATTACAGATTCTCCGTTGTATTTTCTCAAGAACCCCGAGGAAAATAGCAGGGGCACCCGACCAGATGTAGAAGCAGTATACAAAACACGGGTGGATGGTAGATTTATATATGTGCAGGATGGATTCAGATGGGAAAAACTTCCGGGCCCTGCACAGAGAACCGACTTTCATAGCCGCGGATTTAGCAATGGATTTGGTATAGTCATTCCACTTGAGGTCTGCTGAGAGTGTGAGGCCAAGGAAGCGTAGTCTTTTACTCTCATGGAGGCAAGCCTGTTCCATACTAATGGGAGGTAGGATCGATTGTCTATGATGGTTAATTGATAGCAGCTTCGTTTTGGAAGCATTAAAATTTACCAGCCATTCCTTACCCCAGTCCACTACGGACTGGAGGTCCTTCTCAAGCTTGGCAGTGAGGTTCGCTTTGTCGCCCACACGGGATTTTTGATCGGGGCGAGAGTAAACTGTGGTGTCATGCCTACTTGGGATCTTATAGCTTCGGGGAGATCATTAATGTAGATCAGAAAGAGCGTAGGACCTAGGATAGAGCCTTGAGGGACATCCGCGTTCGTATGGTAGTTCTGGGAGGCATGTCCGTTTAATACTACCTTCAATGTGCGATTAGAGAGGAATGACTGGATTAGGTCAAACAAATATCCAGTTATACCATAGCTCCGCAGTTTGCTTAGAAGGCCAGCATGCCAGATTCTGTCGAACGCTTTGAAGAAATCCAAGGCAACGTTTCGAGCTTCCCCATTCTTGTCGAGAGCCTGGTATATATACTCAGTGATGGTCGTTCGCATATCACCAGTAGACCTGGTGAAGCGGAAACCACACTGTTTGTAAGAGAGGAGCCTGTATGCTGTGAGATGCTGAACCACCTCGGCGTTGATAATGATTTCGAACACTTTGCCAAAGATCGGAACGAGGCTGACAGGGCTGTAATTAGCGGGGTCCGAGTGTTCTCCAGTATTGTTAAATATAGGAACTGCAGAGGAGACTTCCAAGTTAGCAGGAAGCAGATAGAGAAGACAGAGGAGAGTTCAGGGGCACATTTCTTCAAGACTATGATTGGGATTCCGTCCTCTCCCCTCGCTTTGTGTGGGTCAAGTTTTGAGATTATGTTAGAGAGTAGCGAGGGGGTAATGTGGACGTCATTAAGTTGAGACTCAGTTCTAGGTGGGAAGTCGGATGTAGATACTCCAGACGAATCCCGTCTCAAATTGGTAGAGAATCTGCGAGCAAAGCATTCGGCCTTGTCCGCTGAGGAGGTGAGGACCTCAAATCCATTGATTAGCGGTGGTATAGAGGTTTTACTCTTGTTAAGCACGCTTTTACAGAGTCGGCAATAGTCTTTGGCGTAGAACCTACAGGATGCTATGCGTTGCTTCCTTCTGGCAGCAAACAACATCTTAGCTTCGTTAAGTATCTTTTTACACTTATTACGAGCTGAGACGAAAAGGCGCCTGTTTTGGTCCGACACATGATTTCGATAGAGCCGGAAGAAGTGATTCCGGTGGGCAATGGCGGCCGAACAGGTGGGCGAGAACCAGGGGGACGAACGGGATTTAAGCTGAAATTTCCTGGCTGGGATGAAAGCATCGACGCCAGCCTTAACCCAAGAGGAGACCTCGGATGCACAGTCTACAACGGGAAGACTAAAAACGTTGTTTCAAGGGAGGTCACACAGGAAGTCGAGGCATAGTGTTTTACTCTCAGAAGGCAAGACTGTTCCATGCTAATGGTAGGTAGGAGCGATTGTCTATGATGTTTTATTGATAGCTGCTTTTTTGGAAGCATTAAAATTTACAAGCCATTTCTTACCCCAGTCATTCTCAAGCTCGGCAGCGCGGTTCGCTTTGTTGCCCAAACCAGAATTTTGATCGAGGCGAGAGTAAACTGTGGTATCATCGGCGTACATGCCTACTTGGGATCTTATAGCACCAGGGAGATCATTAATGTAGATCAGAAAGAGCGTAGGACCTAGGATAGAGCCTTGAGGGACACCCGCGTTTTTTATGGTAGTTTTGGGAGGCATGTCCGTTTAATACTACCTTTAATGTGCGATTAAAGAGGAATGACTGGATTAGTTCAAACAAATATCAAGTTATACCATGGATCCGCAGTTTGCTTAGAAGGCCAGCATTCTAGACTCTGTTGAACGCTTTGGAGTCAAGTTTTCTGAGTGGTAAGTTGACTCGATCACTCTTTTTTCCATTTTTTTCTTTTTTTAGAAGCAACAATAAGAGAATACCAGTCAGTTAGTCACGTGCTATAAGTGATACACGCTTGGCCAATCATTATCCCGACTTGGCAGTTCAAGTACAGTCAATTTCTCACCGGCGCAGTGTGGCTTCCCTGTGTCTCTTCTACGAATACTTTCATGACTTCTGCTCCGATGATCTTAGCTCACTTGTGCCCCTTATATATAAATTTACTCGCGCCACATGATTAGCACCTAGGTCTCACCCTTTGACTGTGAAACCAATAAAATGTCAACGCAATTTCTAATCCATCAGTTTCTTTTCTTGCACTTTCCGCCGGTGGAATTCATCTTCCATTTACTCGGAGAGCTACAATCTCTAAGAATTTAAATGTAAAGTCTCACTAATCTTCATCCTTTCTCTCATTCTTCTTTCTTCATTCACTGCGCTCTCATCTTTCCCTTACCCACTTCCTGTCACCCACTATAATCTGTCACTTTTTCTCATAATTTTCCTCCTATGTAATCCCATGCAAAACAGTGGCAGTAAAACGCTTTGCTTCGGGCAATATGATTATAAAAAAAAAAATTCTATACAACTATAATGTGGATATTAAGTGGGAGATCAATTGTACATTACAATCAATATATAGACTGATCCCTCAATTTATGGCCACATCCATCCTTGTCTTAACCACTTCCTGACACCCCCTATAACCTGTCTCTCTTTCTGATAACTTTCCTCCTATGTAACCCACTGCACAACAGTGGCAGTAAAATGCCTTGCTTGGGGCGATATGATTATAAAAAAGAAATTCTATACAATTATAATGTGGATATAAAGTAGGGGATCGGTTGTACATTAAAGTCAGTATATAAACTGATCCCCTACTTTATGGCCACAACCATCCTTGTCTTAACCACTTCTTGACAACATCTATAACCTGTCACACTTTCTCATAAATTTCCTCCTATGTAATCCCATGCAAAAAAAGTGGCAGTAAAACGCCTTGCTTGGGGCAATATGATTATTAAAAAAAAATTCTATACAATTATAATGTGGATATAAAGTGGGGGATCAATTGTACATTACAATCAATATATAAACGGATCCCCTACTTTATGGCCACAGCTATCCTTGTCTTAACCACTTCTTGACAACATCTATAACCTGTCACTCTTTCGCATAACTTTCCTCCTATGTAATCCCATGCAAAACAGTGGCAGCAAAATGCCTTGCTTGAGACGATATGATGATACAAAAAAAATGGCTCGAAAGAGACATAACTGATTGGGCAGATGATTATCCCGGAGTAGGTTGCCATCATTTTCTGCGGTATACTTGTTCCCAGCCAAGGCTATAGAACCTAATGTGTCTTGTTATTTAACACATAACTGGAGGAAAGAGACGGATTAATACCTTTCCCAAAAGACAGATTAATACCTTTCTCAAGAGTATTTGCGCGTAAGTGAATGCCAGGAATTCAACTGAAATTTGAACTCGGTTCCCTGATTTTTCATTTGCAAGAACCTGCCGAGCATTAGAACAGATGTTTCTAAGTTACAGTTTTGCTTTAAATTAATTTGTTGTATGATCAAACTTGTTGCCGAGAGAGTATGAACAAACTATCCTTGACTCGAGAATTCGTTCGATTAATGAACATAGTATTTAAAGGTTTGGGTACACCGAAGCCATGAATATTTAAAGCAAGTTAACAGTACATTACAATAGCTCTTTACTCTGAGAACATTAATATTATATAAAATGCGTTACGTTTGCAAGCAAAGAAAGATACAGCGAAGAGATATTTTAAATCTCGGGAAGTCAGTAATAACCACTTAAACCAAATCATCACACAGAATGAGGCCAAGTTCTGGGAGTATGTTTGTATAGCTCTGTCTCAAATGAGGGAAAAGGGTAATTGAACAAAATTGCATATTTGTGATTGACTATATGTATTTTCTCAATACATTCACCTCAACCTAGGCCTTATCTAGCGTATCTGCAACCAATCAATGAGGCATCGAATTCATTGTTCAAAAACGAAACTGATCACTTTTAATCTTGGCCTGGGTATGACGATGAGCTACATCCGGCAGCAAAACTCCAATCTGGAGATCTTGAAGAATATGAAACCACATCTTAATTGCTCTTGTTCTCATATACACCCTGACCAGGAGTGGTAGCGCCTGTTAGGAAGCCCACTAATGGCAAATATTTAAAAACCAAACTGGGATCATTACATGCTTCTTCTTCTATGTGACATGTTCCTTCACGACGTAGACAATCATTGCTTTCCACGTTTCCCTGGTAATTCTTAGCACGCTTTCTCCCGTTAGGCAAACCAAACCTCGCTCTGTTATCCACCTGCCCTTCAAGGCCCTTTAAATATGGTATTCGCTGCTTTCCGCTATCTCTTTTCACCTCTCTCTGATGTGAGTATCAGATTCTGTAAATCTTCCTTCCTCATCACATGTTCCAAGAACTTCAGCTGTCTCTTCATGATGTTCAGTATTAATTTCCTTTTCGTTTCTGTTTTTTCTGAAACCTCATCATTGCTCACATGCTTGATCGATCAGATTCACAGCATCCTTCTGTAGAACAACATTTCCTTTGCTTCAATTTTATTCTTTAATCTTTGATGATATTGCCCTGCATCCACTGACATATTGAAGGATAGACATCAGATAGCAATCCATTACTCTATTCTTTGTGTCTAACAAAAGATTCGTGTCTCTTAATACTCTACTCAGCTTTTGGTACGCATAATTCATCATGCCAATTCGCCTTCGGATTTCTGTGTCACACTTTTCGTCTTCTGCTAGAACACTCCCCAAGTACTTAAATTTTTGTACTTTTTCATTTTTGTATCCACAGTTTGCTGATGACCATACATTCGGTTTTCTTGTAGTTTATTTGCATATTTTATAGTAAAAATAGCAGGACTACCTTGAAAATATCAAAATATTACCGACAAGGTATTTTTTAAACAAAAAAATAATTTTGACTCACGACAAAAACCCACTTTACAAAATTATTTTAATGGAACCTGATTTACAATCTCATTTCTTACAAAGAATATATATTCTGTATATACAAAACTATGTTAAAAATATTGTTGGCATTAAACAACCAATTGAAATTGATATACCGTAAAGCAAATAAAATTAAATCAAATCTCTTCTAATCATCTGTATATGTATTCTGTATATACAAAACTATGTTAAAAATATTGTTGGCATTAAACAACCAATTGAAATTGATATACCGTATAGCAAATAAAATTAAATCAAATCTCTTGTAATCATCTTAGAAAACCCTTGTTAACTTCCATCAACATGGCTAATATTAATCTTCAGGAGAGTGACATTATTCGCCTACATGGAATAAGATTTACAGTTGACATGAATTTCAACAGGTACATTGAATCAGTTGCGAAGCCTGCAGCTAATACTATTTGCTAACGATGCCATGCTTGATAATTTTTGTCGCCAGAATCTATCTTGCATATTTATAAGTTTAACGTTTGTTCATGCTTTTGTAAGGATAAAAAGGAGCTTATCTCCCTTTGGTCGAGATAAAGTCACGTGGTCACATGAAATCCGCTCGTTACGTCATTTCTTTTTCAGCTAACATCAACCAAGTAAGAATGCTTTCCCTTCTACTTTTGCCATTGGCCTAAACAGAATCTGCTTACCCTTATGTTCTGCTGGAACATAAAACACCTGCCGTCCTGTGGGGGCATAGATGAAGCCTACTGTATCTCTTTGGTTTACAGAAAGTACTAACACACGGGAAAATTTCACTAGAAACAACAAAAAAAAGAGTGCTGGATTGCTATGTGATGTCAGTTCTTCAATGGGGCAGTGAATGCTCGACAATATCATCGAAAATGAGGACAAAACTGGAAGCGGCGGAAATGTCGTTCTACAGAAGGATGCTGCGGATATCGTGGACTGAGCATGCGAGCAATGATGAGGTGTTGGAAAGACTGGCGACAAAAAGGGAAATTAATACTGAGCAACAGGAAGAGACAGCTGAAGTTCCTGGGACACGCAGTGAGGAAGGAGAGCTTGAAGAACCTGATACTGACTGGCCAGATAGAAGGAAAGACAGACAGAGGAAGGCAGAGGATAACATATTTGCAGGGCCTGATCAGATGGATGACGGAACAGGGGTTGCCAGTAGTAACAGGAGCAAACATACTAAGAGACACAAGGGATAGGGAGACGTGGAGAACCATGATCGCCTACGTCCTGAAGGGACAGGGCACATAGAAAAAGAAGAAGGCTCCTCCAAATCTGGAGTCATGACAATGGCCAAACGAGGTATCTTCAATTTAAGACTTTTCATTTTATTCCTTCTGATACATTGCTTTGCTTTAAGTATAATAGATATTTATTTTTCCGTATGTGGACACCTGTTTGAATATATGTATTGTGTATTCAGAAAATAAAAGTCTCTTTGAGAAAAAACGTTCATTCATTCATTTGTCCATTTCGCCTTACCGTTGCATGGTAACCCGCCTTAATATTTATATTAAGCCACGTGGGAACAGAAACAAGTTATTTTGCCCTTGCTAAGAAAATATGACCTATCTCTCTATTTTCATATTGCTGCCACTCCTGCTATATATTTAAAGTTTTTTTTTATCAAATGCGAAGAAGAATCTTCATTGTTCAAAACAGTAGCTACTCTGGCATGTACACATCGCTCATCCACTAAAATGAATTAGAGAACCCTGGGCGGGTATAATGACAATATATACGCTAAAAATATGCCTTCTTCTACCGAACACCCATATCCCAGAGGTAGAATCGCCGGCTGAAGCCAATTCGTTCGGGTTTCACTCCTGGGTTAAAAAGCTATCGGAGTCTAACCATACTGATGAGCTGTGATGCAGCGAAACAGATCTGTCTGCGGATGACTATATATATATATATATATATATATATATATATAATTCATGGTAATTGTTCTAATTATCTTTTATCTTTGGTACCTATATTGGCAACAAGATCTTATCATTTTACATGAGAAATGACTTGATACAGCCGTAAGTTCTATGCTAATATTTTCTTCGCTCGTGGAATTCTCTTCTAGCTACTTGCTTCTCCATCTCATTCACAAACTGATATGTAATGTTAATCGTGACGGTCTGTTTTCACAATTATTGTTCTTTAATTAGTCGTAGTTTTTCTGTTACACCTAGTAAACTATTGTGGCTTAGTTGCTTTATTGCCTTGCTTGCAGTGAAATGATTAAAAAATACATAACGGTTTTCTTTTAAATTCACTTAAAAACATTACGAACATACCTGTACACACACACACACACACACACACACACATATATATATATATATATATATATATATATATATATACAATACAAATGACTAACGAAGAATTAAATAATTACAACGTTCAAAACATAATTATTACTGTAAAACATGTGCAGAACTCGAAACTAGTACAAGAGAGTACATTTTGTTTAGACATTAAATCTTCAGGTACTTATTTCAAACCGAGATTGAATTACGCACCTGATAATTGTACAACATATGAAACTCCGAGTTGTGCCATAGACGTAGGATAGTCTATATAGAGAGGTTACAGAGACGTTAAAAGAAAGGCATCCACCACCAAAAATGATTATATTTTGTGTTGACATAAAACATTGCTATGCAACGATAATAGTCAACGAATAGCAAAATGTGGTTCTATGACGTCATAACTCGTTAGAGACCAGAATGTTAACAGAACCATATATCTAAATGCAATGTATTGTGTTGTGAGCAGATTAAAATGTGATTTTAAGTGTGGGTTGTTTTGATTTAATGTAGATGGCCTACAATATCTGAAGGTTTTTTACCGTGTGTATGAATGAATATTATTGTGTTATTGACTAAAATCTGTCTTATATAACCTAAATGGCTATGTTTTTCTAAGAAATGTTGTTTAATTAAATAATTATCATAAAAGTGACAGGTAAATCTACGGGATAGCGTGGTTGTAGTAAAACCAATATATGTAGTGGCCATATTATAAGTACCAGAGATACAATCTCTGAACGGGTATGTAAACTGACACACAACATTGGTTTTCTGTAGAGGACTTAGTGTGTGGTTGCAGTGTTATTAGTGACTATGAGGTCAATTGTTTTAAATTTTTATAATATACGATGACTTAATTTGATTATTATTATTTTTTGATTTAACATTTCTACGTATTATGTTTTGGGGTGTTTTTTCATCATGTTTGTAAATATTATGCATTTGGTTGCAAAAGTATAAGTTAATAGTGTTATGTTTATTTTTACGTACACTATTATTATCAATATTGTGAGAGATTATTAAGATATTATTAAGATATTATTAAGTTTATTCTTATTGAGATACATGTTAATATGTTGATCAATGACGGAGTTAGAAAATCCATTGTTAACAATTATTTGTTTAATATTGTGTAATCTTTATAGAATATGTATTTGAAAGAAGATATCATTTGTGTGAGTTGAATTAATTTTTTTTATAACAGATAACTTGGGGCATTCACTATTATAATTAATATTTATATTTTTATTTTTATTTTGTATATATATATATATATATATATATGTGTGTGTGTGTGTGTGTGTGTGTGTGTGTGTGTGTGTGTGTGTGTGTGCGCGCGCACGCGCGTGTGCGTGTGTGTGTGTGTGTGCTTGTATATTCCGGGTTTTGTATATATATATATATATATATATAACGATTGTGCCCACAGAAATTACTAATGGCTTTAAAAAGAACAGACGTCATATTATTTAAACCCGAGGAACCTTTCGGCCAACTCTCATCAAGGGTTCTCGTTGGCTTTAATTTTAAGGGAATTAAGGAAAAGGACAAGGCAAAATAAATTACTTACAATGCTGGGAGAGGATGGAACTCGTTTAAAAATAAATTTATTGAAAAAACACATAAAATGTAAGGGGGGTGTACACATATAATTCCACAAGAGTGTTTAAAAGTGAAAAAATGTTACACTCACAGACTCACCAGCAATTGTAAGGAACGTAAAAACCGCTCTTTCTGTCTGCACAGTCTAGGCTGTTGAATTTTCAAGCAAATTGCTTCAAAAATACGTAGATGATGTATAGACCGAGCGCTGTGCAAGACAGTAAACCAGCTGTCCTCATATGCCGAGGCACATATTTGATTGTCCAAAAGATGTCGGCCAATAGCTGAATCCAGAACAGATTGTGTTGTTCTTATACGTCTGAGAGAGCCACTGGAACGTATATTAGCGGGGACGTGTTGTGAAACCCGCGTCTCCAACCTCAGATCGGTACGTCCTATGTATGCCGCATCACAACAGCATTTAAATTCATGAACAATGGAACTTTTTCGAAAATAGGACAACCTATCTTTACTGAAGGAAGAAAACACAGGTCTAGTCTGAAAAACAACATGTAACTGCACCGCAAAATAACAGGACGAAACACATGCCGAAACACTGTCGGCTACAGTTTGACATCTTCTACCAAGCCATGGTATTTTCAGATACAAGGGACAGCGGCTAGGTCCTTCAACCTTAGGTTCTTTATAACGTTTGATCTTGCAATCAATTACCCGTTTCACCACATTAACCGGGTAACCGTTGCCTTCGAAAATCTCCTGCAAGCGAATTAATTCACTTTCTAAACATTCAGAAGAACAAATATTCAAGGCACGGTGAACCAAGGTTTCTATCAAACCTAGTTTATGAAACTTAGAGACAAACGATTTCCAATTAGTATACAAACCACTGAAAGTTGGTTTGCGAAAAACAGAAGTCACGAAAGCACCGTCCCGCCGCTGAACAAGGACATCTAAAAATGGGAGACAACCATCCCTTTCAATCACCATGGTAAACTGAAGGGAATGATGTAAAGAATTTAGCTGAACTAAAAAATGTTCAGCATCAATGGCGCTGTCAAATAAAGAGAAGGTATCAACAACATATCGTTGATATATCAAAGGTTCAGCTACCCTCTCAAATAGCAGACGCTCATGAAATCCCACAAAAATATTCGCAAGGACAGGACCCAAAGGACTACCCATAGCAACACCGTCCGTCTGCGCAAACATTGTCCCATCAAAGCTAAATTCGACCCCCTCAGTTACCAATCGCATAAATTCCAGGAATAACTCCTCGGGAATTGCCGCGGCACCTAAACTCCCTCTATATAACATGTCTACACAAATGTTAATAGTATCATTTAATGGAACATTTGTATACAAACTGACAATGTCAAAGGAGACCATAAATTTATCCCTAGATGAAAAATGAAACTAGAAAATCTGAAGGAGTCGATGACATTGTATGCAGACAGAGTAAGAGACTCAGGTTGGAGAATCTCAGCCTACCACTTAGCCAACTCATGTTGTGCGGAGCCCACCATAAACAAAATATGTCTGAGTGGAACTCCGTCTTTATGAACTTTTGGAAGGCCATACATTCTAGGGCGTTGCGAGCCCACGGGTCTGATCCTACTATAGATGTCCTTAGAAATTAATTTGTCCTAAAAATTAATTTGTCCTTATACTTGGATAACAGCCAACGTTGAAGTTTGGCTTCTATTTTGCCGGTGTTATCGTGAGTATCGGCTGGACCGATAACTGTAAATTTAGATGGATCATCCAATATATTATACATCTTTGCAATATAATCCGATCTATTCAAAATCACGACACCGGCACCCTTGTCTGGCGTGGTGATATAAATGTCACCCCGCGAGCGTAAAGCTCTAATCGTTTGAAAATGAACACCGCGCCAGTCGAGAGAATATTTCTCGCAACCTAGCGCAGAATATTCAGTGGCAAACCCAAACAACCTAGTTTTAACCTCAGAACACTTATCGACGAACTTAGGAACATGATGGATGATTTGAGAGTATAACAACTCAAACTCAGAAAAAATCCGTTCCTTATTAACAGCAGAGGGAGGAATACAAAATTCCAATCCACGGGATAGAACAGAAAGCTCAATACCAGTGAGATTAATATTGGAATAATAGATCACCTGACACAGAACCAAACTGTCTGGTGATTAAGTATTCTAGATACTTATTATTTCTCCCATTTGCAGATTCTTCCAACCGAAACCTGCAATTAACTAAAAAGCGAGAGAACCGGAAATAATCAAAGAAGCTCATTTCTGTTTTGATTTTGTTCAAATTTGAACGAAAAGAACGTAAGCACCCATTTGAGCGATCAAACAATTTATCAAGCTCATACTTAACTAAAGAATGTTCAACTGAGGTATTAGTGGCTTTAATTCTGGCTAACCGCTTCTGAATATAAGAAGGCACGACACCACAAGACAAACAAGATTTGAGAAAAGATCTTCTGATTCTCAAATTATTCACCCTATGCCATTCTCTTACAACCTGATTAATCTGGCCGATAATTTTTCCGGGGTACCGCCGACGTAAATATATAAATAACGATTTGTACCCACAGAAATTACTAATGGCTTTATATATGTATATATACAAAATCCAGAAAATAGGCTAGAAATCCTGTAGTTATTTCGTTAGGCCTTCTGTGAAAGTGTTATGATAAAAAATACAATACCTTGATCAATGAAGTGTGATTGTGAGGACCGCCATTTTGTACTTAAATAACTGCCTTTTATCTCTTCGATTCGTTGAATTACATTTAAAATGCAATCACTCGAAGTACATTACTAGTGATTTTTATTCGAACAACGAAACCAAATTAAAGAAAAAATAAAACTCTTAAAATAAAGAGTCTATAATTTTTGGTACATTTTCTTCGGCCTGACATCAGTTTTGTTCTTGTTTTAATCTTTATTTTCCTGTTTTCATTTGTCGATTTTTTTTTTTACAATAGCTTTTACCCGTTTCATGTTCTCCAGACAGTTCTGGGCAGCCGAAGCATTTGCCAGACACATAAAAAGTAGGAAAGAAATTAATAAAAAAAGGGCTAGAATAGTTTTATCTTCTTTATTCTTCTTTTATTTGTACATTTATGTTAAGTTCCGTATTTTTTTCTCGTTTTTTTTTTTGCTGAAAATACTTCGTTTTTTTACGTTTGTTTTATTTCAAATACAATTTTGCTCTTCGCAATTGGGTGTTAGATTCTCAAACTTTTCTATCTTTATTCCGAAATGATTGGGACAAAGTAAGAAAAGTTTTCTGCTGACATTGAGTGAAAAATATATATTAGTTGCTAGCCTTGGTGCTAAGAAAGTTATTTCACTGTATCGTAAAATATAATTTTTGTCTTCAGAATCTATTTTATATAGCGTTATAGCTCGTTTTCTACCGGTTATGATATTATGTATTGCTTAGTCTACTCTCTATGACATCAGTTAAAATACTTTTGACTGACTCCAACGATGTGGTTTGACTCATTTGTAGTTCTCTAATTAAGGACTCTAGCTTAATTCATTTGTGTTACCAGAGTTGTATTACTTTATAATATATAATAAGTTTCAACCATGCTTAAAACAGATGTGTTAATGATTTGGGAAAACCAAAGCTACTTGAATCATTTCATCACACAGAAAATATATCACGTATTGAGTATATTAGCATAAAGGGGTCTCATATAATGAGGAAGGTTGTTAATCAAAAGGGTATAATTGTGAATGATATTATCTATCACCCCGTATTACAGTAGTGGCAAAATTGCAATATGAGCTCTTAAAAAAACAAAGAAACTATTAACAGAAAAAATACTAGAGAAATCCATTAATATAAAAAAACTGCAATATGAAATCTGCTAAAAAAGGACTAATGGACATTATGTTTATAAGTCCCAAAAAATCCGTTGTTCATGGCCCTGTGGATATAGACGTTGGTTAGTTAGTTCCTGTGACTTGACCCAAAGGGTTGTGAGTTCAATACCAGCCGTACAGCAGAGGTGAACAAGTAACTTACAGTGTTAGAGAGAGATAACTCATGACGACTAGAAGAGGCTCTACGCAAGAGATGGAGATGATATCCCCCCAGTGATTGTAATTAAGGGTTCTGCTCGAAATTCTTAGCACAAGAAGGCCGGAGCGTACAACGGCCGAAATATCGTACAAATTTTAACAAAGATGACGACAATAGTCCGAATACTGGATAAATCTATATACACGTTTTAATTGTTTTAACCGAATTACGTAATGTCTAATACGTTTACAATTTGTGAAAGCTTAAAAGAAAAAGAAATGTTATCTCTTTTAATCATCTTGGAGCAAATTTTTTAACTTTCATCAGCATGGCTAATGCTAACCTCTAGGAGAGAAACTCTTTGCAAGTTCTCGGATTCATGTTTTCAGTTGATATGTCGGAGAAAGTGTATATTGAATCTATTGCTAAGTGTACACTATCATAATTATTAGGTCACCCTAGTTTTTTTTTAAAAGAAGTGATGTATTTCATACTATTTTTAAGTGGATAATTCTAAATGAAAATAGAATGGTTCTTTTGTTATGATTCAGTCAGTTAAGTTGCATACGTGATACACACTTGGGCGATCATGTCTCTAAAGAGACATGACTGACTGGGCAGAAGATTATCCCGCAGTAGGTTGCCATTGCTTTTTGCGGTAGACTGGTTGCCAGCCAAGGCTATAGAACCCAATCTGTTTTGTTATTTAACCCCTAACTGGAAGGAAGAGACGGATTAATACCTTTCCCAAGGGTATTTGCGCGTAAGTGAATACAACGAACTCAACTGGAATTCGAACTCGGCTCTTCGATTTGTCGTTCCGAGTCGATATCCACTGCACCACAACACTCATGCACATTGTTATGATTACAACTCGTCCGAATAACTCTAAAGTGTCTTCACTCATTCATTGATGAAACTGCAATAATTATTAAATATTTATAAATTCATTTGATGCACATGTGATTGTGATATATTAACAAAAGAACCAGTTTATTTTCATTAACAATTATCCACTTGGCATTAAATACTAAAAAAATAGTATGAAATACATAATTTTTTTAAAAACATGTAGAACTCCTCCGGTTTCTTTGTTTTCCGTCAACTTTAATCTGAGTCAGTCAGTTAAGTGATATACGGGATACACGCTTGGGCAATCATGTCTCGGAAGAGACATGATTTACTGGGCAGAAGATTATTCCGCAGTAGGTTGCCATTACATTCTACGGTAGACTAGTTACCAGGCTATTTAATCCATAACTGGAGAGAAAGGACGTATTATTACCTTTCCCAAGGGTATTTGTGTGTAAGAAGAATGCAAGGAATTCAAGTAGAATTCGATCTCGGCACCTCGATTTCTCGTTCTGAGCCGATTTTAATCGTTTCACCCCATGCAAGGCGGTAACGCTACTGTTGTGTAGGGGGCTACATAAAAGTAAATGATTAGATAGGAGGAGAGTAAAGAGAAAAACGATCCACTTACAGGGAGTGTGAGAGAAAGGAGCAAGAGAAAGATGGAAATACATGTGTGATGACATTTGAAAACGTAGAGAGAATGGAAAAGATATACAGGGTCATGTAAAAAGAACTAGAGTCAAGTGGTTAATAGATGGGTATTGACATTGCATTTAAATCCCTGGGGGTTGTAGCCGTCAGGAAAGCAAGAATATGGAAGGGAGTTCCACAGGCGGGATGTGCGAAAAAAGAAGCGGATGGAGTAGAATTGTCGTCTGCATTTTGGTTGATCTAACTGTAAATGGGTGGGACCCAGTTGCCAGCGTGGTTCTTTTTTCTTAATTCTTGCTTTTTGTTGTTGTTCTTGTTGTCTTTCATGTACTTTACTTATATTATTTAAGACGGAGTAACCTATCTCTTATTAGATTTATTGCTTAGTGTGACATTATTAAAAGAGTTAAAAAAAAAGAAAAAATCTCATAACCTTCGATTTTTCTACAACTTTTACTTCTCTCACATAGGGGAGGCCAAAATGAATTCTTACGATTACGAAAAAATTACAATAAATAAGAAGTGTACTAGATACATCGTCAACCATGAAATTAACAACGACTTCTACTTTGAACATTTCAACTATAACATAGAAGCAGTATAGCCCGGCGTTGCTCGGGTGTAATGAAAGCTTTAAAACTAATCCATAGTCCTGGAGCTCAGACTCCTTGAACGTTGGCACGAAAGACTAAAAAGCAATAGTTGTTTCTAGTTAAAGCGAAACCGTAGACTGAAAGAATAATGAATTGATGTAAGCCAAAGTTTGATTTCCTGGTATCGATATCAAATAAGATTTTTTCGTCGTAAACTGAAGTTTGAAGGATAAATAATTCCTCTGAGTAAATTGTATCATGGCTGAGACTAAGAACTACAATTATACCGACTTAGAGCCAAACCCGAAGCAAAAACTAAAATAAGAGGGCTGAAAAAAATACAGATATACAGGCAGATAAACAGACACACACACACAATCATATTGCCTTTTATATATATATTCTGAATATCCTTTTTATGTCTTTTTCTCTGAGTGTATCAAATTTGATTAAAATCGGACCACTCCTTCTATAACCCGATTTTTTCGATTATCGATTTTCGATTTTAATCGGATGTACTTCGACACAAACCCTAGCTAAGAACACTCGCAGACGCTTATAGTACAACTCTGTATATTTTCAAGAAAATCGGTTCGGCTGTTTCGGAGTCTATAAGTAAGGGACACACACAGACAGACACGCCCACAGACAAAGTTCCATTTGTAAATAAGTTTAGATTATGCAACGTAGAAGAAAATTTAATTTATATACATATACATTGGGTTGCAAAGATAACGACATTTTTCTGAACTAAGGTGGCTCGGACGACAAGGAGCAACTGAGTAGCCATCACAATCCCCAGAACTAACACCAACAGACGTTTCTCCTTGTTGTCTGTACTGAAATATCCTTGGCTCAAACCGAAACAATCCCTGAACTCAAAACAGGCAATTTCTGATTTTCTTTTCTTAAATTAATGTAGACGCCCGTCAAGTGTTGTCTATAGGGGTTTCCATTGTATTAAGAATGAAGAGAAGCATTCTGAACAGGTTAAATAGTTTTTTAATCATAAAATTTCAAGTTGTTTTGATGTGACAGGATTACAGATTTTCTAATTTATAAAATTCTCAATAAAATTCATGAATAAAAAAGGGCGTAACCCACAAAGAAAACAATGATATAATCAACATACCGACGTTTCACACTAATTCAAACAAAAGTTTAGAAAGGAAACTAATCAATAATGAAAAATTGAACAGGTGAAGAGGCTCATCCCTTGTTCCCTGTTTAGGATGTGGTTTCTGGTTTTTTCTTTTCCAATCTTTTCACTCTTTTTTTTCTCAATTGGAGTAGATAGACTAAACTATCGCCCGGTTCACACTCCACCCACGTTTAATGAACAGGTGAAGAGACTCATCCCTTGTTCCCTGTTTAGGATGCGGTTTCTGGTTTTTTCTTTTCGAATCTTTTCACTCTTTTTTTTTCTCAATTGGAGTAGATAGACTAAACTATCGCTCGGTTCACACTCCACCCACGTGTATTGAACAGGTGAAGAGACTCATCTCTCGTTCCCTTTTTATGATGTGGTTTCCGGCTTTCTCTTTCCTCTTACGTAGGCCCCTGCACATCAGTGGTGTTACCGCTTTGCTCGGGGTGATATGATTAAAACAAAAAGAAAAAAAAACGATAAGAGCTGGTAGACTTGAGGAAACCTATTTTCCTGAAAATGTGTTGTAAATAAAAATGAATTTCGCTACAACGAACCCAATGTTATTTAGAACTTCGCCCTCCAATTAAGAATTTCGTGCCATTATGCATTGTACCATCTGCAGATCCATGCTAACAGCGCCTGATATTCCCAAGAAGTTACTCATTTAAGTACTGACTAGAATCGACGTTAATCAATTTCGGTGATCGAATAGGAAGCTGTGTTTCAATGTAAAGTGCTTAAAGAAATCATTGATAATTAGTATTTGTCTTACGTTTTCAGTTCGTTAAGTAATATTGGGTGTGTAAAAAATATTAAGTATTATCATTTTATTAAATTATTTTCCTGTTTTATATTTTAGTTTTTTAGAGATTTTTCACTGATGTAATTCTGTAAAACGTGTTACAGTTGTTGTTTTTTTAATTTTTTTATAAACGGATGTTTTAAACTTTTGCTATTCAGTCAATTATTTATTCATAGGTTTTGTTTATATCGTTTTTGTTTTTTTTGTACTGCTTATCAACGTTTTTTATCTGGTGAATTATATCCAGAAAATCTTTTTAGATTGTAAGAATTCTTTTGAGATAATGATTTCGGCGTAAGTGAATCTAAGAGAATCGGTGTTTCAATGATAGACGGAACCATCAATAAAGGCAAATAGGAGCCATTTCACAAACAGCGCGTCTACCTGTTATGCTTTCCAGGCTATTCTTGTTACAGGTGCTATACCAGGAACACTTAGTTTTGTTCAAAGCCAACAGAGGTAAACAGTTAGATATCTACGCATTTTGCTTAAAGAATCATTAAAAAAAAGTTTAATATTGTTCATGATGGTAAACTGCAACCGGCAGCAAACCTCTGATTGAGAGGTTGTGAGAAGCATGTTCCCAGGTCCACCTAACCCGGAGTGGTAGCATCTGTTAGGGTCCCAGCTATGGGTAAATAGTCAACCGCCAAACTGGGATCAAAACTATGAAAATATAAATATACACTCTTATAGATATATATATATACATAAAAATAAACTTTTGTAGAAGAATAAATATTTTTGAAGGAAAATATTGCCAACGATACATTTTCAAGAAAAAATTGTTACCATAACATATTTTTTAAGGGAAAAATTATTCTCAGCTAGGGACTTTTCGAATACAAAACTAGAAGACATTTTCAGTTTTCTAAAATAAAAAAGAATAAAAACAAAAAAAGTTAATTAAAATATGACTAAATCAACCTTCTCACTATAACCGAACATTAAAAAACATGAAAAATACCTTAAAACCTCACCTTTTCCGCGTTAAATAACCCAACAAGTTTGATATGCCGTTAAACGAACCTCAAAATTAAAAAAAAAAAACAAAAAATTTAAATCATGGTATAGATTGTGATTGAGAAACTGACTTGATGAACTCTATTTAAAGATCAATAAAGAACGGTAGTATGCTCAAAAATGCTTTAATGTTAGCAATTCCGAACGACAAGTCTTTGTACTGTGTGTAGGAGAATGTGCACTTATGGCCCACGCTTTATGAAAAGATTTATGGCGGAATGTACTTTACAGTTTGGCGAATGTAAAAGAGATCGATAGATATGAACTGACCTGTTGTTTATACTGCTACTAAGTTTAGTGGGCCTTTGTTAGTGTTTCGGTGAGTAAACGCAAAATCTGGCGTGACCACGAGTTGAACAAGTCCAGTACGTTCAAACCTTCACTCACTGTGAATTGTTAATTCATTTTAGTAGAACAATAGCACCTATCGACGAATTCTGAACAGTTTCGTTTACACAAATTTAATTCTCAATGCTTAGGTCAAGAGGTGGTATTGCTTTCAGGTATTTCTCAACCGTACCACATGCTGGCATCACAGACCCAGGCCGATATTATATCCCTCCATTTCTTGTACTTACGGCAATATCATGTTGAAAAACCGGTTAAGCAATTTAGATTCTAGTCAGTACCTAGACGAATAACTACTTAGTAATAACCACTTAGTAATACCAGCTCCTGTACGAGTTCGAGTTTTATTTAACGACATATCAACCTCTGTGGATTAATTAAAAAAAGGTGGGGGTTTTAAGGGTTTTTTTAATATACGGTTATAATGAGAAGGTTGATTTAGTCAAATTTAAATTAAAATTTTTTGTTTATATTTTTTTATCTTAGAAAACTGATAATGTCTTCTAGTTTTGTGTTCAAAAATGTTTTACTGAGAATAAAATGTATGTTGGTAATATTTTTCTTTCAAAAACGTATATTTTTCTATAAAAGTATACTTTTTTTACATTCATAGTGTTTTGACCGCAGCTGGGGGTTAACTATTTGCCCATAGCTTAGACCCAAACATGTGCTACCATTCAGGGTCAGGGTGGACCTGGGAACAACAGCAATTAAGTGGTGGTTCCATGCTCCTCGCAACCTCCCAATCAGAGGCCTTGCTGCCGGATGCAGTTTACCGTCATGCCCAGGACCACCACCTCCTGTAAGTTTTATTTCATGGGTAGTACAACGAAATAATGACTCGCAAGTTTTTTATCGGTGAGCCGAATTCTAACTTCAGTTTGGGTTCTTCCTGTTCCCTTACGCATATACACTTGGGAAAGGCATGGGTCTACACTATCGGTTAATTAACAAAACTTATATAAATAAAATCAGTATTTTCTCCAAAATAAAAATAAAAAATTAATTTCAATATCATTTAATTAATAACTAGATATATCAATAAAAGCATCTTTTCTCAAAAAATAAAACTACGTAAAAAATATTCAGATTTCGCGGCTGGCAGTCGACTTTAATCTGCAAAAATGTAAATACAATATCAGTCGCTATCTAATATCCGCCTAATTACTTTTTTTTTTGTTTTCGCTATTTAGCAATGTTATTATTTCTAATTCTTCCAGAGCCAGCAACCCCTTGTGGCTTAGTGGCTTTACTGCCTTGCTTGGAGTGAACTCCATTAAAAACAAATAATTAACAGATATTGATAAGCCGCTAAGCAAAAACAACAAACCAACAACAAACATGTTCTTCTTCTCCTAATCGATTTGTAATTCTTGCTAATCTGTTACTTTCACTTAGTAGGTAAGTCCTTTGAAAAGAAAAGACTCATAACTTTTTTGCAGCTAAGAAAAATAACAAAATAGACTGGGATCTCCAGCCTTGTTTAGCAGTCGCTTCTCGTATATATTTTGTTACATTGTTCTATTTTTATGTATTTAAATGTCACGCCATGATTATTAACGTAAGAGCAAAATATTCCTCGTTTCTATGCAGAGACCTTTCACGAGAATTTGCTAAGAAACAACAATTTAATTAAGAAAAGACAATTTTCTTCCCATATTTTCGAGTGCTTACATTTCTGTTACAATGCAGCACTCCTTTTCATCCAATATTTCCGAATGTTTCACTTTCAGCGTAAATACTCAGTTTGAAATATTCGAAGCTCAGTGTACCATGAATGGCAACCAGTTTTATAAGGATACACCAGGCACAAGCAACGCAACCAAATGTGCACGTTATGACAAACGTTTGTATTTCTTTTTGTTTTATATATATACTAGCAGTATAGCCAGGCGTTGCTCGGGTGCAATGAAAGATTTAAAACTAATCCATGGTCTTGGAGCTCAGACTCTTTGGACGTTGGCACGAAAGACTAAAAAGCAATAGTTGTTTCCAGTTAAAGCGAAACCGTAGACTGAAAGAAAAATGAATGGTTGTAAGTCAAATTTTGATTTCATGGTATCGATATAAAATAAGTTTTTTTGGTCGTAAACTGAATTTTGAAGGCTAAATAAGTCCTCTGAGCAAATGGTATCAAGGCTGAGACTAAGAACTACAATTTTACCTACTTAGAGCCAAGCCCGAAGCAAAAACTAAAATAAAAGGGCTGAAAAACTGATTTTGATCAGACCCGGTAGGATATCGGAGTATCGATTTTCAATATCGGAGTCAAATAAGTCGAATACTTTGTTTGTATTTGTCTATTCTTCTGAGATGAGGTAGCATTTAAATTATTTACATTTGTTCTGACTGTTGTCCTGATATTTATTTTCATATTTACTACTTTTCGAGCTGGTTATGCTGACCTTCTTCAGGTGGCCTTCTTCAGGTGTCAAGAATCTCGACGCTGACCTTTTATTTCGATCAGGTGGAACTCTTCTTTTCGTTTCCATATTTCTGTTTCCATGTTTATTCGCTAAAAATGAA
Source organism: Ascarosepion bandense (assembly GCA_037127315.1). NCBI lineage: Eukaryota > Metazoa > Mollusca > Cephalopoda > Sepiida > Sepiidae > Ascarosepion > Ascarosepion bandense. The sequence continues at coordinate 653,188 of JBBBDQ010029610.1, forward strand.
AACATCTTTCCGAACAGAGTAAATAATGCAGAATAATGTCTGTTTGACTATCAGTAGAACCTTGCATTTTAGTCTCTTTTACCGCCTTGCTTGTTGGAAATAATTACAAATATAAAACGAAAAATGACACATAAAAACAAAATAAAAACCCCTCTTAACTCATTCATTTTATTTGATATAAACTTCATGTCTTAGATGGTTTGTAGTGAAAAAAAAAAGTTTCAGATTTAAAAATTCAAATGCTAAACACTGACTCACTGATAAAAGGATTTTCTCAAATTTACAAACTCTTCTTATACAAAAAACCTGTGAAATTTCACACCTTGATGCGAAATATATGTCGTCGAATGGGAAGGCCATAATCACACCTGAAAGTGAATTCCCAAATGATATATAAGAAGGGCAAAATTTGACAGGATTCAGATAGTGAAGATGAATAGTTAACACGAACCTTTGACAAATGTCAAGCGATCGTTATTATTATTGTTTTTATCTTTCCCTCTCACTTCTCATGTCCTACTTCTTCATCGTTCACCTCCTGCCTTTTTACCATACACCGTGAACGATAACTTCAAAGAAACTCGTACCCAACAACAAACGCTCACATTTACATACACACATACGTTCCTGACTATGTACACATAAACTCATTCGTGCAAGCACAACTACGAACTCTCTTGATACCCTGAACCTCTTAATACTATTTCTCTTGGAATGTTTCACTTCTACCAATTCACGTTATTCTTATCCATCAATAAATTTCTATTTAAACATGCAAAAGGTTTACTTTTATTCTTCCACGAATCCACACATTTCAATCTAAAACCTTCCGATGATTTTTAAAAATCTGTAAATTTTAAGGAGTTCGGTTATATTTGATACTAGGGTGATTCAAGAATAACCATAACCATCTCCTTATGACTTCACTGGTGACCCCCGACGTCGAAAAATAACTCGCAATAGAAGAATCAATTTTGTTTTATAACCGTGGCGCCCCAATCAAGGCATTTTACTGCCACTGTTGTGCAGGAGGGCAATAGTAGTAATGTTATGAGGAGTGATAGGTTGCAGGGGGTGTCAGGAAGAGAGTAGGAGAAGGAAGAGAATACTGATGAGAGTGGGATGGACGAAGAAAAAAACATGAGAGGGAGAGAATGTAAGTTAGTGAGACAAGAGATGACTATAGAATTTACATTTAGATTCTTGGAGATTGTAACGGTCGGGAAAGCAAGTATGCGGAAGAGAATTCCACAGGTGGGAAGTGCGAGAAAAGAAGCTACTGGAGTAGAATTTGCGTTTACAGTTTATTGGCTTTACAGTAAAAGGTTGTGACCTAGCTGCTAATCGTGTGGCTGGAGGAAATTCACATATAGGGGGTACTAAGTTCATCGGAGCAGAAGCCGGAAAAGTATTTGTAGAAGAGACACAAGGAAATCACACTGTGTCGGTGAAAAAGCAACTGTATCCTAACTGCCATGTCGGGATCGATCACATTACAGATTCTCCGTTGGATTCGGTCGAGGACACCCAAGTGGATAGCAGGAGCACCGGACCAGATATGGCAGCAATACTCAATGCACGGGAGGATGGTAGACTTGTTTCTTCTGGTTTAGTCCGGTAACAAAGTCAGGAAAGTTTCATAATGATTATACAATACTGTTTGATTAATTCCTCTAAATAACTTGTAGTGGACTGGACCAATTGGGTACCAATATGTAGTAGACTGACCGTCGGGGTAGTAATTTTAACAGTGAAAAGTAAGTTGGTTGTCCTAACCACTACATTTATATATAAAATAACTGAAAGCACAATGTAACGACTATAACAACATTGTATTAAGTAAGGTTACAGAACTGAATAATTCGCGAAAAAAGTTATTTCTTAGATATTAAAGAAATTGTCTCAATATTCATGCTAGAAGAGTTCCTGAAAAGCAAATACTATGTTTGTACTGAATAGTAGTGAATATAATTATACATGTATTGAAATGTACTTATAAGATAGAAACATTTTTATGTAGCTAACTGCTGAATGCAATTAGCACAGTATGTGAGTTGAAAGAGACGAACGGCATTCGGACAATATGGATAAGCACGTGTGGAAATCAGTTTACATATTTCTTAATAAACGCGGGAAAAAAGAAAGTTTCACGCGCGGTCCTAACGTAAGTGAGTGCGGGTATATGTATATGAACGTGTGTGCATGGCGATATGTATGTAGGTATATACGTGCATGTAGAAGTGATTTTACAAACTAATCAACTAACAGACAATTTCAAGATGACCCCGTTTCCAATCATGTTACACGTTTTAGTTGCGTTCCATTCACGATAGATTCATTATGTTTCTTTTGACTCTTTGATTACCAGTAAAACCGTTTTTTTCTCAAAACAATCGACGTGTGTACAAAATGTTTGCAACTCTTATATTTTTATACGTGTATGTAATTTATAAACACAACATGAAAGAGGCAGATATACCGTCGAGATATTGTTAAATTAAACACTGTAAAGATTCTTTTTATTTCTTAAATGGCTGTCATCTCCCAGTGTTGAAAATATTAGAAGAGTTATATCATTTTGTATATTTATATCATTATTTTTGTTATTAATATTGTTGTTGTTGTAATCGTTGCTGAAAAAGTTATTTAAGATCTCCTCAAATCTCCTTCAATTTTATCAGTATATTCGGATATATTAATGACATCCTTTATTCTTACATCTTCACTGCACGTTTTTCCATCTTTCTCGGTCTCTTTACAGATAATTTGTTATTGCTATGATAGTCGTTACATTAATGATGCCACCGATGCTGCTGCTGCTATGAGCCTCGATGAAATGCATTTTATGTTATTTCATTGGTCCAACCTGACGGCGACGGCAGCAGAGAGTCAAGTCGGTCAAGGGGAACAACTCCATTTAAGAGTAAAGCCTCCAGCTGAGTGCACTGTGAAATCTAGTGAACATGACAGCCGTGAGATGTCGCTGTTCGGTATTGCGTTCAGTAATTGCATTTCGATGATCTAATTAGGACCATGTTTATTCTTTCCATCCTTATATGTTGCCGGGGAGAATTACACTCAACGAAAGTTGATGAACGAAAACGAAGAGACTTTCGGTGAAATAACGCGAGAGGGAAGCCGTGGCCTGGAAATTTCACGGTCAATTGTCAATATTTCAGATTTTGATATTTACAACCGGTGATCATAATATGAAGTGTACTATATTTTTTGTTCATCATAAACAAATCTAGAATACATCGTAAACAATACATATATACAAATACTGACATATACACGCAGGTTGTAATGAACAATAGATTATTATGAGAACACTGAGAGCTGAGTTCGAATTCCAGTAGAGTGTGTAACTTTCACTTGCACGGAAATACATTTGGTAAAGGAATGAATCCATCTCTTCCCCTCCAGACAATGGGTTCAATAGCAGGGCCGGCTGGGTCCTATAGTATTGGTTGCCTACTAGTCTACCAGAACAAATACTGCTGGAATTCTGCTGCAAAATCAATCATTAATCGAAAATGGAATACGTTCACTCATGGCATCTATAGAATAAGCTTGTTTTGTAATCAGTCTAGCGCAGTAAGTTAGGCCAGATTACTGCAAAAATTATTCTGCCAAGTTAACCATTAAGCAGAAAGATATGTGGTCACGCATCACACCTACGGAATAGCCTTTGTTGACAATCAGTCAACCGGAAATAGTTAAGATAGATTAGTGCGACAATTCTTATACCGAGTAAAACATCAATCGAAAAGAGACATGATCATTGCAGGTGTGCATATACATATTTGTCTACGGCTATATCGTGTTGAATGCACCGGTTCCCGTCCGATCACCGAAGTTAAGCAACATCGAGCCTGGTCAGTACTTAAATAGGTGACTATTTGGGAATACCAGGTGCTGTAAACGTAAGGACCAAGAATGCTCCACCGATCCTCCAGGTTTGGAGGTTGGGTGCAAGGCTACCAACCCTGCCCCGTAAAAAATAATTTTTTACAGAAACAGCAACAAAAAAGTTGCTGCCCTATGCACCACTGGGTGTGATAGATAAATGATGATGATATACATATTTACTGACCATACTGATAAGTGTTAACTTGTGTGTCGAAACGTGTGACGGTGTACTTGTAAACAGCGTTACGGACTCTCGGTAGAAGAAGGCAGACATTTTGGCGCGTATATTATCATTATACACGCCCAATAGCTGAGAGTGTTTTAATTAATTGTTGAATGAACAATGCGTAGAGGTCATATATATATATATATATATATATATATATATATATATATATTTGCAAACTAATTATTACGCGACCTAGGTTTCTAACATGTGGTGACTTCAGGCGATTTGCTATGACTGATTTTACCATTTTTTACCGTTTTTATTGCTCACGTAACGGGGAATTTTTTAAATTAGAATAAATTATAACCATTTGATTCAAAGAGCTGTGAATGAAAATAATTTCTTTTAATTTAAAAATACCCTTTTAGTTGAGCGTTCAAAAAACAACCGTAACGTGAGCGTTCTTAAAAAAACGGTAAAATCAGTTATTGCAAATCGCCTGAGAACACCACACATGGTAGAAACCTATGTCGCGTAATAACGCGTTTACAAATGAAGAATATTAAAAAGTTCTATAATACAATTGTATTGAACACTTTTTAATAAAACTGTGCACTGGGTTAATTTTATTATGACTAAAAAACTAAGTAATTAAACAATATATATATATATAAGCCTGTTTCGCTGTATCACAGCTCATCAATGTGGCTAAACACCTCCACTTGCTTCTCGCCGGGATCGAAACTCGACCGATTTGGTGTCAGTCGGAGGCGCTATGTGTAAGAAAGCCGTGCAAACAGAAAACAGTTATCAGCACACAAAATGGAGTCGGCGTGACACGAACATTTTCTATATTTTATTGTTTTGTTAATTTCGTACTAATTACTAATTTTCTCTCTCTGTTTTCTATGGGTTAAGTCGAGGATATAGTAGGTCTTCTCACTGTAGTTGGTGGACAATATACAAAATGGAAATCAGTGAATGCGGAACAAATTGGACTGCATATCTAGCAATTCATATTCGTATATATATATATATATATAAATCCAAAATGAAATGGCATGTAGGTAAAATCCCAAAACAGATCCTATTAATATTAATCTTTTTAATATTAAAAATGTTGCCGGTATAGGTATTGATGTAAATAGTATTATCTATTTACAAACTCAAATATGTATATTTTCAAATAAAACTCCGAAAATGACATGTGTTGTTTGGCTATTAACAGCGAGGAAAACTCGCTTCTTCCGCGACAAATACCATATATATATATATATATATATTCAAAAAAATACCTAAACTGACTCTGTAAGTATCTAAATCCTAAATTTCTACAAACCGACAGAATCTAATTCCGTTAACATCCGTCGCACTAAGGCGTTGGATAAGAGCGGGGGAAAAAAAGAAATCCGCGGAATAAAGACAAGACATACGATACTCCGCAGTAAAGAAAAAAACCCCAAACGGAACCAACCACAAAAAAAGAAGAAAAAGTGCTCGATACAAATACAAACAAATGCAAAAGTACAAATGAAAAGCAAAAGTAGAGCAAAGACACATAAAGAATCACAAGATAGCCAAAACCTACCGCGGTTTCACACAACGGCTCGTCAGTTTCGAAACTAACGAGCCGTTGTGTGAAACCGCGGTAGGTTTTGGCTATCTTGTGATTCTTTATGTATATATATATATATATATATATATATATATATATAAATTTAACATTTGATTTTAATGTATACACATATTTGAGGAGACGTTTTATTTAGTTGCGTTTACAGGCCTGAATATTCTAGAAATCCTTTTAGTTAAAAATACGCTCTCTCCGGCATGATTCGAAAATGCTTCTTTTACTTTCCGTGCCCCTTCAGAACTTATCCTCCCCATAACATTTTATTGTTATCTCTCCTAAACCAAGCTTTGCTATGAAATTGTTCAAGCACATCAAATATGTCTCGTGTTTATTTCCCCTGTCTCTCTTTCCCTCTCTCCCTCCCGTCGGCATTAGATTCTCCAAACCCTCCTTCCTTATTAAGTGTCTCAGAAAATTCAGCTGTCTCTTTCTGATGTTAAATATAAGCTTCTTTTCGTTTCCATCCTCTCCAAAACTTTGTCGTTTGCCCATATATTCGCTAATGTTATCCTCAGCATCTATCTGTAGAACTACATTTCTGTCGCTTTGAGTCTTTTCTTCGTCTATGATTAGACTCTGCATTTGTTGCCCTGTAGGAGGACAGATATCACGTAACAGTACAGTGTCTCTCAATGATCTACTTAACATTTGGAATGCGTTCTTGGCTCTGTCAATCCGTCTAATGGAGAGTACTATGCCAAATTTATGTAGCAGCTACAAAATCAAACACCTAGGAAGACTGAAGAAATGGTCTTGTATCATCAGGTCAGAGTTCCAGTACACACGTTCTTGGTTTCAGTGCTTGTTCTGTGTGAGGGTGGCTTTGAAATTGTGGATTACCGTTCCTATTCTGTTGATTTGACAATCATCTGTTTGTCATCATAAAAAAATATAGTCGGCTCGGAACCAGTACATCAGTGTTTATGATATCATATCTGCTGCTGAATTTTTTCTTACCTACAATGAGAGAGCTTCTTCACTAATTGGATCCAACCACTACAAGAGTGATGGAGAAAATCTGTGGACTACAACCGAGACTAATTTTAAAAAATAAACCTCATTTGAACATATTCCATGAAAATATCTTGTTCAGTCTATGAATTCTTCAGCCAATCATATAATATATTTATAGGAAAAGAAAAAGGGAAAGAAATAGGGAGAGGGAGAGAAAGAGATAGACAAATTGAGAGATACATTGAAATTAGTCATCCATTAAAAAGACTAGTAGTTATTTAAGTAAAATATACATGATATTTTATATTATTTTTAATAGAGGATCATGTTGAAAAGTATTACTTAAAATAGAAATGTTTCATTTGTGAAAATTCGTTCTTTATATTCCAGAAATCGCTGAAAATAATTCGCACAAAAATCCAAGTGAATGTCGAGCCAACTTCAACGAGAATTCAATTGTCTAAGAAAAACCTAGCAACCGATTCCATTTAAAAATATAGAAACTGAAGGATTTACATCTTCGGAAAATAAACCAGTAATTCTGACAGATATTAAGATCCTTGCACGATTCTTTGCATCATAATTAACCCTCTAGGACCATTCGTATCATATTAGATACAGTATTTCCCTATAAGGAAACATTTGGTATTTCCCTATAAGGAAACATTTGGTATTTCCCTATAAGGAAACATTTAGTATTCATTGACTGATCAGTCAGTACTGCTTTCATTTGAAATTTATAAAATATTTCTCTTAAAAAAATTTTCAGGAAAATATTTCTTTCAAGGCTTTTTTCATACTGTATCAAATATGATACGAATGGCCCTAGAGGGTTAAATTAGCAGTCTTAACCTTTTATTTAAAACTATCTATCTCACTCTGTTCGGATCTATCTATCTATCTATCTATCTATCTATCTATCTATCTATCTATCTATCTATCTCATTCTCTTTATATGAATATGTGTGTGTGCGTGTATATGTATGAAAGAGAATGTGTAGTTTTACACACAGTTTATCAGCGCTAGGCCATGGCTGAAATTTTGACGGTGAGGCTTTTGCTGTTGCAGTACATCCATTATTTTTTCTAACTGTATTTTGAATATCGTTTTCTTACTCTGGGCACTAAACGTAGCTTCTTCACTATTCTCGGACGTCCGACAAGGAATTGTTTTAAAATTCTAACGGAATTGCAACACTTCCCGCACATAAAAGTACTTCATCACGAATAGAATATGATGTCTTTTTGTTGGCAGGTTTAGTTTTAGTGCTATTCCATTTCGACTTAACGTCATAATTAGTTTTTTTTTTTTAATTTTTGATTTTTTGATTTTTTGATATCGTCTCTTGTGACCAGCAATTCGTTAATGGTGTTATACAGAAGTTGATTCCCCTTTCAGATTCCAGCCAAGCAAACTCAGTGTCTACAATTTTTTTTTTTTTTACAATTCGATATCACTCTGGACTCTGGACAAGCCCTCGGCGTGTCTAATTATTATTTTTTTTTTTTTTTTGCGATAGAAATTTCATTTTGAAATTATTGCCCATTGCTTTAGTTTGTTTACAGTATGCATGGGAATACCTTTCTTAGAACCTAATATACTTGATAATAGACTCAGACATTTGCAATACGAATTGTCTTCATAATATCAACCTGTGAAATTTTGTTACGGCAAGAAACGTAGCCACCGCTTCCTTTTAAATTTGACTGTATAATTTTTCCGTATTTCTCAAACTTCTTGAAGCTATGGCATAGAGGCAGGAATATACCTCAATTTCGAAGGTCTATTCCTGCCTCTATGCCTTGTTCACTCGCGTCCTACGCCAGCGTTATCTATCTCTGCGGGTTGTAATGTGTCAGCGATAACTTTGAAGTTAGTAGTTTTTAATTTCTTCAAATACTTTTTGACATTTCTTGGAACAATTTCATTTCGTACCCTTCTTTAGTAATCCATTCAGAGGTATTCACAATTGGTACATATCTGGTACATAAATATTATAGTAATCTGCTAAGCCGAGAAATGATTTCAGTCAGTTAAATGCCATACGTGAAACACGCTTAGGCGTTCATGTCTCGAAAGAAGCATGACTGACTGGGCAGAAGATTACCCCTCAGTAGGTTACCATTGCTTTCTGTGGTAGACTGGTTGCCAGCCAAGACTAGAGAACACAATCTGTCCTGTTATTTAACCCATAATTGGAGGAAAGAGATAGATTAATACATTTCCCAAGGGTATTTGCGCGTAAGTGAATGCAATGAATTCAACTTGAATTCGAACTTGACTCCTCGATTTCTCGTTCTGAGCCGATATCCAATGCCCCACAACGCACAACGCTCAGAAATGATTTAGGATTACCAAATTTGTCGGGCATGTTTATAATGGCGCTTATTCAAGCGGGATTTGGTCTTCTTCCTCTTTTGTTGATTACTTAAATATTCAATTTTATCCGTAAAAAACCTGACATTACCGTTAATTGTGTTTGAAATCATTCAAATCTCTAAAATAACCTGCTGAATCCGCTTTACGTGCTGTATTTTGTTAATTTTCTTAATAAGTAGGTTTGCAAACATTGTGTCTATTATTATCTGAAACATACATAGGCGACTTTTACACATAAATGTAATCTTCCAAATTTGTAAATTCCGTTATGTATATTAATAGTTACATAATTCTGGGATTTTTCATCCACTTCGATTTAAAGATATGAATAACACAGTACAGTTTTTAAAAGTTACCACTATTTGATTTGACAAATATATCCTCTGGAGTAATTAGGGAATACAAATCAACCATCCGTCCGTGCATGAAGTACTGCTGCCATTTATGGTCAGGTGCCCCTGCCGTTCTCCTCAGTGTTCTTGACAGGCTCCAAAGGAGAGTCTGTAATGTGATAGGTACTGATCTGGCGACTCGACTGCAGCCATTTCCCCATCGTCGAAATGTGGCCTCCCTTTGTCTGTTCTATACATAAATTCATGGCTTCTGCTCAGACGACCTTAAGTCACTGAGGCCTCCTCAACAGGTGTTTACTCGTGCAACCAGACTGGCAACTGGGTCCCACCTATTCACAGTCAGGTTAACCAAATGCAGACGACAATTCTACTCCTGCAGCTTCCTCTCTCGATCTTCCCGCCTGTGGAACTCACTCCCGTATTCTTGCTTTCCTGACGGCTACGACCTCCAGAAATTTAAATGCAAAGTTAATACTCATCTACGAACCACTGGACTCTAGCTCTCTCCCCTCCCCTGTATAATCTTCACTTTCTCTCCGCCCATGTATCTTTCTCAGCTTTCTATTGTTCCTTTCTAACTAGCTTGTACTCCTCACTCTTTTCTAATTAATCTTTTTACATTTATGTAACCCCCTGCACATCAGTGGCGCTTCTGCCTTGCTCGGGGTGAAATGATTAAAAAAAAATGTTCACTGAATATTAAATGTTCATCCTTTGATAATAGCTTATGTAAGCCGAAAGCTCCGACCTGATAAAAAATCAAAAATTATTGCGATTTTTTGTCGTATTTCCATGACAACACTATCAAGCTAATCAGATCATACGAAAGGATCTTACACAAAATAAATAGACAGAACTTCTCTATATTAGTCTATGAAACCTGTATTAATGAAAAAATGCTGCCAAAATACACAATATATATATATATATATATATATATATATATATGTGTGTGTGTGTGTGTGTGTGTGTGTGTGTGTGTGTTTTAAACCATTCTTCGAATAAGTGATTCACAAATTTAAACTTGGTAATTTTGAGATTGATAATGTTACATAATCTGAGAAGCCTTCAATGGAGCCAACTCAGGAAATTGATTACATCAGTGTAGGCAATTTACAAAAAGTGTTAAAAAGACACAAGAAATAAAAAGACAATGATACTTTTTGTTTTCTTATAATTTATATCTGACCCTTTATTTACGCTTTCCTTTAATATCATCTCTACTAAGTTCTGTATTTATCTCCTTTGGATATGCGTTTTGGTGAAGTGAATATCCACTTGGAACGAGTAATCGTGGACTCGAGTTCGAATCCCAAATACCCTTAAGAAAGGTATTAATCCGTCCCTTCCCTCCAAGTATGGGTTAAATAACAGGACAGATTGGGTTCTATAGCCTTGACTCAAACCAGTCTACCGCAGAAAACAATGGCAATCTACTGCAGGATAATCTTCTGCACAGTCAGTCCTGTCTCTTTCGAGACTTGATCGCCCAAAGCGGGTATCACGCAAAGCACTTAATTGACTGACTGAATATAATAATATAAATAATTGCAAACATAATTAACATTTTTACTGGGCATAAAGTGGGGGATAATTTTTTTTTTGTTATGAAGAAATAAACCGATCCCCGACTAATTATACTTAATATAATAATGTAATATTATCTATCTCTTCACTCTCCAGCTATGAGTAAAATGGCAGGACAGATTGGGTTCTATAGTCTTGGCTTGCAACCAGTCTACCGCAGAAAGTAATGGCACCCTACTGCGGGATAATCTTCTGCCCAGTCAGTCATGTCTCTTTCGAGACATGATCGCCAAAAGCGTGTATTACGTACGGCAATTAACCGACTGGTTAAATCCTCAGATGTGCGAAAGATGTAATAACAATTAATATATTCATTTGTTGTGTCAGTAAGATGTGGTTGTGGAAGTAAATAAGGAACAATGCGCCTGTTCATCATTCCTCTTTTTTCTAATTCTAGTATTCAATCAGTACAAAACTCGAAAGCCCCTCGAGATAGAGCGATACAGTTAAAATGTTATTGATCCATTTTGTGTGAGATATTAGTGAAATATGATATTGAAGATTTTGAGTACGAAACGCTTAAATATCGTTTGACCTATGACTATATTATTTACAACTAGCAGTATAGCCCGGCGTTGCTCGGGTGTAATGAAAGCTTTAAAACTAATTCATGGTCCTGGAGCTCAGACTCTTTGGACGTTGGCACGAAAGACTAAAATCAATAGTTGTTTCCAGTTAAAGCGAAACCGTTGAATGAAAAAAAATGAATGGATGTTAGTCAAATTTTGATTTCCTGGTATCAATATCAAATTTTCTGCACTATTGTAAGAACTGCAACCTTGAAACTTCTGAATATCGTTTCTTATGTCTTTGTCTATGAGTGTATCAAATTTGATTAAAATCGGACTACTTCTTCTATAACCATATTTTTTTTCGATTATCGATTTTCGATATTTATCGGGTGTACCTCGACACAAAACCTAGCTAAGTACACTCACAGATACTTATCGTACAACTGTGTAAATTTTCAAGAAAATCGTTTCATCCGTTTCGTAGTCTATAGGTAACGGATACACACACACAGACACTCACACACACAGACAAAGTTTCATTCATAAATAAGTTTAGATTTTCGGACCGTTGTCATAACTTTGTTGATATATTCACGACTTTTCGGTCTTTATGCGATCTGACCTTCTTCAGGTGATTAGAATTTCGCACTGAACTCTTTATTTCGTTCACTGGGATAGATTATTCTCGTTCGTTGAGTCATGTCACTTCAGGACGCTTTAATTATCACCATATTTTATATATGTCCACTGCGCCATATGTCCTCAAGTGGATAAAAATATTCGGTAGATTCAGTGATTTGATCCGAAAAGTTGTGAGTTCAATACCAGGCTACAGCAGTGGTGAATCAAAAAAAAACTTAAAGAGGAGGGAGATAAGTGAGACTTTCGGAAGCGGAATGTCTCATGGAACGAGAACAATAAAGATGAAGACAACAGTCAGCAAAATGTAAATAATGTAAATAATTACAATTCTTCCTCGGAAATATAGACAAACTGTCACTTTATGACGCCATGATTAAAATGTGGCGAGTGGTAACAATTCTGACGGTTGCTCTACAAATTCGTAGCTCTTGGTAAACATCTCTCTGAATGGATATTTCTTCATACATTTCAAACTTCAAGATATATGTGTGTGTGTGTGTGTGTGTGAGAGAGAGAGAGAGAGAGAGAGAGAAAGAGAGAGAAAGAGAGAGACATCAGGTCACTTGCTTGGTGCTTTTGCTACTACACTACCTGCTGCATCGTCGATTTAACCGGTTTCCTCAACCAAGTTTTCTGGCGAAGACGGTGACTAAGCACCCAGCAGGTCTGATAACTACAGGATCAACGGTGATGTAATAGAGGCGCGGGAAGTAGGACAGACTCAAATCATATATTCCTTCACTTTAAATATTTTCCAGAGTAGTCGCTAGATATCGTAAGATATTTTGTATGCCAAATGCCAAATGCTATCGATCGCTAAAAATGCCGATTGTAAACAATGAAGCTATTTTTGGCAGATTTAAACATTTGTCGAGATTAATGAACCATATCCGCTCAAAACACAACTATAGTGTTCCAATAAGTGTGTTCCATTTAGACGGATCGAAACAGTGTTATTGGTAAAACTTGATTGACGTTATTTTTTACACATAATTTCCATGACTCAGATAATTGATCAAACAGTGAAATCAATAAAGCTTCACTAATAACGCTGTTTTATTTACAGCTAACTTCAATACGTCTTTTGGAACATTCTTAAAATTGGTCCAAAATATTGAGACACTCTATACATCTTACAATGATAACTTTTGATGGCCATTCATGGTTTGATACGAGTATTTTTCAGTCCCGATCTCGTCCAAGTTGCTGTTATTTTGCCAATGTAGCAAAGGAAATTATCCGTTATACAGTAGCGAGCATAAAGATCAGAACAATGTTAATAAAAAGTCTAAATATGAAATATCTGTATATTTTAAAGCTTCAAAGAACTTTTTATCAGGGAAAAAATGGATATAAAATTAAATTATATAATTCTAAAATATAAAGTTCAATAAACTTATTTTGATAAATTTATAAGAATAATTATATAACATTTAAAAAATATAGTTATTTAAAAGTTATTTCACATTTAGACTTTTTCTAAATATAGTTCTGATCTATATGCTCGCCACTATATACTGAATTACCAACCTGCAGAAAAGGTTTGGGTATCTTTGGATTAGTTTCAATTCATGGACGAAATCAAGTCAACGGAAATTTTACCCTTTTCCTGTGCAGAACGACGAGGTACTATGAAATTTATTTTCTTTCGAGAGAAATGATCAAAATATATCAACAAACTGTATGATACAATATATATATATATATATATATATATATATATATATATATATCATCATCATCATCATTCATACCTTCAAAAAAGTGTTTAACACTTTTAAACCTGGAGATGCCGTAAGTGAAATGTCAGCATTATCGGTAAGGTCTTCCACGGGACAAACTCGTGAAATTGTTTATCTTATATGCTACATAAAATCTCGGTAAAAGTCTTTACAAAACAACAAAAAGCACGTATATTTCTTTGTTTTCTTACAATTAATAGTTATTCCTTTCTTCACGCTTTCCTTAATTATTTCTGTCAGAAAGCTAGGGTTTTCAAGAATAAAAGCTACGGAAAAAGACTTACAAAGTGTTCTCTCTTTGCAGAGCAATGTGTCCTATCATGATTTTTATTTATTTTAATACTAGACTTCATTCAATTCAAGGCTCGACAGCCCTCAAGGAAGGGTGTTACAAGTGAAATGTTATTGATTTGATACATAATTTGCAAGATAGGATTAAAAGAGGAATTTAAAGTTTTGATGATGAGAATCTATTGACAACTTGTTATCTTTAGTAATATTAATGTGTGTTGAGTAGAAATAACCCGGCAGTCTGTTCTACAAATTTTTAATTCTTGGGGTAGGTCTCTTTCTCTGGATCCTTTTTCATAGATTTAGAACACAGAAGAAATGAAAATGAAAATTTGGAACTAAACAATCACATTAACAGCGATAGATTAGCAACAGATTTGTGACTGTACATTTGTAGAATAGAATCATTCACCTACAAGACAAGGTAAAGGGTTCTGAACTATGTTGTTAAATATCAATCGAATAGAATTATTGAAAACTCATGGAACCTGATGTATTTTATCCGGTTGAATATTTAGTCCTAAATTAGCATCTGATCTTTTCACTAAGGTCAAATTGCAGATGATCTCAAAAATGACCTACGGTCTGTAGTTAACTGGAGCAAGAAATGTCATTTTAAATTTAAATAACCTCCAAAATTTAACTTATTTCTTTTAATCGCCTTAGAAAAACCCATTCACTTCCCCATATATATATATATATATATATATATATATATATATATTGTTATTATTATTATTAAGTTGTGATAAAGCTCAGTGCTAAGATTGCTGTTTTTTTCAGTAGAAAGGCATTTTAGGCAAGCAGGATTCTTTGTCGTAAAGTGCTCGATAATGTTATTGAGGAATCTTTATAGGATTAATGTTTATTAGATGGGAACGTGGACGAATGGTTAGAACGTTCGTTTTCTGATCATGAAGCCCGGGTTCGAATCTCACCATGGTCGACATATTTGAAAGGCTACTTCTTGATGTTATTGAAATGAAGGAGGCGATCCCAGTGTACAAAACATTTGGAAAGTGACTAATAACGATACAACACGTTTACCCGGTTCTTTTAGGTCGACACGACTCTTTGGGAATACTTGTTAGCTTAACAGATGTACTGAGCCATGACTGGTAATCATCCTTGAAATAATGTCTCGTATATAAAAACATCCGAAGTTCGGGTCAACTATCTATATCTGTATGAGCCTTCGAAAAATGTCCATTCACCGCACAAGGGTCTGAGAATAGCAATGCTTGACCGTGTTGTTATGGGTGGGATCATCAACTGATTTCCGACAAAGTATTCGATAGATGATGATGATGATCCCGAATCATAATACAGACTGAGAAATTCAAAAAAAAAAATTCTGCCTGCCTTCTTTTTTTTCAAATTTCATTTGTCCACTTTAACCTCCACCCCCCAAAAAAAATCAAGGATCAAACATTTTTAAAGCAGCATATGTATTTTCAGCCTCATAAATACACAAATATTTTTGCCTACCTCAGCATGGCTGATGCAATCCCCCAGGATACTAACATTTTAAGTTTCATATTCTTTATCCTCATGAAGTGGTGTGTTTGCTTGCCCAGTTTGGTGTTTGGAAGTTTGGTTTTCTCTGTCGTAACAGACATTTTTTTCTCATTAGAATTCATTTTTCACATTTATAAATAGAGTATTTGTCGGTTCATGTAATTTAGCTGTCATATCTCGTCTGGTCTCCTGATATACATCTCCAAATTCTCGATAATATCCAGAGAAGGAAATGCAATGTCATCTGTCCTGACCTCGCATCTTGGTTTTCTTCTATTTCCCATCGTAACGTATGTTCTCGTTGTCCGTTTTATAAACATTTTCATGATAATTGCTCTAGTGAACGTTCTTCATTGATAACTCAACATCATAAATTTTAACGTATTATTTGATTGGCAACCAGGTCGCATCGTCTTACTGATGTAATTGCTAGCCTTTAATTTTATTTTCTATTTTATTAGTTTGTTTTCACACCCCCTAACTTCTTCTATGTGCCCTGTCTCTTCAGGACGTAGGCGATCATGGCTTTCCACATTTCCCTATTTGTGGTGGCTCTGGGCACGCCTTCTCCTGTTACACCATGCAATCCTCGTTCCGTCATCCACCTGATTAGGCCCTTCAAATATGTTATCTCTTGCTTTCCCCTGTCTTTTTTCCCTCTATCTGGCCTGTTAGTATCATTCTCTAAGCTCTCCTTCCTCATTGCGTGTCCCAGGAACTTTAGCTGTCTCTTCCTGATGCTCAGTATTAATTTCCTTTTTGTTTCCATCATTTCCAAGACCTCATAACTACAATCTTCAAAAATTTAAATGCAACGCTAATCGCCATCTTCTGACTTTCTGAAGATCTTCTTCATTCTTTTTTCTTACTAAAGCTTTTTCATTTATTTCCCCTCAAACTTTGTCTGAATAGCATTACTGCGTTGATTCGGGTTAAATGGTTAACGAATTGGAGTTTGACAAATTTACAGAGTTACTCCCCTTAGGTATTGATCTTTTTATTTATTTGCTGGTAATTTTATATTAAACTAGCAGTATAGCCCGGCGTTGTTCGGGTGTAATGAAAGCTTTAAAACTAATCCATGTTCCTGGAGTCCAGACTCAGCCTAAAGAATATTTGTATGAATTTTGGCGAGAATCGCATAACAATTGTGGATTTGTATGAAGGACATACAGACAGATGAACAGACACACACACAAACATCTTGCCTCTTATATATATATATATATATATATATATATATATATATATATATATATATTATCAATTTTCTGCACTATTGTAAATACTGCAACCTCGAAACTTCTGAATATCGTTTCTTATATCTTTGTCTATGAGTGAATCATTTTTGATTAAAATCGGACCACTCTTTCTATAACCTGATTTTTTCGACTATCGATTTTCGATATTTATCGGAGTACCTCGACACAAAACCTAGCTAAGAACACTCATCGACCATTATAGTACAATTGTGTAAATTTTCAAGTAAATCGGTTCAGCCATTTCGGATTCTATAGGTAACGGATACACACACAGACACACACACAAAGTTCAATTTATAAATAAGTTTAGATTATCTCTGGTTATCAATTCTATTTTATAATTTTTTCGGAGTGTCCATGTTCTATCAGGGGAACATATTTAAAACGCTTCTTTTTATATTCCAACTGATATTAATTTTGATATTTCCGGCAATGATATGCAGGAGAACAACTAAAGTGGAATAAACGTTGACTCATTCTGCCGAGAAAAGATTTATGAATAATCAATTCACCCGTAAATTTGATTGAAAATTAACAGCGGCAACCATATCCGGTCATAAAAATATTAAGAGCTCTCTGCTATGACTTGTAAGAATGATCATAACGAAAAGAAATAAAAAACACGTAAACTTCCCTATATATTCGCGATGTGAAAGATATAACTTAGTTAATTTTCTTTGCTAATCAAATACGGTCTTGCGATAAATTGTCATCAAAACTCCTTTTCTGTAAAAACAAGTCCACTTTAATTCCCTGCTCTGTACATAAAAAAAACAGAGCTCCCAGTAACAAAAACATTTGAATAATCTTCTATTTCTCATTATTTACATTATTCAGAACATTGTCCTCATCTTTTCGTCCGTTGTATGCTCCGGCCTTCTTTTTCGAACCGAACCCTTTATTACAATCCCTGGGGTATATCCTTCTCATCCCATGCGTAGTATTGTTTCTTTTGAAAGTGATGGATTATCTTCCTCTAACCCTGTAAGTTACTTGTTCACCAATGCTGTAGCCTGGTATTGAACTCACAACCCTTTAGGTCATGTCGCAGGGACTAACCAAAGTCGATCTCCATTGGGTCATGTCTCCTTAAGGACAAGAACAACTAAATTTTTATTTATAAACTTAATGTACCAGTCTACAACAGTGGTGAATAAGTAACTTATAGGGTTAGAGGGAGATAACTTATGATTTCAAAAAGAGAGACTACTACGCAAGGAATGAGAATTATATGCCCCAGTGATTGTAATAAAGGCTTCTAAATTCCTAGCCCCTGAATAAGGCCGGAATATAAAAACGGCCGAAACATCTGGCAACAAATATGAGGACAATAGTCCGAATTATGCAAATACTGTAGATAATGCCTCAACTCAGATATACAGACGAATGTCCACAAAGATGAGGACAATAGTCCGAATAATGCAAATTCTGTAAATAATACCACATCTCAGAAATATAGACAAATACTTCTATTTCTCATATCATAATACCGATATCTAAATATTTATAAAGTCTCATTGGCTGGTTGAATTTTTCGAACAGTATTTACTGCCGATATCTAAATATTTCAAATGCAATTGTAAGACTTCAAATAGAGAAAAAATAGTTTTTTACTAATCTGAGTATAAATATATACTTTTCGTAATTTCTTATGTTAATGTACTGCTGGTAATTTTACTATAAATGAATTTTTATACTTTGCAAGGTTTCGATTTTTGTTTGATGGTTTCACTCTGTCTACAGCTGAGACCATAAAAAATGCAACTATATTTGGTTATCGATTATAATGAAGTATATGTGTGTTCAAATAGATTAATTTGATTTCGCCTTTTAATTAGAAAGGGTATTAAACAAGATTTTTACAATTAAATTAATGTATTTTGGTTCATACAAGGTCGTTAATATATGCATGCTGGTCTTTGCAAGCATGAGTTTATGTGTAAGTAGGCAGGAATGTATGTGTGTATATATGCATATGTATGAGCGTTATCTTTGCGTAGGAGTGTTTTTGAAGTAGTCTCTCAGTCCTAAACGGTTCTGTGCGGTTATCAAGTATAAAAAAAGGTAGACGGGTTAACCGTGAGAATAAAGAGGTAAAGGAAAAAAAGAGTGAATAATAATAACGATCGCTTGACGTTCGTCAAGGGTACGTGTTGATTACACACGTATTGTTCTCTCTGGCAAGAGTGGAATTTGCTCCGTTTTTTATTTCGTTTATGAGGCTCGAAAACGTCATTTGGGAATTCACTCACGGATGTGATCCTGGCCTTTCGATTGGACAACGAACAAACTTTGCGTCGACTTGCGAAAAGGGTCCATAAAAAGATTTAAGTTTCTGATAATTGGAGATTATTTGAACTTTCTTTTTAGATGTTTCCTAGTTTTCTATTGGCTGAACAATATTTTGCATCGAGGTGTAAAATCTTTCGTGTTTTGTTTTGGATTTGCTTTTGCGTGTGTACGCAAAAGGTTTTGTAAATTCGATGAGTCAGTGCTTGGCATTTGAATTTTTAAATCTAGAACTTGTTTTGTTCACTACACTACCACCTCTGCTCAGGTTAGACCTGTAAAAAACAGCATTTAACCTACAGTAAGAAAGTAAATTTGCTACCATCCCGGATTGTATACAAACGATCTGTTTTCCATATAATATCAGAATGAGCTTCAAAAGTGGCTCAACACTTTGCAGATACCTCTTCCAACCAAAAACCTCTGATAGAGAAGAACATGACTATACATTATTTCCTGGTTAAAATTATGACTGCGGCATTAAGTTTGTAAGTTCAAAAATATTATATACTGATGTCCTAGTAGATCTTGTGACTTGACCCAAAGAGTTGTGAGCTCACAAAAGTTAGAGTTGTTTAAATAGAGATAACTGAGACATCCTTAAGCAGTATGATTCATGCAATGGGAATAATATACACTAGTAATCGAAATAAAAGGTTCGGTTCAAAATTCTAATTGCCTGAAGACGGCCGTAGCGTACATCGGTCGAAACATCGTTAATATGACGATGAAGATGAGGACAACACTCCGAACAATGTAAATAAATTTATGAAAAGTGTGACTCGATGAACACTGGCTGTTTGGTCAATGGCTAGAATATCGTCCAACCCTGGAGCAGGGAGAGGAAAAAGCTTAATGCGTATTACTGGCTGCATGAACGTTGAATGTTTCCTTATAGGACAACGGTTTAATTAGAATTAAAATATGAGACAAAAAGAGCAGATACCATAAATAGTACAGGAAGTGAAAAAAAGGGAATTTTGATTGACATTGGCTTGTCGGTCAATATGAAGGATTATCTTTATGCAAATGGCTAATATTACAATTACTATTAGAGTTTGAATTTAAATTTTGTTTAATGGCATATCAACACCTCTGTGGGTTATTTAATGCCAAAAAGGTGGGGTTTAAGGTATTTTCTTTCAATGTTCAGTTATAGTGAGAAGGTTGATTTAGTCAGATTTGAAAGAAAATCTTTCATTTTAGAAAAACTGAAAATGTCTTCTAGTTTTGTATTCAAAACTGTTTGGCTGAGAAGTTTTTCCTTCAAAAGTGTGTTATGGTAATAATTTTTTTCTTCAAAAATGTATTGTTAATAATATTTTTCCTTGAAAAATGTATATTTTTCTATAAAAGTCTATTTTTATGTATATATTTCTATAAATGTGTGTTTTTATACTTTCATATTGTTTTGATCTCAGTTTGGAGGTTAACTATTTTCCTATAGCTGGGACCCTAACAGGTGCTTTCACTCAGGGTCAGGTGGGCCCGGGAGCAACAGCAATTAAGAGGTGGTTCAATGCTCCACACAACATCCCAATCAGATGCCTTGCTGCCGGATGCAGTTTAACGTCATGCCCAGGAACTATTATTATTAGAGATGAAGAAAACAGATGATACACTTTGATTCCAGTCCAACAGCCTGTGAATTAAAACAATAATGAGTAACACGAGTGCTAATGGCTGCTCGGTCAATAAGTGTTTCCATGTAGGAAAAAGGTTAATTTTACAATTAGTATTAAACATGAGGAAAACAGATACTATACTTTGATGACATCCCGGTGACTAATGAATTAAGAAAAATGTAATTCGAATATTTTAAAAGCTGCAGAATTTATGTATCGAGTAAACACTACGGTCGCTCAATAAATAAAAACCGAATGCTTCATGATACGGAAAAAATTCTTCTTCATGTACCGTATGCTTTCGGGAGGTAGGCGATCATGGACTTCCACTTGGCTCTCTCTTAAAATTCTTCTTCTAGGTATTTCGCCAGAACCCTGTCCTGACATCCATTTGCTCAGGCCTATCAAGTTGTTCTCTTTCCCCCGTCTTTATTCCCTCTATCCATCCTGTGAGTATTAGATTCTTCAGACTCTCTTTCCTCATTACATGTCCCAGAATTTTATCTGTCTCTTTCTTATATGAATTATATTTCTCCTCGTTCCACACCTTGTCGATAATCATGTGCTCAGTCGATGGTATGCTCATCATTCTTCTGTAAAACCAAATTCCTGCTACCTCCTTCATCCATGTGGAGATCGTCCCACATTCTCTGCTATACAGAAAGACATATATCACATAGCAATCTAGTAGTCTCATCTTTGCTTCCAATGATATTTCCATGTCTTTTCCGTACTCTGGTTAGGATTTGAAATGCGTCCTTGGCCATAACAGTGCTTCTTTTGATATCCACATCGCACTTTCCATCATCAATCATCAGTCAGCACGCTTCCTATGTGTTTAAATTTCTTTACTTGTTTTATTTTAGTTTCTCCGACCTGTATAACAATTACTATAAGATTTCAGAAAATCAGATCGTAAATTATGATTCGAACTAGAGGCCCAGAGAGTGGAGAAAAGAGTACCTTGAATAGCAAAAGTAAAACCTTAATACAACTTTTAATATTAAAGAGGAACTTATCTAAACTTATTTATAAATGGAACATTGTGTGTGTCTGTGTGTGTGTCCTTTACCTATAGACTCCGAAACGGCAGAACCGATTTTCTTGAAAATTTACACAGTTATACTATAAGCGACTGCGAGTGTTCTTAGCTAGGTTTTGTGTTTAGGTACTCCCGATAAATATCGAAAAGTGATAATCGAAAAAATCGGGTTATAGAAGGAGTGGTCCGATTTTAATAAAAAATGATACACTCATAGACAAAGACATAAGAAACGATATTCCTAAGTTTCAAGGTTGCAGTTCTTACAATAGTGCAGAAAATCGATAATATATATATATATATATATATATATATATATATATATATATATATATATGAAGCAAGATGTTTGTGTGTGTGTCTGTTTATCTGTCTATATGTCTATATTTTTTCAGCCCTTTTATTTTAGTTTTTGCTTTGGATTTGGCTCTAAGTTGATATAATTGTAGTTCTCAGTCTCAGCCATGGTACCATTTACTCAGAGGACCTTTATCCTTCAAAATTCAGTTTACGGCCCAAAAAACTTATTTGATATCGATACCAGGAAATCAAAATTTGACTTACATCTATTCATTTTTCTTTCAGTCTACGGTTTCGTTTTAACTGGAAACAACTAATGCTTTTTAGTCTTCCCAACATCCAAAGAGTCTGTGCTCCAGGACCATGGATAAGTTTTAAAGCTTTCATTACACCCGAGCAACGCCGGGCTATACTGCTAGTTTTAAAATAATAATATTGCGAAAATTTCACAAATAACTTATGAGAATTTTAGTGTATCCAGGTTTGTTGTTACTACATCCGTAATGAATTTCCTTAAGGGTGAATAGTATATACAAGACTCAATCTGATTTGCGATAAATTTGTGTAGGAACTCTCAGTACAAGAAAATCTAATGTAATATTAGAGGATGAATTAAGATCACATTGAATTTTCAAAGACGTCTAAAGTGAAGGGTTCACATTTCATTGGTTTGATAGCGAAATAAAATCCGATTGATGTCTGATCTTATGTTGCTTCTTCTTTTTTTTATTTATGTTGCTTCTTCTTTTTCTATTTTTCTGCTTATTCATTTATCACTTTTTCCTTCTTTTTTCATTTTTTCTTCTCCTTTATCTACTTTGCCTTTTACATTTTTTTCATTTAACTTTTTTCTTTATTTTATTATTCACTAGCAGTATAGCCTGGCGTTGCTCGGGTGTAATGAAAGCTTTAAAACTAATCCATGGTCCTGAGCTCAGACTCTTTGGATGTTGGCACGAAAGACTAAAAAGCAATAGCTGTTTCCAGTTAAAGCGAAACCGTAGACTGAAAGAAAAATGAATGGATGTAAGTCAAATTTTGATTTCCTGGTATCAATAACAAATAATTTTTTTCATCGTAAACTGAAATTTGAAGGCTAAATAAGTCCTCTGAGTAAATGACTGAGACTAAGAACTACAATTATACCTACTTAGAGCCAAATCCAAAGCAAAAACTAAAATAAAAATGCTGAAAAAATACAGACATACAGGCAGATAAACAAACACACACACAAACATCTTAACTTTTATATATATATATATATATATATAATCGTTTTTCTGCACTATTGTAAAAACTGCAACCTTGAAACTTCTGAATATAGTTTCTTATGTCTTTTCTATGAGTGTATCAAATCTGATTAAAATCGGACCACTCCTTCTATAAGCCGATTTTTTCGATTATCGATTTTCGATATTTATTGGGGGTACCTCGACACAAAACCTAGTTAAGAACACTCGAGGACGATTATAGTACAACTATGTAAATTTTCAAGAAAATCTGTTTAGTCTTTTCGGAGTCTATAGGTAACGGACACACACACAGACAAAATTCTATTTATAAATAAGTTTAGATAATACATTTTTCTTGCTTATCATCTTCCTCTACATTTTTCATTTTTAGTTACATTTTATTTTTTATTGCTCTTTTCATTTTTATATTTTCCTTCTCTTCTTTATTGTTTTTTTTTTTGTTTTGCTTTTCCCGTTCTTGTTTTTTTTAATTAGTTTTCATTCCTTCTGTTTGTTTGTTTTCCTTTTTTGAACTTTTTTTTCTTTTTTATACGTTTTCTTCTTTTTATGTCTTATTCTATTTATCTTTCTTCGCGCTAATTTTCTTCTTTTCATTTTTTTCTTTATTATAATCATCATCAACTTTTTCTTTTTTCTCCTCTCCTTCATCTTCTTCATTCTCTCTTCTTTTTTTCCTCATTATCTTTATTCTTATCATTTCCCTCCCATTTTCACTTCTTTTTTCTTCTTTGTTTTTTTCATCTCCTTGAATATTTTCTTCGCCTTTTCTTTCTTCTTTTCATTCTTTTCTCTCGTGACTCTCTTCTAATTTTTTATATCTATCAACTCAACTACTCTTTGATTTCCTTCTTGGTTTCCTCTCGTATATTCTTTATAACATCTTCTCATTCTCTTCTACCATTTCTCTCGGCCTGTCCGTCTGAATCTTCTTTTATACGCTTTTTCGTTTTCCCCCTAAAATCATGTATTCCATCAAGTGCTTCTTGTATATCTCCATATCTTAACAATTCTTCTCTAGTTTATTAATTCTTGTCGATTTATATTT
Source organism: Ascarosepion bandense (assembly GCA_037127315.1). NCBI lineage: Eukaryota > Metazoa > Mollusca > Cephalopoda > Sepiida > Sepiidae > Ascarosepion > Ascarosepion bandense. Next base: position 677,697 of record JBBBDQ010029610.1, read on the forward strand.
TCTGAATTCCATTGATTAAACTAATTCTGGAAATTCTTCTGAACATTCCGAGAGTCACTGATTAGAAAGCACTTTTCTAGTTCGGACAGCGTTTATTTACAAAAACATATATAGAGATAGACGATGATAAAGGGGTTGAAGAGAGGGTGAACGAAAGATATAAAAATGACAACACGCAAGAAAATGAATTAATTAATCAGAAGAAAATATGACAAAAATGAAAGGTGAGAAACAAAGAAAAAGCATCCTATAGAAATAAATAAAAAGGCTTGCAAATTTAAATAATTATTAAATTGAATGAACTTGGAAGAAAGAAAGACAGAAAGAAAAAAGAAAGAAAGAAAGAAAGAAAGAAGGAAAGAAAGAAAGAAAAACTCGAAGAAAGAAAGAAAAAATGAAGAAAAAAGAAAGACAGAACGGAAGGAAGACTTGAAATTAGAAAAAAAAGAACCAAATGAAAAAAAGACAGAAAGAAAAAATAATCAGAAAGAGGAAGAAAAAAATCAGAAACAGGAGAAAAAAAGAATCAGGAATAAGGAAAAGAAAGAAGGAGAGAAAAATAAGAAAGAATTTGAAATAGATAAAAATAATAAAAAATGCATCAGTTAGAGAGAAAATAACAAAAACGATGATAAAATTAAATATTAAATGAATAAATAGAAAGATATAAAGAAAGATTTAAAACAAAAGAAAGAAAGAAAGAAAGAAAGAAAGAATCGTAAATAGACGAAAGAAAGAAAGAATCGAAAATAGAAGAAAGAAAGAAAGAAAGAAAGAAAGGACGGAAGGAGGAAGGAAGACTCGAAAATAGAAAAAAGAAAAAATTAGAAAGAAAAGAAAGAAAAAAGACAGAAAGAAAAAAGAAACATAAAAAGAAGAAAGAAATTAGAAAAAGAAGGAAGAAAATAAGAAACATGAGAAAGAATGAAAGAAAGAAAGAACTGCATATGAAATAGAAGCAAAAATAGAAAAAACAGAGAGAATTTTAAAAATACAAATAAATGAGTGAAAAAGAAAAAGTGAGGAAGAGACACATATAAATGTGGGAATTTGTGAGAGCGAGACGAGGTTAAAATCTGGCTAGAAAAAATAACTGCAGAACACAAAGCAAAAATACAAGAGAAAAACGAAAAGAATGTTCCTGCCTGACGCATTTGTCATTGGTGACAGTTTTTGGTAATGAAAAAAAAAACTATTCAAATTTGAATGAATAGAGGAAAAGGAAAGTAACAACGTTACTTCCGGAAGCCTTCGGGCTGCAGTAGACTCAAAAAGGTAAAGAAATCGTCTGCTATTTTTTCTGGATGATTGTGGAGACATATTGTATTTTTTTTTTTTGTCATCAAAGTAGGCAGATTTTTCTGGACTGAAAACTGTCGGTTGGGTTATGGGAGCTGGCATTGGTGCCGAAAGTTATTTCTTTTGATATACGACTTTGGCGAAACTTGTTGATACCTAAGGGAAACTGAGCAATGAAATCATGATTGAAGTGTGCGTCGGGTGTGGGGGGGGGTACGTTGTGCAGATGCACATGTTTGATGGGTTTGACAGGAGAAATTCTCATTGAGACAAAGAAAGGGTATAGTGAAGGAGGAGCAGGCGTACAAAAAGTGAGTGGTAAAATGAAGACATCTTATAAAATGGGAATGGAAACCGAAAGGATAATTAGGAGATGAAGATGAAAGGCGAAACAAATAATTTTTGATGATGAATAATGTGGAGTGAAATGAAGGATCGTATTAAAAGACTAAGACTTTAAAGGAGAAAAAGAGTCAAGAAAAAAAAGGAACGTGCAGATTCTATACAGAAGAAGAAGTCTAAAAGAGTAGATTGAAGAAGAGGAAGAGACATAAACAGAAGAAAAAAAGAATGAATACGACATAAAAAAAAATTAAAAAAATCAAAATAGAAGAAAATAAATCAAAATGAGATAGAGAAGAAAGAAAGAAAAAGAAAAAAGAAAAAATTGCAAATAAAGAAAGAAAGAAGCAAAAATAGAAAAAAAGAAAGAATATCAAATATGAGAAAGAAAAAGTTAAAAATAGAAGAAAAAATAGAAGAAAGAAGGAAAAATGAAAGAATTGCAAATAAAAAAAAGGAAAAATCAGAAAGAAAAAAAGCTTTAAAAAAGAACAAAAAGAAAATAAAAAAGAATTACAAATACAAAAGGAAAAGAAAGAATCCCAAATAAAAAAGAAAGAATCAAAAACAGAAGAAAGAAAGAAATAAAAGCAAAAATAAGAAAGAATCGAACATAGAAGAAAGAAGGAAAGAAAGAAAAACCACGGAAAGAAAAATCAAGTATAGAAGAAAGAATAGGAAATTGTTGAAAAAAGGAAAAAAATAAAGAATCAGAGATAGTGGAAAGAAAGAAAGAAAGAAAGAAAGAAAGAAAGAAAGAAAGAATCGGAAATATTGGAAAGAAAAATCAGAAAGAGAAAAAAAGAAAGAATGAATGTGAAATAAAAGAAAGAAACTCACAAACAGAATAAAGAAGGAAAGAAAGAATCAGAATTAGAAAAATAAACAAACAGAAAATGAACAAAAAATAATAGGAAAGGAAAAAGAATGAAAGAAAAAAATAAGAACTGAAAATAGAAGAAAGAAAGAATCAGAAAGAAAAGAAAAGAAAGAAAGAAAGAAAGAAAGAAAAAAGGATCAGTAAAAGAAAGAGAGAAAGAAAAAATCGCAAACAAAAAAAGAAATCATCAGAAATAGCAGAAAAAAAGGAAATAAAAGAAAGAAAGAAAGAAAGAAAGAAAACTTGCCGAAAGAGATGATGTATTCGGTCGAAGTATAAAAAGAAAGAAAGAAAGAAAAGAAAGAAAAAAGAAAGAAAGAAAGAAAGCTTGTTGAAAGAGATGATGTATTCAGTCGAAGTATAGAAAGAAAGAAAGAAAGAAAGAAAGAAAGAAAGAAAGAAAGAAAGAAAGCTTGCTGAAAGAGATGTTACTTGCGTATTGAGCGCTTTTTGTTTTAGGTTTAATAATTTTGAAATCACGGTTTAATTTATTCGTGATTAAAAAGAATAAATATGATTGAATTATAATTTTCATTATTTAATTTTCTCGAGTACATATCCAGGGAAGAATTGGCAATATTTAATCTCCTTGGTGAAAAGACAAAAGGTAACTTATTTGACCGATATAAATTTTTTGTGCGTACATAGAACCTGCTATATTAAATCGAAATTTTAATTTAATGTTAGGGAGGTAACTTACTCAAACTGTGAAGAATTTTTTTTTAAATTACAATTTACGTGTTTTAAAATATTCTGTTACAACTTAGAATTTCTTTTAAAAGTTACAATTTAGATATTGTAAAACCTTGTTATACAAGGGTGTCCCTAATATCCGTGCGCAGTGTTAGGTTACAGATTTTTAAACGAGCACATGAACTGTGTGGACACCATGTAGAAGTTTAAGAACATTGATTAATCTATTAATACATAATTAATTTTTTTATGTATTTTTGATTCTAATTTGTTTATATAAATATCTTCAAGAATTTGAATTTATTTTATTTTTGTGTTGTATTTTTGATAAATATTTCTCTAAATCGTGAATGTGAACAGGAATGTACCGTTAAATTATGTAGAATAGAAATTGAATCAGCCATCAAAATTTAAGTTTCCTTAATAATGAGGTGGTCGTGTAACCAACATATATAATTATTTTTGTGTCTGTGACATCATATACAAAAACAAAGTTATATTGCCATACAATGCTGAACTTCTGCCAATCAGAGAAATGCTTTATGTATGATTAAGTCGGTTGTATTAAATTTAGTACAGAAAATAATTAGTTTTATATTTTATTTGGATCAGTGGTGATTATATTAGGATTTATGAGGTATTTTATAATTTTTCTTTATATAAATATATATATATATGTGTGTGTGTGTGTGTGTAAATATAAAGAATATATATATATATATATATATATATATATATATATATATATATATATATATACAAAGAATTTAAGTTGGATGTCATCTTAAAAACATTAGTAATATAATATTTCGCAGCTCTCTTATTGACAGCTCCTCAGACCAAATTCATACAACAATGCACGGGCAAAAAAAAGAAAAAGAAAAATGAAAATGAAAAAATAGAGCAAAGGAGGTTACTTGAATATTAGCGTCTATATAATATCAAGACGAGAAGACGGCCTTGGCCTAGATTTGTTATATTTATATATATATATATTAGTCATCCATATAGAAGCCCGTTTCGCTGTACCATAGCTCATCAGTGGGGCAAGATGCATCCACTTGCTTCTGGCCGGGATCAAACTCGACCGATTTGGTGTCAGTCGGAGTCGCTACTCCCTATGTCATCGACGCATGGAATCAGAGAAGGGAAATTTTAACGTGTTGTATATAAGCAGTGTATACACAGCCAGTCAACGAAAGAACTCAATTCATTGCTGAAGAGTCACGCATATAGAAGAAGTGGAAGCTGTTTTTAAAAATTTTCTTCTTCAGAGAGCTCAATTATAATGAGAGCATATTGGAGTATGGTTTTTAAAAAAACGATTATTATTTAATGTAATCCACTTTTTTCTATAAAATCGTGAAATAAATGGCGTTTTGAACGTGCAGGCTTCCAGATACATTCACACAAACGCGGGTGTCCTCCAAAGCTATATCCTAGGTCACACGTTGTTTCTGATCTTTATCAATGACACACATGATGTAACCATTTCCCAAGTAGGCGCAGAATACGGTACAATTTACTCCCGTCTCAATAGAAACTCGGACAAAGCTGACAAAGTAAACCTGTTTTCTGCACTTGGAAATCTAATCAGTGGATAACAAGGTCAGGAAATGGCTTTTAGGTTTTAATGACACCATAGCAAAACTGCTCTCCTTCAACTACCAAAGACAAAATTACCACCCCACCATAAACAAGGCTCATGCTGGTCTCCAAGAGATCAATATAAATAGTTAATTGTCATACGTGATACACGCTTTGGGCAATGATGTCTCGAAAGAGACATGACTGACTGGGAAGAGGATTAGAGTAGGTTGTCATTGCTTTTTGCGGGAGACTCATTGTCAGCCAAGTTTATAGAACTCAATCTGTCCTATTGCTTAAACCATAACTAGAGCGAAGGAACGGATTAATACTTTCTCCAGGCTTATTTGCGCGTAAGTGAATGCAAGGAATTCAACTGAATGTTCAACTCGGCTCCCTGATTTGTCGTTCCGAGTCGATATCCATTGAACCACAACGCACATCTCAGAGCAACATACTGAGCTTAATTGTCACAATTTCCGAAAGACATGAAGAGATGTAACTACGTCGAATGAAGAGCTGCATATAAAACTATGAAAGACAGGTCGCTGTGGACTGCCAGAAAGTTTTTCTCATTTGCTATTCATCTCGAGAGGTCATTGACAAAATACAAAGAAGGATCTGCAAAGAAATCGATACTGACTTGTAATCCACCATTTGCTCGTGGATTGAATATACCTGCCATATCTGGTCCGGTGCTACTGCTATTCATCTCGAGGTCCTTGACAAAATCCAAAGAAGGATCTGCAATGTAATCGATACTGACTTGTAATCCACCATTTGCCCGTGCATTGAATATAGCTGCCATATCTCTTCGAGTTTTCCTGCTATTCATCTCGAGGTCCTTGACAAAATCCAAAGAAGGATCTGCAATGTAATCGATACTGACTTGTAATCCACTATTTGCCCGTGCATTGAATATAGCTGCCATATCTCTTCGAGTTTTCCTGCTCTTCATCTCGAGGTCCTTGACAAAATCCAAAGAAGGATCTGCAATGTAATCGATACTGACTTGTAATCCACCATTTGCCCGTGCATTGAATATAGCTGCCATATCTCTTCGAGTTTTCCTGCTCTTCATCTCGAGGTCCTTGACAAAATCCAAAGAAGGATCTGCAATGTAATCGATACTGACTTGTAATCCACCATTTGCCCGTGCATTGAATATAGCTGCCATATCTCTTCGAGTTTTCCTGCTCTTCATCTCGAGGTCCTTGACAAAATACAAAGAAGGATCTGCAATGTAATCGATACTGACTTGTAATCCACCATTTGCCCGTGCATTGAATATAGCTGCCATATCTCTTCGAGTGTTCCTGCTATTCATCTCGAGGTCCTTGACAAAATTCAAAGAAGGACCTGTAATGAAATCGATACTGACTTGTAATCTACCATTTTCCCGAGCATTAACTATAATTGCCATATCTCTTCGAGTGTTCCTGCTCTTCATCTCGAGGTCCTTGACTAAATCCAAAGAAGGATCTGCAATGTAATCGATACTGACAAGACATCGCAACTTCAGATACTTTCTCAACAACGAGACTAGATTTTCTTCTGAATTTTCTGCAATTATTTTCAAGGTAAATGTTTCGATGTATTTTTCCTGTGCCGCCCAGAATACATAAATCTAAGCGCGGTGCTAAATTGGCATCCATATCATATTCTTTGGCAGAAGAAATAGTTTAAATGAAAACTCCATTTGCCCATAGCTCAGAGCTAAAATCGCAGACTGATGCCAATTCGGTCGGGTTTAAATCCCGGGTAAAAAGCAATCGGATGTCTAACCGTACTGATGAGCTGTGATACAGCAAAACAGATCTGTCTGCGGATAACGATTTACGCTCTCAACCCTGATTGAGCATTCTGGAAGTATGGTAGACTTCTTAAAAACAGTAGCTACTCTGGCATTTACGCATCCTTCATTCAGCAATGAATTAGAACACTCAGCTATTGGCGTGTGTATACATGATATATCACACGCTAAAAGTCTGTTCATAGTTCAGAGGTAGAATCGCCGACTGACGCCAATTCGGTCGGGGTTCAATCCTGAGTAAAAAGCATTTGGCTCTTTAACCGTACTGATGAGCTGTGATATAACAGAATATCTACTTAAATACGAATATCCATAAAAAATAATGTTTAAACAAATCAATCCACATGTATCTCTTTTCTAGCAGTATAGGACGACGTTGTTCTACTGTACTGAAATCTTTATAACTAATCCATTGTCCTGGAGCTCAGACGCTTTGGGCGTTGGCACGAAAGACTAAAAAGCAATAGTTGTTTCTAGTTAAATGGAATCTGTAGACTGAACGAAAAATGAATGGATATAAATCAAATTTTGATTTCCTGGTATCGATAAAGGTTTTTGGTCGTAAACTGAATTTTGAAGGCTAAATATGTCCTCTGAGTAACTGGTATCATGGCTGAGACTAAGAACTACAATTATACCTACTTAGAGCCAAATACGAAGCAAAAACTAAATTAAAACGGCTGAAAAAATACAGACATACAGGCAGATAAACAGACATACACACAAACATCTTGCCTTTTATATATATATATATATATTATCGATTTTCTGCACTATTGTAAGAACCTCAACCTTGAAACTTCTGAATATCGTTTCTTATGTATTTGTCTATGAGTGTATCAAATTTTATTAAAATCGGACCACTCCTTCTATAACCCGATTTTTTCGATTATCACTTTTCGATATTTATCGGGAGTACCTAAACACAAAACCTAACCTAGAACACTCGCAGGCGCTTATCGATTTTCGATATTTATCGGAGGTACCTCTATAAAAAACCTAACTAAGGATACTCGCAGACGCCTATAGTACAACTGTGTAAATTTTCAAGAAAATTGGTTCAGCCGTTTCGGAGTCTATAAGTAACGGACACACACACTCACAGACAAAGTTCTATTTATAAATAAGTTTAGATTTAGATAGTTAGCTCTCCAGTTTAGTGACATTACACTATGGGTGCAAAAAGGAAGAATAAAAACAGTAGAAAAACATCAACGAAGTGTAATACAGTTTAAAAGACAACAAAACAGCAGCCATACATTTTTGAAAAGAAAGTAATAATGTTCCCAAGAAAATTAAATTTCGACATTAAATGACCCAAAAGGATTTTCTATGCCGCTAAACAAAACAAACCAACGTAACTATTTTAAAAATCCTGTCGGTATTAAATAACACATTGCGGTTGATATGCCGTAGCAATATAAAAATAAAAAAATTAAAACCAAACTGAGAAGGTAAATATTTAGCTATAAAAATCCATTCCAAATATTGCCTTATTCGTCTTACGGCACTCAAGGGGCGATAACCGGCTTATTATAACGGCCACTAGCAGGAAAAAAAAAACATCAAAGTAAGATGTAAACAAATTCGTTTATAATTCGATTCCCCTTCACACCAATTCATTCAAGATTCATAGATTTCACGGTATGACCAATATAAAAAAATGAGTCACTTCTTTTATTCGATAATTTCCAAGCAATACGACAGCGTAAACAAATGCCAACAGATAATGGTCATCACTGGAATCACGCTAGCAAGATCGCAATGATTGGTTCGTCATTAAAACGTCCTTCTCATACGGTTTGAAGCCATATAATTCCCATTTACCGCCTTCCGCGTGAAGCGATTCAATTTCTGTACCAAATATCATCTAGCAGGCAGGTCAATTAAGCAACTGGTGATTTTTGGCTTTTAGTGTTTTGCTGGCTCCATCACACCTATTTGTGTCTCTGACTTACTTGCGCCTAAGCATTTTCTCATCGTCAAAACGTGGGTTAGACCTAACTGGTCGTCCATCAATGTCTAGTTCGCCCACGCGGGAAAGTCAAGGCGCATGTGAAGTGTAAGCATTGAGGTGAGAAATGAATGGTGCGCCGTAAAGTGGTTGACATGATGAAATTTTGGGGTTAAGAAAAGGAAGATTCGAGGAATGTAGTGAAGCGGCGAGAAAAAGAGACAAAAAGAAAGTAGACAAAGGTTGTGATGTTAGTCAGAGGGAACCAAAAACAGGATAAGACATTCTTGAAGCGGAAGGAGGAAGAGAAGCAGACAAACTAATAGCAAGATGAAAAAAGAGAGAGAAAGGGATTAGGTTAAAAAGAGTATCGAGAAACTAAGGGATGAAAAAATGAATAATTCTCTGTAACGCACGATCTTATATGCACATAAACACACACATACACACATATATATAGAGGGTGATTGAAAGGTAACTCCCTATTTTATGTATAAATTGCCAGTCAGGCGTCCTGACTTCACATCCAGTGAGTTTTTTTTCCTTTGCGGTCAGTTAAAGTAGCAAGTCTACTATATCGAGGCAAGACTTTTGAAAAACTTGAAGTGTTAATACAAGAAGTTATGCCATCCATATCAAAAGTGTACCTTGCGAAATCAGATGACGGCTTGAGAAGTGTACCTTGTGAAACCAGATGTGCGGCTTGAGAAGTATACCTTGTGAAATCAGATGACGGCTTCAGAATTGTACCTTGCGAAATCAGATGGGTGGCTTGAGAAGTGTACCTTGTGAAATCAGATGACGGCTTGAGAAGTGTACCTTTTCTTTTTTATTGAAGGATGAGAGGTGATTGTAAAAATGCTTTTTAAATACGTTTATGGTGTTTGCGAGATACATTTTTTTCATCTTTAGGATTCTCCATGGATGAAATCTAAAGTTTTTTTTAGTAATTTCACCTTTGGAAAGAATTTTTAAGGGTATAGCACCGGTCATTCTGAACTCTCCCCTCCTCACTCTCAGCCTGGGTGCTGAGGCATGCGCTGTGGGCCATTCTCTGTCTCTGTCTCTGTCTGTCTGTCTGTCTGTCTGTCTCTCTCTCTCTCTCTCTCTCTCCTGATTTCAACTAGCCAAGATGGAGGAAGACACGCCGGTAATATCTGGGGAAAATTAAAAAACGGTATCCAATCAAAGCGGACGACCGTTTCACTTCTTCAGTATGTTTTAACTATCTGGTATGTTGATCCTGCATGCTTTATTGTTTTTAATTCTTGTCCTTAATTTTTAGTTAAATTTGTTATTTTTAGCCTTAATTTTTGTTTGAATTTGTTTGAATTTTTTAATTATTGACATAGGTATTATTTTGCAATTGTAGATGATTTTGCCGTTCAAATTTCATTTCGACTTTAACTAAGTTAAAACTTTTTTTCTTATTTCTTTGTCAATTGGAGTAGATAGACTAAACTATCGCCCGGTTCACAGTCTACCCTCGTCTATTGAACAGGTGAAGATGGTCATCCCTTGTTCCCTGTTTAGGATGTGGTTTCCGGCTTTCTCTCTTCCAACCTTTTCACTCTGTTCTTTTTTCTTTTCTTTTTTTCAATTGGAGTAGATAGACTAAATTATAGCCCGGTTCACACTCCACCCCCGTCTATTGAACAGGTGAAGAGGGTCATCCCTTGTTCCCTGTTTAGGATGGGGTTTCCAGCGTTCTCTCTTCCAACCTTTTCACGCATTCCTTTTTTTATTTTTTTTTCAATTGGAGTAGATAGACTAAACTATCGCTCGGTTCACACTCCACCCTCGTCTATTGAACAGGTGAAGAGGCTCATCCCTTGTTCCCTGCTTAGGATGTGGTTTACGGTTTTCTTTCTTCCATCCTTTTCACTCTTACGTAGCCCCCTGCACATCAGTGACGTTACTGCCTTACTCGGGGTGATATGATTAAAAAAAAAAGTAATGGTAAACTACGGCGGGATAATCCTCTGCCCAGTCAGTCAAGTCTCTTTTGAGACATGATCGTCCAAGTGTGTATCACGTATTGCACTTAAATGACTGAATACGTAAATCGCAACAGTGTTTACTGTTTTTAACATTTTCCTTTCTATAGAGCTTAATCGTAATGAGAGTATAATTTATTAGTCATTCGCATACAAGCCCAAGATCTCTTGTGACACTTTTGCCCGGGCCGGCTAATTGTGACGCTTGTTTTCGTCGACGGTCGTGACGGCACCAATTGTCACACTGCCACTCGGCTGGCCGGTTGGTTCAGTCACTAGCTAGTTCGGGAACGGATCCCGTTGCGATGATGTCGAAACGGTATACGCTGTGTCGACGCTTTCGGGCCGCTGTTGCTGGTCGTGATGATCTTGTCACAAAAGTTGGTCTTCAAGACGTCTATTGCAACAACGGACCACTACCCACGTTGCGATTTGATCTCAGAAAGTCGCGTTGTGCAAATCCAGTAGCCGTCTTTCCAACCAGACCGGACACTTGTGTACACTTGTGGTTAAAAATAAACACGGCACCAAAAAAAAAAATAAAAAATAAAAAATAAATGAATGAATAAGGTCGAACACGCCTGGAGATTTACGAAGAATGTCTTTATAAAAAAAGCAATTATTAATCACAGGAGCAGATAATACAGTTGTCCGAATGATAATACAGTTGTCGGAATGCCAGTTTACAACGGAGAGAGAGAGAGTTTAAAATATCAGAGCTTTTAATCCTCAAATAAAAATGTCTTCTAAATTTCGTTAAAGTAAACAGAGCTCTTCAAATTTTCACTAAAGTCTTTTCACGTATTCATTAAATATTCATTAAAGTCTTTTCACATATTCTCTATAATCAGGGTTGTCAATTCTTTATACAACTTCTAAAATAACAAAGTCCTTTCGGATTCTTATCTGAGTTTAACGGAGTTTACCGAAGTAGAGCGAACGAGGAATCAGAAATTTAAATTTTCTCATGATTTAAGAAAAAAAGAATAACGTTCTCTCGGGATTCCTTTTCAAGGCGCATTATTCAACATTAACTCTTTAAGTTAATCGGCGGCAGGTTTAATTCGACATTAACTCTTTAGTTCTGTGGTAGGCGACCAGCCGTGGGTCATGGCTTCATCAGTTGGGAACCCTTTTCTACGGTCGTTACATTTCGACTCACGAAAACTAGGAAACTTCTTTTCAGCCAACAATTTTTCTCACCAAGTCCGGATTTTTATAACAATCCCCAATCATCTAGGGGAATTTGACCGATTCAAAGCTTTTGACCAATGAGATTATTTCCCACCCACACGATTGGAGCTATGGTTCGACAAATGAAATTTCAACAGCTCAAATGACGTAATGTCTTTCTGTCTTTTTCTTGTCGATTACATCATCGGTCTTCCGATTCCATAAGTTCTGTTCCCAGGAACATTTGTTGGGAGATCTAACCCTGCCTGACCTCATCAAGTAAATCCTGACATTTTGTTATGGCTATTTACAAAATTTCAGCTTGCCCAAAACAATCCGCTTCGAACACGAAAGAAGAATAATTATAGTTCTCTTTTTCTTTCCCAGCTGTTCACTAATTTTTCTATTCCCCGGATTTTACGAGTACATGATAGTATTAAAATAGTTTTTATTTACATGAGCTCACATCGCGAATTACAATAAAGTGCAACTAACAATACCATTAATATTAATTCCTCTCTCTCCCTTGTATTAAACCAAACAAAAAATATATATACTAGCGGGAGATCGTGTCACCCACTCTTTCTCTCTCTCTCTCTCTCTCTCTCTATATATATATATATATACATACCTACTTTTAACCTAATGTTATTTGTCTTTTGTATTTTTATTCTTATTGCTTCTCACTACATCGTATTACATTTGATATATCTATTCTAGTACCAAAAATGTCCTTTCTGCTTTCTCCATATTTTTTTTAATCATTTCACCACGAGCAAGGCGGAAACGCCACTGATGTGCAGGGGTTTACATAAATGTAAAAAGATTAATTAGAAAAGAGTGAGGAGTATAAACTAGTTAGAAAGGAACAATAGAAAGCTGAGAAAGCAGGTGCGATGACAGATACATAGATGGAGAGAAAGTGAAGGTTATACGGGGGTGGGGAGAGAGCTAGAGCCCAGTGGTTAGTAGATGAATATTGACTTTGCATTTAAATTTCTGGAGGTTGTAGCCGTCAGGAAAGCAAGAATACGGGAGCGAGTTCCACAGGCAGGAAGTACGAGAGAATAAGCTGCAGGAGTAGAATTGTCGTCTGCATTTGGCTAACCTGACTGTGAATGGGTGGGACCCAGTTGCCAGTCTGGTTGCATGAGTAAACACCTGTTGAGGAGGCATCAGTGACTTAAGTTCGTCTGAGCAGAAGCCATGACAGTATTTATAGAACAGACAAAGGGAGGTCACATTTCGACGATGGGGAAGTGGCTGCAGTCGAGCCCCCAGATCAGTACCTATCAAATTTACAGACTCTCCTTTGGAGCCTGTCAAGAACACTGAGGAGAACGGCAGGGGCACCTGACCATAAATGGCAGCAGTCTTGCTCTCTTTTCATAGAAAACAGGAAAGAGAAATAGAAAATAAAGAAATTTAAGTTAAAAACAGGAAAAAAAAGAAAATAAATAAATATGTATTCCCTAGAAACTAGTAGCCAAATTTCAAAGTGAATCTTTATTCTGTTTAGTTAAGACACATAAATTTGATATCTTCCCACATAACGATGTTTTTTTTTTGTATTAAATGTACTGTTGTTACTATATAATATATATTCGGGAGATTGATTCTCTATTTAATCTAATCCCTGCGATTTATCCATAAATTATGGCAAATTTTGCCAAGAAGGCCTATTTCCCAAGACTTAGTTAAAATGAAATTGTCTACCCCAGGAATACTTTTACCTCAAATGTGCAAGTGCAGCAGGCTGGGGCAGCTATGCAAGAGGAACTGGTAGAGTTTCAAAACGATGATTCTGCACGTGATGTAAATTTTGTAATCTTTGGTTATCAAGGCGAATTATATAAAGGTAGATTGCTAAACATGCTATTCGAGCAGTGTTGTTATTTCCATCATCATATCTTCGTGAGTCAGCATTTCAGTGTTGTTAGAAATCAAATCAAAATAGAGATCAAAATTCAAAACTCCTGAACACGATCTTCGTTACTTTATTTCTAAAGTTTCCCACAAATAAACGAGCTTGTTGCAATAAAAAAGAAAACGAAAAAAAAAACCCATCCATCTTATTAGTATTGTTATTTTCTATTGTTTTAAAATTTGCAACAGAAGCTTCGGTTAAATAACTGCAATTTGTAAACTAATAGCTCTTACCAAGCCATAACACAAAAAATCCACAACTCGTTTGGGTTGATCGTAAATTGAAGTTACGTGAGAAAGCAGAGGGATTGAACATATTAAAAGTTAGTGTATTCATCATTTTGCTTAAGCATTTGTCAATGATAAAGCTGTGTTTAAAGTGGGTGTCAGCGTTTGCTCACAGTCAATCGTAAACAACAAAGCGTCGACGATTCAGTTATCGGTACATAGTTGTGGATAGTCTTATGTAATTTAATCTAATAATGATCATTATACATAATTAAAAAAAATATCTGTGAAGGATGAAATTATTTTCTAACACACCAATCAAAAAGTCCTGGGCCTGACAATTAGACCGTGCTACTAAAAACGAAATCCCTTTGATCTTTATGAAGTACTAACCGTCAAATGGCACGTGAGTAAACGTGAGCCCAGTCGGATTATTAGTTTACAAATTGCAGTTATTTAAGTGAAGCTTCTGTTGCAAATTTTAAAACAATAGGAAAAACTTAATTTTGTGTGTTGATAAAGCATTGCTTTCTGATTGAAAAAATACTGTTCAAGCAAAGCAATGGCTTGTTAAGAGTTATTCGGACACTATTCCATCAGAGAAAATGGTTAAAAGGTGGCATGCTGACTTTAAACGTGGTTGTACAGACACAAATATTGCTGAACGCTCAGGTCGTCAAAATCGGCAGTTGTCCCGGAAAACACAAAAAATCCACAAACTCGTTTGGGCTGATCGTAAATTGAAGTTACGTGAGAAAGCAGAGGGATTGAACATATTAAAAGTTAGTGTATTCATCATTTTGCTTAAGCATTTGTCAATGATAAAGCTGTGTTCAAAGTGGGTGTCAGCGTTTGCTCACAGTCAATCGTAAACAACAAAGCGTCGACGATTAAGAGCGTTGTTTGCAACATTTTCAACGCAACAAGAAGTAGATTTTGCTTAAATATGTGACAATGGATTAAACATGGATTCAACACTTCACTCTGGAGTCAAGTCGGCAACCAGCTGAGTAGACAGCAGCAGGTGAAAGCCGTCCAAAGTGACCAAAGACGCAAACAACAGCAGGCAAGGTTTTGGCCTCCGTTTTGTTTCGGATGTGCAATATATTTTGTTCATCGATTACATTGAGAAGGGAACTACTGTCAATAACAGATTTTATATCGCATTATTGGTGCGTTTGAAGAAAGATGTCACCAAAAAGTGGCCACCAACGAAGTGATCTTTCACCAAGACAACTCACTATATCACAAGTTGACCGCAACGATGGCAAAAATACATACATTGCACTACGAATTGCTTCCGCATTCAACCTATTCTCCAGACCTAGTGGCTCTTTACAGACGTCAAGAGAATGCTCCAAGGAAAGTGATCTGACTTCAATGAAGAAGTTATATTGGAAACTGAGGCGTATTTTGAGGCGAAAGACTAATCCTACAAAAAACGCATCTAATTGTTAGAGAAGAGTTAGAATCAATGCATCGAACTTTGTCTGGGTGTGTGTATGTGTGTGTGCGTGTCTCTGTGTGTGTTCCTTAACTATAGACTCCGAAACGTCTGAACCGATTTTCTTGAAGATTTACAAAGTTGTGCTATATGCGTCTGCGAGTGTTCTTAGTTAGGTTTTGTGTTGAGGTACCCCAGATAAATATCGAAAATCGATAATCGAAAAAATTGGGTTATAGAAGGTGTAGTCTGATTTTAATCAAATTTGATACACTCATAGACAAAGACATAAGAAACGATATTCAGAAGTTTCAAGGTTGAAGTTCTTACAATAGTGCAGAAAATCGATAATATATATATATATATATATATATATATATATATATATATATATATTATATAAGGCAAGGTGTTTGTGTATGTCAGTGTATCTGCCTGTACGTCTGTATTTTTTCAGCCCTTTTATTTTAATTTTTGCTTCGGGTTTGGCTCTAAGTAGGTAAAATTGTAGTTCTTAGTCTCAGCCATGACCCCATTTACTCAGAGCATTTATTTAGCCTTCAAAATTCAGTTTACGACCAAAAAAACTTATTTGTTATCGATACCAGGAAATCAAAATTTGACTTACATCCATTCATTTTTCTTTCAATCTACGGATTCGCTTTAACTGGAAACAACTATTGCTTTTTAGTCTTTCGTGCCAACGTCCAAAGAGTCTAGGACCATGGATTAGTTTTAAAGGTTTCATTACACCCGAGTAACGCCGGGCTATACTGCTAGTATATATATATTATATACTAGGTGCGATTGGTAAATTGTCGCAATTGTTTTATTACTTCAAATATTCTTTAGGCTGATTCTGATCTCCAGGACCATAGATTAGTTTTAGAGCTTTCATTACACCCGAGCAACGCCGGGCTATACTGCTAGTAGAAAATAAAGAAAGTCAATTTTCAAAAACTTTTGTACCGTCTCCAAAAGTACTTAAAAACCATTTATTAGAGAATAGTAATGAAAATGGTCATTGAAAGCACTCGCAACCAGTAATCATCTGGAAAGTCTTTACATTCATTACGTCTACAAAAGAAAACACTGGATGCATATAAAAAAAACAGAAAATAATAAACAAAAATATCTTTTCAGTCTTGTTCAACGAAACACATACACACAAAACATGAACACAAGGACACACAAAAACACACACATGCACAAAAAACAAAGAAAAACACAAACACACGCATAAAGACACATACACACAAACACGTTCACACACATAAAAGACAAAAACTCACAAAAAACACATTCACGCAAAAACTGACACAAACGCTGGCACACCCACAAAACACTCACATACACACATAAAACATACCCCCACACACAGACACAAAACATATACACAAACACAAAACACACATGCACGCACATATGAACTCTAAACACACGCAAAAAAATACAGAAAACGCACACAAAAATACAAAATACCCACAACTCCATACAAATAGAAAAAATAGATAGCTGACGTGATTTCTAGATTGTTCGAACCGGGTAAAAATATAGGGACAATATGGCTGTTGATCATTTCTACATAATGACATCTCACCTACTCCGCATGTGCTTTTAAATATCCAAGATCAATCGTACATGAACAAACCTTCTGATATAGATATAAATTATGTCTATTTATGGTCGCGGAACATGTTTGATGTACATCTCCATGGAATTGTTTCGTATGCTTCAGTTGACATACCAAGCCATATGTATATAGGTATCTTAAGCTCGAAAAGGGCCTACGCGGGCCAGATGATGATTTTTGTTTACGACGAGACTATTTCTGTCAGTAATCCGTATGTTATATATAAATATCGAAGAATTTAATGAAACAAACAATAATAAAAACACACAGTGGTTATTCTGTTATCCTCGTAAATATAGTACATTCGTCAGTTTTTATATATTTTCTGTCCAGAAAAACAAAACACTTATATAGTTACAAAGCTTAATCCCAATAACTTGTTCGTCGTCTTTAATGAAACTTCCATGAAAGATACATTGATGCCCCCCCCCCCACACACACTTATATATATATATATATATATATATATAAGAAAGATTCGTGAATTCGTGTAAAATTCTTTGTAAAATAAAGAGGGAAGCTGATGATGGTTCGCCTGAAATAAGCCCATACTTCCGATTTACCATGAAATAACGTGTCTGCCTTAATTTTTCTTATATTTGCTCTGTTTGTATTTATTTACATACATATTTAGAGCTCTCTTAGAAAGTTATCCTACCACTGTATGTATAGGATACTCCTTTGGATTCTTCTATACCCACACTGCATGCTGATATATATATATATATATATATATATATATATATATATATATATATAGTGTGTGTGTGTGTATATGTTGGCAGCAATCTCAATATGCATATATATATGATATGATATATATATATATATATATATATATATATAGTGTGTGTGTGTGTGTGTGTGTGTGTGTACATGTTGGCAGCAATCTCAATATGCAGGTTTTCTTCAAAATGACAGACAAGGTGTGATAGTTAAGTTTTATGTATTTTTTTATGTGAGAATAAAACTTTTTTTATTGGGGACATAAATTATAATAAAGTATAGAAAAAAATGGTTTGCACCCTTCAGCAACCAAAAACTTGATACATTAACACTGTTCAATCCTGAATTATGCTTCTTGATCGGCCATCTTTGTTAATCTGTTAGGTATAGAGAGGTCAAGCAAGGTGTAGTAGGGTCCTGGACGTGACGGTAAACTGCATCCGGCATGAAGGCCTCTGATTGAGAGGTTGTGAGAAGCATGGAACCAGGTCGTAATTGCTGTTGTTTTCAGGTCAACTCTGACCTGATGTTGTAGCACCTGTTATGTGCAAATAGTTAACAGCCAAACTGCGGTAGAAACACAATAAAAGCATAAAAATACACTTTTATAGAAATATATACATGAAATAGACTTTTATAGAAAAATATACCTTTTTGATGGAAAAATATTACAAACAGTAAATTATTGAAGAAACATTATTACGTTAACACATTTTTGAAAGAAAAAATTATTCTCAGTATAATATTTTTTAATACAAAACTAGAAGTCATTTTCAGTTTTCTAAAATAAAATAAAAAATAAAAAATAAAAATTAATTAAAATCTGACTAAATCAAACTTTTCACTATAACCAATCATTAAAAAATACCTTAAAACCCCTTCTTTTGGAATTAAATACACCATAGATTTTGAGATGCCTTTAAACGAAACTCCAACTCAAGGCGTAGTAGTTAGATTTATAGTGGAAGAGGTAATAAACTCTACTTAAAGGTAAACGAAAGACTGTCGACACGTGACTGTTAATTCCTTTTGTTTCTTTAGCAAGGTTCGTTTAAGAAACTGGATAATTTTTCATTTCCTGTAAACACAAAGAACATTGTTTGTGTAAGTATTTACAGGGCCCAATTTTTTAAAAAATATTTTCCGTTTTACAGTAGGGGTTTTATTTATTTCTTTTAAATGCCAAAATTATTTAGAGAGGGATGTGCTATTTCTGTACTTCTATTAATTAAAAGATAAATTATGCTGATAGTATCTAGACATAAAAGTGTTCTTGGTGCCACCCATATAAAATTTATTGACTATCAGGTTTCCCTTGGTGGAAGTAGTGCATAGGTAAACAATGGAATCAGTTAGACACTTCATCTGTAATGGACACTCATTCAGATTTCAGCAATTGCATGCATTAGTGGTGTTATCTTTTGATATTTTAAGATGATTTGGATTACTTAGGTTGTTATATTTGCTTAAAATGTTATTGAAATATTGATTTTTTCAAGATAGTCACTTCAATTTAATTTAAAGGTATTTTTGTTAAAACCTGATTATAATATCAGACATAGTGTTAAAATAGTGATTGATGCAATATAACAAAGCTATTAGACATATATATTAGTCATCCACATACAAGCCATCAGTGTGGCTAAACACATCCACTTGTTTCTGGGCTGGATCGAAACTCCACCGGTTTGGTGTCAGTCGGAGTCGCTACTCTCTAAGCCATAGGTGAATTGAATCAGAGAAGGAAAATTTTAACGTGTTGTATATAAGCAGTGTATACACACGCCAGTCACCGAAAGAACTCAATTCATTTCTGATGAGTCACGCTTATATAACAGAAGTGGAAATTGTTTATACATATATATATATATATATATATATATATATATATATATATTGAGCAGGACACGCAAACAACTCATATGGAAGGCATTAAGCTGTTTCCCATGTCTCCTATGTACTGTCCATGTTAGGCAAGCATAGAGCAGAGATGGAAGGACTACAGCTCTATACACTTGAAGGATTGTGTCAGTCCTCATTTCACAGCGATGCCAGACTCTCTCTCTCTCTCTCTCTCTCTCTCTCTCTCTCTCTCTCTCTCAACTTTCTATATGCTGCGCTGGATTTTGCCACCTCGTGAGTGACCTCATCATCGAGTGCAGCGTAATAGTGTGCTGTCAAGATCAATATCAAATGGCACCATAAAATTCCAGACTTAGAAGTGCTGTAACGTGCAAAGTGTGACAGCATTCACGCCATGCTTCTGCGTTCTCAGATTTGGTGGGCAGGTCATATACACCGCATGGAGGACAGCCGACTACCGAAGAGGATCTTCTAGGCAAACTCTCTACAGGGAAACGTAGCCGGCGAAAGTTGAGATACAAAAAAGGCTTAAAAGAGGCCCTCAGGTGCTGTGACATCCTCCTGGGAATCCATTGCTAATAAGAGAGCTGCCGGGAGATCCCAAGTGAAATTGGAGTTGCAAAACTTGAAGAGGGTCGCATCAGGACCCTCAAAGAGAGACGACAGAAAAGATAGTAGCACAAAAGCTCTATCCACCAGCTTGGGTCTGCCCCACTGCCCCACTGCATCCCCTGCCGCTACTGCAATAAGCTAATCCATACAATGATTCGTCTTATCAACCACCTCCGCACCCACGCAAATTCTTAGTGACCAGGAGTAATGGTCTTCTTTGCCTGCAAAGGACGAATATCACACACACACACACACACACAAAACACACACACACACACACACACACACACACACACACACACACACACACACAAAACACACACACACACACGCGCGCGCGCATACACACACTCATATATATATATATATATATATATATATATATATATATAAGGATAAAAACGAAAAGAACAAAAAAGACATTATGAAGATGATGGGAAATCTTTCTTATGATATATCATTATATTTACTAATTTTGATAGCTATTGTTTTACATGTTGAGATTTTTGAGTGTGCTGAGTGTCGTAATTTAACATAACATTTCAGTTAACCTTGGTGAATATGTAATATAATATAATATTCATCTATTAACCACTGGACTTTAGCTCTCTCCCCACCCCCGTATATCCTTCCCTTTCTCTCCACCTGTGTATCTGTTATCGCACCTGCATTCTCATCTTTCTATTGCTCCTTTCTAACTAGTTTGTACTCCTCACTCTTTTCTAATTAATTTTTTACAGTTATGTAGCCCCCCCCCCCCCCCCGATCATCAGTGGCATTTCTGCCTTGCTCGGGGTAAAATCATTAAAATATATATATATATATATATATATATATATATAGATAGATAGATAGATAGATAGATAGATAGATAGATATGTGTGTGCGTGTGTGTACGTGTGTGTGTATGTATGTATCTGTGTGTGTGTGTGTGTGTGTGTGTGTGTGTGTGTGGGGGGGGGGTGTGCGTTGTGTGTGTGTGTATTTATGTGTATATATGTATAGAGGTTTATGTATGCATTTCAGGAATAGACTGAATAGTGGTTAGAAACAGACCTGCAAACTCCTGGAAAGACAGAAGACGATGGGAAAGACCAGATGATTTCAGCAGCTCAGCAACCCAGAGCTCTTTAAATAATTGCTACAGAGAGAAATAAAAAGAAATGGCCTCAGGATTCACTAAAAGGGAGGAAGGATAATGAATCCAACAGAAATAATCGACAACGAGCCCGGAATGAAAAAAAAATATGAGTAGAGAAAATCGTACGTAATTCCCTTGTGTTTGCGATCGGAAATTCAGGTCCCAGAAGGGAGCAAAGTTTCACCGTGCAGAAATGGATTGTGCTTCTCTAAAAACGGTTCAGCATCAACGCTCTGTCAACGCAGATGAGTCGTGGGAAAACCAATGCCAGGTTGCATACCACAGTGATTAGGATATCCAAGCTGTTGAATCAAAGGTTGGGACGCAGCTCAAATTACCAGGAATCAAATTTCCTCCAGTATCCGACTCGGAAGCGTGGTGTATTCTAGGTCACATTAAAAGCAAAAGCAAAAAACACTACATAAAAACTGGGGTAAAAGAAATATCACAAACGATTGAATAAAAGTAGTCAAGTCATTTACAGTGTTTGTAAGGGAATTTACGACGTGAAAGAGAAAAACGATAAGCCACCAACCAAAAAGAAACCAAAGGGCGTAATAGGACCAAACGTATACAACAGAAAATAGAATTAACTGAAAATAGTTCTATGTGAATATAAAAAAAAAAGAAATATTTTTGTGTTTCAGCGAATATGATGTCATGACCTAATCTGGAATGCGTAATGAAGTTCACGTTGTATTCTCAGAACGTGAAAAAGGTTAGCCGTTTCTTGTAAATCTAATCTCGTCGTTGATATTTGAACTAGTTCCTTTATGATACAATAGAAATACAAGTATATCATTATAAAGGGGCCTCACATCAGTGAGTGGAGCCCTTGTGCAAGAGAAATCGTTGAGAATAAGGCCCCAAATTGGTGCACATACTTCCCTAATGACCACAAATAAAGTTAAATGTAAACTTGAGAAGACATTCAAAAGAAATGTAAATTCAATGAAATCATATGGTCTAAAGAATCTCCGGGGAAGCGTCACAAGTATGAGGCGCATTATATAATCAGCTCACTTTTGGGTGAGTTTCAATCATATATCCAGTATTTTTTTAGTAAATGTATGTATATGTAATTATATACATTATATATGTATGTATATATGTATATATGTATTTATATATGCAGGTATATCTTTTTTTGTTTATATATGTACACATGTATATGTACTATAAGTATATACACATGTATATGTAATCTCTGCCTTCTGGAAAAAAATTGTCATCTTAAACCATATCAAAAATCCATATTTGCTTAAAAAAAAAGATGTGATTTAATGACCACATGCTCTCATATAAAAAATACTTAAATTTTTACACCCGGATTGATCTAGATCTCTCTTTACGTTTGCTTCTTTCTTTCTTTCTTTCTTTCTTTCTTGCTTTCTTTCTTTCTTGCTTTCTTTCTTGCTTTCTTTCTTTCTTTCTTTCTTTCTTGCTTTCTTTTTTCTTTCTTTCTTTCTTTCTTTCTTGCTTTCTTTCTTGCTTTCTTTTTTCTTTCTTTCTTTCTTTTTTCTTTCTTTCTTTCTTTCTTTCTTGCTTGCTTTCTTTCTTGCTTTCTTTCTTTCTTTCTTTCTTTCTTGCTTTCTTTCTTTCTTGCTTTCTTTCTTGCTTTCTTTTTTCTTTCTTTCTTTCTTTCTTTTTTCTTTCTTTGTTTCTTTGTTTCTTTCTTGCTTTCTTTTTTCTTTCTTTCTTTCTTTCTTGCTTTCTTTCTTTCTTGCTTTCTTTCTTGATTTCTTGCTTTCTTTCTTTCTTTCTTTCTTTCGCTTTCTTTTTCCTTTCTTTCTTTCTTGCTTTCTTTCTTTCTTTCCTTGCTTTTTCTTTCTTTCTTTCTTTCTTTCTTTCTTTCTTTCTTTCTTTCTTTCTTTCTTTCTTTCTTGCTTTCTTTCTTTCTTTCTTTCTTTCTTTCTTTCTTTCTTTCTTTCTTTCTTTCTTTCTTTTCGCCGTAATATTACTTTCAACAGTTACGAGTTAAAGCCCTTCTATTTCTGCTCCTTACGTTTTTTTAATTCTTAATTCTGAATTTTACCCCTAAATTTTACCCCTAAATTTTACCCCTAAATTTTTCTTTTCATTCTTCTTTCCTTATATTTTTTTACTTTCTTTTTCTTTTTGTTTAAATTTTTAAAATTTTAATTTATGTACATGTAATATTTGAATATTTGAATTTTTAAAAATCATGATTAATCCCATTTGATTTCTTTTCCCTGCATTTTATTAATTTTAAATTTAATTTCAATTTCTAATTTAAAATTTAAATTTTAAATTTTTATCCACATGTAAGTGTAAAATATTTAAAATTTTAACTTTGATATTTAATAAAGCAGTAACTTAACTTTATAAGATTTTAAATCTCATGAACATGGAGTGATCTTAAATTAAAATCTATTCAACTGTCAATTTGAAATATGCACCTGATGATTGTATAACACTTAAAACTAGGAGTCGTGCCATAGACATAGGATAATATATATACAAAAAATATATATAATACA
Source organism: Ascarosepion bandense (assembly GCA_037127315.1). NCBI lineage: Eukaryota > Metazoa > Mollusca > Cephalopoda > Sepiida > Sepiidae > Ascarosepion > Ascarosepion bandense. The sequence goes on from JBBBDQ010029610.1 coordinate 701,509, forward strand.
GCACTGTTCATACATTTGACACTGTTTTATTGACGCCTGAATAATAATACTATACATATGTACACCCTCCTTCTATGTATATTTATTAATTTACCTCACTATATATATATATATATATATATATATACACACACAAAGAGAGAGAGAGAGAGAGAGAGAGAGAGAGAGAGGTATATGTATGCATATGCATATATGCAGGTATATGTACTATATGTATATGCTTGTATTTATATATATATATATATATATATATATATGTATATGTATGTCTATATAAATATATGTATGTATGTATCTATGTATGTGAGTATGTATATGTATATATAGATATATATTCCACGTCGCGAAAACATCACGTCTTTCGAGGATAACCACGAGTCTACCCATTTTTTATCATCTTCATAAGAAAGTACTGGTCAGCCAGGTCATGTGCCATCGATCGGAACAAGTGATAGTCAGACGAGGAAATATTTGGTAAATACGGTGGGTGGAGTAAGATTTTTCGTTTAAGCGTTTCCAAGTACCATTTACCCGTTTTGCAAGCTGTAGCCTAGCGTTTTTTCTTCTGCGCCTGATAGGTACAAAAATTTAAAGTGTTATAACAGAAAATGGAAAGTGCGACTCAGAGATCCGAAGCGAATTGGCATGGCGAAGGAAGCATTCCGGAATTATTAAGAAACAGGACAATTTCACTAGAAACAAAGAAGAGAGTACTGGATTGCTATGTGATGTCGGTTCCACAATATGGCAGTGAATGTTGGACAATATCATCAAAGATGAAGGAAAAATTTGAAGCAACTGAAATGTGGTTCTACAGAAGGATGTTGCGAATATCATGGATTGAACATGTGAGCAATGATGATGTTTTGGAAATGATGGAAACGAAAAGGAAATTAATACTGGAAGAGACAACTAAAGTTCCTGGGACATGCAATGAGGAAGGAGGGCTTTGAGAACCTGATATTAACAGGCCCGATAGAAGGAAAAAGAGACAGAGGATAGCAGCGGATAACATATTTGATGGACCTAATCAGTTGGATGATGGAACGAGGGTTGCATGTTGTAACAGGAGAAAGCATGCTAAGAGCCACCAAGGATAAGGAGACGTGGAAAGCCATGATCGCATACGTCCTGAAAGGACTAGGCACATAGAAAAGAAAGAAGCCTACCGTTGTCATGTTGTAAATTCACTTTGTCTTCTCTCTGCTTATATTACAGCCGTTTTTTTTTCAAAACTCGGCTGATACGCATCAATTGTATTCGGTAGCAGTCCTCTATGTTGTGTTCAGTCGGTTTAAGCAGCTCATAATATACTTCATCCAGCTGATCTACAAAATGCAGAACAGAAGCTTCAAACCAAAGAATTTCGGATTTGCTGCAAATGTTTGTGCACGACCGGGCTTAACCCACGATCTTCTACGGTTAGAGCTATGGAAGTGCACAATTTTCCATCGCCGGTCGGGATAAGATGCAAAAAATATTTCTATTTTTGATGTTGAAGAAGCTATTCTAACGTGACAAGACGACATTCGACTGTCCTTGCTTTTGAAGTATTTCTAATGCTTTCAAATTTTTTGAAACTGCTGTGTAATCAACTCCTACTGATTCTTCATGGTCAGGTTGTGCCGGAGATGTATTTTCATGAAGTGATGCCGCCACTTTTTCGTCTTTAAATTTATCTCGGTGTGCCATAGCTTTGTTTATATTTAACATTAAAAGAATTATTTTCCAGCGTCTAAACCAATCTCTGCGTGGTCTTTCCGACAGAGCATGATCGCCGTAAATATGAACAAGAATTATCTGTATTTACGGTAAAGATTTCTTTCGAATAAACTAGTGCAGTAATTCCCCGTAATTTTTTTTCGCGGGAAATCCGATATGTTTAACGTTATCTAAACTTATTTACAAGTGGAACATTGTCTCTGTATGTGTGTGTGTGTGTGGGTCCGTTACCTATAGACTCCGAAACGGCTGAACCGATTTTCTTGAAAATTTATACAGTTGTACTATAAGCGTCTGCGAGTGTTCTTAGCTAGGTTTTGTGTCGAAGTAACCTCGATAAATACCGAAAATCGATAATCGAAAAAATCAGATGATGAAGGAGTTGTCCGATTTTAATCAAATTTGATACACTCATAGACAAAGACGTAAGAAACGATATTCAGAAGTTTCAAGGTTGCAGTTCTTACAATAGTACAGAAAATCGATAATATATATATATATATATATATATATATATATATATATATATATATATAAAATGCAAGATGTTTGTGTGTCAGTCTACGGTTTCGCTTTAACTGGAAACAACTATTGCTTTTTAGTCTTTCGTGCCAACGTCCAAAGAATCTGAGCTCCAGGACCATTGATTAGTTTTAAAGCTTTTATTACACCGGAGCAACGCCGGTCTATACTGCTAGTAAAAAATAAAACTGTTTACACTTCGGCGAAATTATTCGCTAAGTTTCAAGCTGCCTTATAGACCCATTGCCACCTGAAACTACACGCGCGATGTTTTGGGAACGCCATGTGTAGTAAAACCGCGAGAACTTATTGAAGGTCCTAACACATCGTTTTAGTACACACACACACACACACACACACACACACACACACACACACACACACATATATATATATATATATATATAAACTTATTCATAAATGGAACTTTGTCTGTGTGTGTGTGTGTATGTGTCCGTTACCTATAGACTCCGAAACAGCTGAACCGATTTTCCTGAAAATTTACACAGTTGTACTATAAGCAAATGCGAGGGTTCTTAGCTAGGTTTTGAATCAACGTACCCCCGATAAATATCGAAAATCGATAATCGAAAAAATCGGTTAATAGAAGGAGTGGTCCAATTTTAATTAAATTTGATACACTCATAGACAAAGACATAAGAAACAATATTCAGAGGTTTCCAGGTTGCAGTTCTTATAATAGTGCAGAAAATTTGATATCGATACCAGGAAATCAAAATTTGACTTACATCTATTCATTTTTCTTTCAGTCTAATGTTTTGCTTTAAACGGAAACAACTATTGCTGTTTAGTCTTTCGTGCCAACGTCCAAAGAGTCTGAGCTCCAGGAACATGGATTAGTTTTAAAGCTTTCTTTACACCTGAGCAACGCTGGACTATACTACTATTATATATATTAGTATAGAGAGAAATGTGCGTGTATATATGAGCGTTTGCTGTCATGTTAAGCTAGATTTACGGATAAATACATCGTCCTCATTTGACAGAATATCTATAAATCTTTACTTTCTCTCAAATATATATAAAAGTAAATATTAAGAGAGCTTGCTAATTATTTAAAAAAATAAATGAGCATCTCGCTATATATATACATATATATAAACATATGGAAATAATGGGATACATTCCTAATACTTTATCTCTAAAATATATATGCACATATAGTTAATTATATATATATATATAATATTATAGTACAACTATGTAAATTTTATAGTACAACTGTGTAAATTTTCAAGAAAATAGGTTCAGCCGTTTCGGAGTCTATAGGTAACGGACCCACACACACACACACACACACTCACACACACACACACACACACATACACATACAGTGACAAAGTTCCACTTGTGAATTAGTTTAGATAACGTTAAACATATCGGATTTCCTGCGAAAAATAAATTACGGGGAATTATTGCACTAGTTTATTCGAAAGAAATCTTTACCGTAAGTATAATTATTATTAATTATATATGTATATATATATATATATATATATATATATATATATAGAGAGAGAGAGAGAGAGAGAGAGAGAGGGAGAGAGAGATTTGTTTTATTGTCTCTCAACTGAGAAGCACACTGCGCATCCCATTTTGTTAGAGATAAATAATAAGCTTGTAATATAATATAATATAATATAATATATCTATAAGCTATAAGCTACCATTTTATTATAGATATATATAAACATATGGAAATAATGGGATACATTCCTAATACTTTATCTCTAAAATATATATGCTCATATCGTTAATTATATATATATATATATATATATATATATATATATATAGAGAGAGAGAGAGAGAGAGAGATTTGTTTTATTGTCTCTCAACTGAGAAGCACACTGCATCCTCATCAATCAATCTAACTCAAGATGGATTCAAACCAAGGCAATCGCATTTTTTTTTCTAAATAGTTTTATTTTTCATTAGAAAAAATAAATAAGTCAAATTTATGAGCAAATGGAAGAAAACAAATGATCGTAAGTCATGTATTTCTTGTTAGAGATTCCAGTTAAAAATATGTATATAAAAATGCACTAAATCATTTTACTTGATTCGGAAAGGAAGTTTATGTCAAAACTTTTTTTTTTTTAATAATTATCTTGAACAGAAAAAGCCTTATACACAAAAGTCATATTCAAATGTGGTGTAATGGTTAGCAAGAGTATTTTACTAAAAAACCTGTTATAATTGAGTATCAATATTGATCCTCACTGGGTGCCCAATAATTTCGGTTTTGTGCCACATCTAAGCTGTTCTTAGATAATCGCAATATTCATACCGCGACCCACAAATATTATTTTTACGGCATCCGTTGTAGTGCACAGGATATCGGCTATAATTTTATTTGGTAACCAATACTGCCTGCGTATGGACAGGTAAAGAATTCAGCATTTATACTAAGACTAAAAGGGGCGTAGGACAAGGATGCCTCTTTTCAACGGATCTATTCAACTTATACAGCGAGACTATTCTGAGAGCCCTAGTTGTTATGCCAGGATTCGTCATTGGAGGCCACAATTTAAACAATATAAGATACGCAGATGATACAGTGCTGATAACAGACACAAAAAGAAAACTACAAAACCATCTATAGAAGATAGTTGAAGAAAGTGACAAAAAAGTTCAACAAATAAACTGCAAAAAAACCGAATTCATAGTTATCAGCAAAAAGGTATGACCAAAATGCCAATTACAGGTGAGGGACTCTAAAATCTAGCAGGTACAGAAATTTAAATTCCTAGGAAATGTTATAACAGAACACGGAAAATGCGACACAGAAATCCGAAGTCGAATTCGCATGGTAAAAGAAGCATTCCAGAAGTTGAATAAAGTATTAAGAAACAGGACAATTTCACTAGAAACAAAGACGAGAGTACTGGATTGCTATGTGATGTCGGTTCTTCAATATGGCAGTGAATGTTGGACAATATCTTCGAAGATGAAGGATGTTGCGGATATCATGGAACGAGCATGTAAGCAATGATGAGGTTTTGGAAAGAATGGAAACAAAAAGGAAATTAATACTGAGCATCAGAAAGAGACAACTAAAGTTCCTGGTACATGCATTGAGGAAAGAGGGCTTGGAGAACCTGTTACAAAAAGGCCAGATAGAGGGACAAAGAGAGAGGAAAGCAACGGATAACATATTTGAAGGACCTAATCAGGTGGATGACGGAACGAGGATTGCATGCTGTAACAGGAGAAGGCGTGCTCAGAGCCACCAGGGATAGGGAAAAGTGGAAGGCCATGATCGCCTACGTCCTGAAGGGACAAGGTACATAGAAGAAGAAGAATTATCAAATATATTCAAACTTGAATTCTAATTATAAATTATCACAAGCAAAATATGCATTTTTGCTTTATTCGATAAACAGAATTAATTTTTTAAAAACTGTTTTTAACACCTTAATACAAATAGACACAAATTATAAGATAAACCGTTTTAAATATGCAATGTTAATTAAAACCACACTAAAACGACTGCATTTTATAATATATTAAATTATAAGTGTTGGATTGCTATGTCATATCTACCATTTTGTGCAAAAGTGAATGTTGGACAATCTTATCAAGGATGAAGAAGAGGCTTGAGGCAGCAGAAATGTGGTTTTACAGAAGGATGCTGAGGATAACATGGACAGAGCACGTGAGCAAAGATAGGAAGTTGGAGAGGATGCAAACGAGAAGAAAACTCATACTTAACATCAGGAAGAGACAGATGAGGTTCCTAGGACTCGTAATGAGGAATGAGGGCCCGGAGAATTTAATACTCACAGGATGGATAGAAAGAAAGAGAGACAGGAGCAAGCAATGCGAGACATACCTGATAAAACTGATAAATGCAGGGCGGAGTGAGGTTTGGAGAATTAATATTGACAGCGACAAGAGACACAACCAAGAGGAAGTCCCTGATCGCGTATGTCCTGAAGGGACACGGAACATGAAGAAAACTATAGCTAAATCATTCAGTATAATTTCCCTTTGAAGTAAATGATAGTCTTATTCGATGGCATAATGAGAGAACTTCCAAAGCTACGATTTAGGACCTAAATTTAATCTTTAAACTCATCTCAAAAACGGTAACGATTTTGAGAAATATTTTGTGTCTCGTATGTCATCATGTGAAACCCAAACATTCAAATTGAGTGCAATACCACGGTCTCAAAAATGGACCTTTTCTAATTAGCAGTAATGATATTTTATAGAAGGATACTGAAAATGCCGTGGATGGGCAGAGTAAGAAATAAGAAAGTCTTAAAGGAAATGGTACCAGAAGAAAAAAAAACAGTTATACTTAGAATAGGGAAAACATCTAAAATTCCTTGCGAAGATAAGGATAAAAAAAGGCTTCAAAATATTTAAGTTACCCAGGGTACGTTTCTGGAGCTAGAGAGATATAGGAAGGCATAGAGCCACTTACCTGACGAGTTAGAGTGAATAGATGTCAGATGGATGGTGAGGTGTATTAGCGAAAGAAGAAAACTGCCTTGAGCCACACAACCTTGGAAGCTGTGTGGAACCATGATCGCCTATACCCTGAAGTTATGCGCACGTATAAGAAGTGAAGGAGGAGGGAGGAAAGAGGAAAAGGATTAGGAGCAGGAGAAAAAATGATGAAGAAGAGGGGAGGGAGAAAGAATAGAAGAGGAGGAAGAAAAAATACAGTTTAACGTGTGTAGTAATGAGTTACTTGAGAATTGTTTTATTTAACAATGGCAAGATATTCCCATCGTCAGCAGGTAGATATGATTTTTACATACGGCCGCGCGAATGGCAATAGACGCGAGGCTGCACTGCTGTATCACTTTGCGGTTCCTGTAGAAGAAGAATAGGAAGAAAAAGAGGAGGAAAAAGAAAAATGTAAGAATGGTCTAGAAATTCAAGAGAGATCACCCTAGCTAGTGGGAGATGGTCACTGACATGAACACCAATCCCATGCATATGGATATTGGAGTCCTTCCTGAACAAAGGAAGGTAACCAAGGACGTAGAACACAGAAGAGCGGATAGAAGGGTCAAGGTTAGTTTTGCAAAGAGCTAAGATGTCAGGTGAGTTTCCTTGGAGTAAAGATTAAACACTGTAAAAGTTATTGCGTATATCTCGTATGTTTCCAAAGATGTTCATGGGTTAGTGTGTTTTTATTGGATAGTTTTATTATTTTTTATAGTGTGTATTCGTGGTTAGTGAGTTTTCTTAAGAGAGAGTCCTAGATTAGAATCGGTTGGTCGCTGTATGCAGCATGTGTAGCAGGAAAGCTGGCGCAGACTACAGCATAATGTGGCCTCAGATTTGCCCAGCGAAAGTTAATGCCGGGACACCTATCCATGCGCGATATAGCGCTACAAGAAACCCCGATATTATTCAACTGTTGATCAGAGCAGCCTTTCAAGACGCTACGCAAAAGTTCGGGCGCCTAACGACCACTCGGAAACAGCAACTAGAAAACTGCCAACGCGGTACCCTCAGAATAAAGAGACGTTGCTACCATGCAGAAATACTGCAAGAAGCTTGAGACAGCACTAACACTAAGACCGAAGGAGAGGAAAGAAACCGGGAATGCCTTCCTAAATAAGAAACAAATCATGCAGCTCTACTTCTGTTCAAAATAAAACAGAGGAGTGTGAATCGGCCGATAGTAGATTCTATCTACTTCAATTAAAAAAAATGTTACTAAGTTTTAACTTAGTATAAGTCGGGAGAAGCCTTCAAAGCCAATATAAGAGTTTTACAGTAACTTCCCTTACAAGTCTAAAGAAAAGACAAAATAAATAAATTTAACCACCGCAAAAAGTGCTGATTCAATTTTTAACTAGAAAGAATAAATAAAAAACATTTTTTCATTTAATCACCGGAATATGCAAGAAGATAAAAATTGTGTAGGACAAAAATAAAAAATAATTAAATAAATATAGAAATAAATAGATAAATATATTTCCAAAATTAAATTAGCAACAAAAAGAAAAAAATAAAATTATCAGGCAAGCTTACTAACCACCCAAAACAGAGTTTTCGAGCATAAATTTGGTCTCGTCCTCTTCCTCCTTCTACTTATGCTCACTTCCCTTTCTAAATCATCCTTATTTCCAACTACCATCTCTCTCTCATCTTCTCTCTCTCTCTCTCTCTGTCTCTCTCTCTAGATAGATAGATAGATAGATAGATAGATAGATAGATAGATAGATATAGGTGTTAGTAATTCAAGGGTCATACGTGATATACGCTTGGGGGACCATGTCGTTTGGTTCCATGCCTGACTAGGTAAAACATTTTCTTGCAGTAGGTTCACATTTCTCTCTTTTACCAACCAAGTCTGCAGAACCCAATATGTCCGGCCATTCAACCCATAGCTGGAAGGAGAAGAGATATATTAATACTTTTCTTAAAGGTATTTAAGCGTAAGTGAATGCAACGAATTCAACTTGAATCTGACCTTGGCTCTGGCGATTTCTTATTTCATGCCGATATCAATTGTTCTTTCATTTCTGTTATGAGGCAATTTTCGAGCATACGCAAATTTAAACACGGCTCTCCATTTAAAAATTCCTAACGATTATACGTTACACAACCCACACCCAACTTAAAAACACCTGGTATTTATTATTTTCTATTTTAGTCGTTTTTATTCACAGCGTCAGTCAGTTAGTCAGTTAAGTGCCATACGTTATACATGCGTTGGCGATCATGTCTCGAAAGAGACTTGATTGACTGGGCAGAAGATTACCCCGCAGTAGGTTGCCATTGCTTTCTGCGGTAGACTGGTTGCCAACCAAAGCTAGAGAACCCAATCTGTCCTGTTATTTGACCCATAACTGGAAGGAAGAGACGGATTAATACCATTCCCAATGGTATTTCCGCGTATATGATTGCAACGAATTCAACTGGAATTCGAACTTGGCTCTCTGATTTCACGTTCCGAGTCGATATCCACTGGACCACAACGCACATCCTTTCACAATGTAATTCTCTTTATTGATAATCTTGGGCATTATGACGTGATGAAATGGTAAGTGTAAGTGTTTTGACAGAAGATGGAAAGTGTGACATGGAGATCGAAAGAACATTTACATGGCCAAAGATGCATTTCAGAAGCTAACCAGAGTACGAAAAAAAGACATGAAAATCTCATCAGAAACAAAGAAAAGAGTGCAGGATTTTTATGTGATATCTGTCCTTCTGTACAGAAGTGAATACTGGACGATCTCATCAAAGATGAAGGAGAGGCTTGAAGCAGCAGAAAAGTGATTTTATAAAAGGATGCTGATGATATGATGGACGGAGCACATGTGCAAAATGATGTGTTAGAAAGGAAGCAAACAAGAAGAAAACTTATAATAAATATCAGAAAGAGACAAATTAGGTTTCTAGGACACGTGATGAGGAAGGAGGGCCTAGAGAACTTAATACTCACAGGTCGGAAGGGAAAGCAGCACGAGACGTAATTGTTAGGGCTGAGCAAGTGGTTGACGGAGGGGGGCTTAGAAGATATGCCTAGAAAAATATTGAGAGCGACAAGAGAAAGAGCCAAGTAGAAGTCTATGATCACCTAAGTCCTGAAAGAACACGACACATGAAGAAATAAATACGATCCCCTGTTGGGTGCCCCATACTTTTGGCCTTGTGCCACATCTAAGTTGCGCTAAGGAAATCACCTCTTAAAACTGTCATTAAAAATTTCATTAAAATAAAATATGCTTTTCTGAAAGTGTATTAGCAGATTTGAAGTATAACTAATCTGATTTGCAACAATTATTTATTTAAATTTAAAATTAAAAAAAAAAGAAGAAAAATTAACCTGTAGCTATTTTGCAGGTTTGACAGCTTCATGAATGATTAAAAAATCTAAGATTGTTGCTTTTGTGTATAACGGTAAACTGCATCAGGTAGCAATGCTTCTGATTGGGAGGTTGTGAAGAGCATGGAACAGCCTCTTAATTGCTGTTGTTCCCTGGTCCACTCTGACCCGGAGTGGTAGTGCCTGTACTAACTACGGGTAAATACTTAACCCCCAACAAACTGGAGTAAAACACTATGATAGTATAAAAATATACTTTTATAGAAATATATACATAAAAAACTTATAAAGAAAAATATACACTTTTGAAGGAAAAATATTACCAACAATACATTTTTGAAGGAAAAAACTTATTACCAGCAATACCTTTTGAATACAAATCTAGAAGACATCTTCAATATTTTAAAATTGAAATTTAGAAAGAATTCATCAAAATCTGACTAAACCTTCACACTATAACCGAATATTAAAAATATACCTTAAAACTCCAACTTTTTGGCAATAAAATAACCCACAGAGGTTGATATATCGTTAAACAAAATTCAATCTCGAACTCTAATATTGTTATATGGGGGCTTTAGGCGTTGAAAAAGTAATTGAATGTGAACGCTTTCTAAGACATTTCAGTGCTCTGAAAACTTAAAAATACAAAAAATATATATTTTAGCTGTAAATTTACTATAATGACCGCTCTTGTTTTCTGATAATGTACATTTTAAGATAATGTAGAATTAACGATAGTGTAGGATTTGCGTTGCGATGCCGTGTGTAGGGACCTCGATAATATTTATCAAATTGTCCTTGTGCCAAAAACAACCGAGTTTCCCACAATTTAAAATATCAGGCGGTTGAAATTATAAAAGCGGTTTGTTTGTAAAATAAGTGAAATTTTATTAACTGAACAGAATAACAATTTTTAAGAAGTAAAATGTTCAAATAGAAAATGAACGTAGTTAAATGTTCCAGAGAAATAGTAGTAAGGAGCTAAATGAATCCAGAGCTTATAGCTGTGTGTAGCAGAATGTGTGTATGCAGAAAAAATAATAAAGGTTACTAATAAAGTCTGTGTTTTCTTTTCCTTTTTATGGCCGCCGAGAAAGTGAAAAGGAAGATCTAAACATATTTATAAATGGAACTTTGTTTGTGTGTGCGTGTATGTGTGTGTGTGTCTGTTTGTGTGTGTGTGTCCGTTACCTATAGACTCCAAAACGGCTGAACCGATTTTCTTAAAAATTTACACATTTGTACTATAAGCGCCTGCAACTGTTCATAGCTAGGTTTTGTGTCGAGGTACCCCTCCCCGATAAATATCGAAAACCGATAATCGAAAACATTGGGTTATAGATGGAGTGATCCGATTTTAATCAAATTTGATACACTCATAGACAAAGACATAAGAAACGAAATTCAGAAGTTTCAAGGTTGCAGTTCTTACAATAGTGCAGAAAATCGATAATATATATATATATATATATATATAAAAGGCAAGATTTTTGTGTGTGTGTCTGTTTACCTGTCTGTATGTCCTTTATACAAATCTACAATTTTTATCCGATTCTCACCAAACTTCACACAAATATTCTTTAGGCTGAGTCTGAGCTCCAGGACCATGGATTAGTTTTAAAGCTTTCATTATACCCGAGCAACGCCGGGCTATACTGCTGGTGAAGTAATAAAAGAAAATGGTACTTATCGAAGTTAATTTTTAGGAGTCAATTGAAAATGTGTAGCTGTTGTTGTTTCGTCGATGGTGTGTGAGTGAAGACGAACAAAGGAAAAAGTCTCCGAGTTTTGAAATGTCTCCCTTACATTGTGACCAGGTGCTTATCAGACTTCTGCTCCCATCGGACTGTTTTTAATCGGTCAAGAGACGTATATAAGGTCACGTGGTCGGCTCTGACCGTATACCCATTTTTTAGGTGGTAAGAATATTTAACCGAAGTCATAGTTCAATTTGCTATTTCCTATCCAATCAAGATCCAGAATCATAATTTTCATACTGGCTTGTGAAATTTGCCTTACTCTGGTTTATCCATAATGTTTTCTGTCATTCTGATCTGATTTTGTCGGTGGGCAAATCTACATTTTGTGCTTAATTTTTCGATGATACAGGATTTGTATTCTATAGGTGGATATCGGCAGAAAACAGGAAATCAGAGAGCTGAGTTCGAGTCCTACTGTAATTGGTAGTATACACGTACGAGCAAAAGTCATGGTGAAAGTATTTTTCTATCACTTCACCCTCCAGCTCTGGGGTAAATAGCAGAACAGACTGTGTTCTATAGCCTTGGTTGGCAACCTACTGCAGGAAAGTATTCTGCCCAGTCAGTTATTCATTTTTCAAGACATGATCGCCCAAGCTTATATCAGGTACACTTCCGGCCATAATTATTAAGCCACCATATGTGTTTTTAAAAAGTTATATATTTCATACTATTTTTTAGTATTTATTACCAAGTGAATAATTGCAAATGAAAATAGAATGGTTATTTTGTTAATATTGCACAATAACATGTGCATCAAAAGAAGTTTATAAATATGTAATAATTACGTATATTGCAGTTTCATCAATGAAAGGATGAAGAAAATTTAGGGTGATTCGGACGAGTTCATCTTTGCTTCCTTGCCTTGTAAAATTTTGCAAAGTAATAAGATAACATTTTATTTTCATTTGGCAATATATACTAAAATAGTATTAAATACATCATTTTGTTTTTAAACTGGGCCTAATAATTATGGCTGATAGTGTTTGACACAACTGATTGATGGATAGAATATTAGTAAATATTGTTGATTGCTGATTTCTACCAAATTTTGATTTATTAGTGAATATTGTTTCTTGCTTAATAACAATATTACCTCATGTAACCAAATGTAAAATACTTAATACTTGTACAGAATATTAAAAAAATAATTTTGTGAATTATTCTAATTAAAATTAAAAAGAAAAGAATTCTTATAAAAATTCATTATCAAGGATAATCTTTCTCAGGACAACAGTGTCTATAATATATCTTTTTCATAAAGACAATTAAAAAATGTTCTAATTAAATAATGTCTTAATTTGATTTCATTTTTTTTTACTATTCAGAGCTGTTTTAATGTACACGAGCCACGATTTGAAACAATATCTGATTAGTTACATTCTCCAATTTATCCTGCTTAAAACTAATATAAATATGAAGCGTGACACAATACAATCTCGCAAAATTTCATTAATTAAGCAAGAATGGTTACAGAGGTGAAAAAATATTTCTAAAATAATGTCATTCATTTGTGAATAAATCCTGTAAGATTCATTAAAATCTGACAATTATTTGATTTTTGCAAGTTTTGCAAATCAATGGAAATTTTACAAAAAAAAAAAATACAATAAAATCCCTCGTACTAATTTTTGGCCTACACATTGACACAAGAAAAACAAGATTTTTAACCAAAATTTCCAACGTGTTAGAAAGCATTAAAACCTTTAACGAAATAATAAAATCATTTTTTGGTTTTTCCCTCTTAATAATAAACATTTTGAGGAAAATACTTTGTTTTTATCAAGTTTGGAGGATTTTTATCATAATATATTTTTCCTTTTTTTGCTATCTATTTTAAAGTGTTAAAAATCTGTCAGAATGATAAATGGAATTTATAATTCTTCATTGACTGTCTTTCTAGATTAGCCTAGATTATTGTTTATTCCTCCTTATTTCTGGTTCGTCTTTCTATATATATATATATATATATATATATATATATATATATATATATATATTCACATTAATATTTTAAGGACGTTCCCCCCTTTCACTCTCTCACTCTCTCTCTCTCTCTCTGTATCTATCTACTCTATGGATATGGTAATGGTTTAATTGCCTACCTAATTACCTAGTTAGCTATACTAACTAAATCTTTCTTTCTATCTATCTATCTATCTATCTATCTATCTATCTATCTATCTATCTATCTATCTCAATTTATCATTATTTATATATTTAGATAGCTAGCCTTACTATATATATATATATTTGAAAAATAATATATATATATATATATATATATATATTATTATTATTATTATTATTATTATTATTATTATTATTATTATTATTAAATCCAAAATAATGATCAGATAGGTATATCCTAAAAACCCGTTAATTCCATTAATATTAAAATTATTCAAAGGGTAGGGCTCTATTCTATTTACAGAGCCAAATATAAAAAATAAAACAAAAATTTCGATATTTAAATCCGTTGGATAGCCATTTCTACGAGGAAGTGCTCGCTTCTTCAGAAACAAAGATTTTATAAATATAGTTTCGCCGTTGCTGAAGAAGCGAGGATTTCCTCGTAGAAATGGCTATCCAACGGATTTAAATATCGAAATGCTTTCTATATATATAGTCTGTTGAGTGCCATACGTGATACACGCTTGGGCGATCATGTCTTTTTCGATACATGATTGAATGGGCATAAAACTTTCCCGCAGTAGATTACCATTTCTTTTTCTGGTAGACAGGTTGCCGCTCAAGGCCATAGAAATTAATCTGTCCTTATATTCAAGCCACAGCTCCAGGGAAAAGATGTAGATTCATACATTTTTCAAAGGTCATTCAGTTAAGTGCCATACGTGATGAACGCTTGAGCGATCATGTCTCGAAAGAGACATGACTTACTGGGTTGAAGATTATCCCGCAGTAGGTTGCCATTGCTTTCTACGGTAGACTGGTTGCCAGCCAAGGCTACAGAACCCAATCTGTCCTATTATTTGACCCATAGCTGGAGGGAAAAGACGGATTAATACCTTTCTCAAGGGCATTTGTGCGTAAATGAAAGCAAGTAATTCAACTGGAATTCGAACTCTGCTCCCCGATTTCTCGTTCCGAATCGATATCCATTGCACCACAACGCAATTTCCAAGGGTATTTGCGTGTAAATGAATGCAACGACTTCACTAGAAATTGAACTTGGACCTCCGAGACGATATCCATTACACCACAATAGACAAACACCTGGTAATATGTACACGTTTCTCACTCTACCTAAATATTTTCGCTGTGTATGCACCAATCTAACACATTCACAGTTTTTCTATCCCTCTCACTCTCTCTCTCATTTACATTCCTCTCTATCTCTTGACACCCACCTTTGATACGCCTACCCCACTACTCACTGTGTTTATCTCCTTCTCGTCTCTTACTCTCTGCCTATCTACCGAGTCTCTCTCTTGTTACTCGTATCATCCATTCTCTCTGCATTTATCTCTTTCTTTTTTGCTCACTAATTAAAATTCTATCTTGTTGACTCTCAATGCTACTCAGGTTAACTTGATGACCCACTTGTGTTCCACTTCATTGACTACTGTTCATTATAATCGCTAATTGTTATCGAAACAGCGACGGTACCAGAAACGCCTCTATTTTTCTCTCCGGTGCTCTCCAAAATACACATTTTTACTGGGTCATCTGCAAGTTAAGCCTCAGGATATGAAGTGTTTGAAGGGGTGTCATCATTAACTCTTGCCAAGGGAAAGATATTTTTGAGAAAGAAATACGAAAACCTTAAGGGATCCAATGAAAATAAATTAATCATTATATGAAGGAAAGAAAAAAAGAGGCAATGTCTGATGACAATGTTAGTTGCTATTGTGACACGTCTTTTATATGTTCCATGTTCCTTCTGGTTATGTTTCACGTTCCTTCTAGTTAAGGCTCTCTACAACTTCCTGCGCTTTGTAAGTCAATAAACTTTATCTCTCACCAACCCCAGAAGCCATCAATTCACTCCAACTCGTCTCGTCAATTATGAGTTGTTTTCTTCAGTCCCACTTGCCTTCGATCTGTCCTGTGAGTATCAAATTTTCTAAGCCTTTTTTCTCATTATGTGCTCTAGAAAAGTTCGGTTGTGTTTTCTGATGTTATAAATAAGTGTTCTTTTTGTTGCTACTGTCTCTAGTTGTTGATGACAGGATCTGTACACGGCATCGTCGACGGCCCGTTTATTTCTTAAATAGAATTTTATTACATCTTCCGGTCAGTATACTCAAGAAAGCTTATTAAAAAAATGTGTCTTCCGGCAAAATTCTAACCTATATGCCACTTTGCAGGAGAATGCATCGTTAGAGCAGACGTGATTTATCCATCGCGGATCGAATGCGTATTCGGTCACACTATTGCTAATATAAATGTATCGACTACTTAAATATACGTATGTAATAAAATATTGCTTAAATTTGTAGGAGACTCGGCTATGCCTGGTAAATTGGCCTTGTGCCCAACACGTCCGAAGTCCCCAAAATATCAGAAGGTTGAAGGTTGGATGTTGAAATATAGAAGGATAAATTATTTCGTTTCTACATTAAAGCAATGATTTATTAACAGAATGACAAAATCGTAAGAAGAAAAATATAAGTGAAATTTTGTAAACTGCACGCTATAACATATTTGTGAGACAAAATTTTCATTGAGAAAATGCATGTAGTTTTGCAGTTAAAATTGTTCAAAGAGAACTGAAAGCATTTATAATGTCCAGAGAAATTTAGACTTTATGCTAGTGTCGTAATAGAACATAAACTGTTATGTTCCTTTCCCCCTTTTTTTTTTGTAGGTTGTCGACAGTGTGAGAGGGAAAGTAAAACAAATAAAGAAATTGTACTTACAGTGTTCTGTTGTTGTTGTTGTTTTCATTCTCTTTGGCCGCGTGAAGTTAAATGAAGAAAACAAAATAAGAAGTAAATGTCGAATGAATATGTGACGCGCCCTTAAGTCAGGGTAGGCTACTTGAAATTTCTTTTTTAAATTGCCAAAAATCTGTCAGTTAACCACTCAATTGCTGGACTGAATTTGACCGGTCAATGACGTGGTTTAAATAGTGAAGGTTCTTATGTTGCCGGCTCCAGCAAGCATTTTCACTTCCAGGTGTGAAAAAACGTTACATGTAAATGTTATATTTCTTATCCAGACAGGATCCAGAATAAAGCTTTTCACACTGACTTGTAAAATTTGCCTTGATATGGGTTTTTCTAAAATTCTTTTAGTCGTTTGGATCCGATTTTGGGGTGTGCAATTTTACTTTGTGTGTTTTAGTTAGTTGATGGATGATATACGATTTGTATCCCATAATGTAAAAAAAAATACTGATTAATAAATAACAGTCTATTACACACACACACACACACACACACACGCACGCACGCACGCACACACACACACACACACACACACACACATATATATATATAGATAGATAGATAGATAGATAGATAGATAGATAGATAGATAGATAGATAGATCCTTACGGCCATATCACATTGAATACACCGGTTCTCGCTCGAAGTTAAGCAATGTTGAGCCTGGTCAGTACTTAGATGGGTGACCGCTTGGGAATATCAGGTACTGTAATCTTATAGTGACGGATGTGCGTTGTGGTGCAGTGGATATCGGCTCGGTAAGAGAAATCGGTGAGCCGAGTTCGAATTCCAGTTGAATACCCTGCATTCACTTAAGCACCGGTACCCTTGGGAAAGGTATTAATCAGTTCATTCCCTCTAGTTATGGGTTAAATAACAAGGGTAGGACTTGGGGACCCTGCTCTTAAAAACAAATCCCAATGAATCGTGAAAAGAAAAATGTTGTAAAAATAAAATAACCTTACACAAAATCATTGGTTATGAACATAAAATGATCCCATAAGTATTGATAGGTCGTTAACCCTCAAAAACAAACAAAAAAACAAACATATATATATAAAATGATTTCTTTGAACATTATTTTTGATCGATACGCGTATTTAAGAACACATTCTGTTTTTAATTAAACAGTATTATATATTTATTTTTTACAGGCCTGATTATTTACGATACATTTTGTAACGAAAATTCGTAATGATGAATCTTGGCATTACTTCTAGGGTTCTCAGAATAATCTCGCTGTACAAGTAGAATAGATCGGATGAAAAGGTACATCCTTATCTTAGGCCTCTGTCCATGATTTCAATCAGTATCATTCATTTACCCGGTCATCCGACAGGCTATATCTTGTATACTCCTTATTTTCCTTACGCACACTTGTAACTCTTTGCGCACCAGAGGTAGCACTGCCGTGCTTGGGTTGAATCGATCACACACACACACACACACACACACACACACACACACACACACACACATATATATATATATATATATATATATATATATATATATATTATCCTACGTCCATAGCAAGACACAGTTTCATGCACTATGCAATCATCAGCTGATTGCCTGATGATTACAGAATTTTTAAAACTTAGAATCGAGGTACGGGCGTAGAATAATATGTATATTTATGAATATATATTTATAGATCAGTTATTTTACATTGAGCACGAATTTATTATCATTAGAAAAATATTCATATGCAACACTATTTTAGTATGCGGAAAAGTATGATAATGTAATTGTATGTGGAAAAGTATAATACTATTTAATACGACGGAGTGGAAGAAATTATTACTTGTGACATTTTTAATTGTGCAGATTACAGTCGCAATATGAGTGGAGTGAAAAAATATATATTGTAATATCAAAATATTCCATACTGAAAATATTGCTGAAAAGAGAATAAAAAAATAAATTTTGCAGATGTGTGCTACAGGGTCAGACAGGGTCATCATATTGTCGGCCATTATCTGATATAAAGCGGAAGCTCTCATATGACACATAGTAAAAACAAAAAATAAATAAACTTAGCCAGATTATTGTTTCAGGCTTGTCATAAACTTTTGATGAGGTCAAATAAGGTTAGATCCTCAATTTACAAATTCCCTGGGAAAGGATTTATAAAGTTGCAAACTTGAAAAATAAATGATGTTATCAAAAGGGAAGAGGACTAAAAGAAATGACGTCAACAGAAATGTTGCTATTTCATTGGTTAAACCAAAGGAATAAACCCACCCCGCCTCATAATGCGAGGGCGAGAGTAAGTTCATTGGTTAAAGATTTCGTTTGCATGAACACCCTGTGTTCGTCATGCCCTCCCCAAGAGAATTTGGGACAGGCATAGAAACTAGAGCCCAGAAGGCCAAAATAACTCTGGCACTCTGGCAGTTTCAATTGGAGTCGGCATTCAGTGAGAGCTGGGCCTTGGGATCAGTCGAGATGTACGACAAAGAGGGAGCCAACCATAGAGACAGTGACGATTGCCTCCGATAGAGTCCTGGCCGAAGATGTAAAGAAACAGATAGAAGCCTGCCGTCGACCGACCTTAAAGAATTAATGTCAAATAACGCATCTCCGATAGAGACATAGATGTTTCCGTAAGTCTTCGGATAAGATATTTTGAATTGTCAAAACTTAAAATCTCCGATTGGAGTAATAAACGTTACCAACCAAGAATTTGAATTGAACATTTTCGATCCGTTGTAAGGTTAAGCGGATGTGCGTTGTGGTACAATGGATATCAGCTCGGAACGAGAAATCGGGGAGCCGAGTTCGAATTCCAGTTGAATCCATTGTATTCACTTACGCACAAATACCATTGGGAAAGGTATTAATCCATCTCTTCCTTCTAGTTAGAGGTTAAATAGCAGGACAGATTGGATTCTATAGCCTTGGTAGGCAACCAGTCAACCGCAGAAAGCAATGGCAACCTACTGCGGGATAATCTTCTGCCCAGTCAGTCAGGTCTCTTTCGAGACATGATCGCCCAAGCGTGTATCATGTACGGAACTTAACTGACTGACTGTAAGGTTAAGAAATCGACGACTGTTATATTCTATTTTTTTACTGTTTTTTTTTTATCATTGAATCTATTTATTTTATTTTTTGTTTTTGTTTCGTGCCGTTTTTTCAATAATCCAAGTGTGGACGCGCATCCGGTCAGGTTCGACGTGGTAAAGATACGGCTAATGGGATTTCAACGTGCCTTACTTGAGATCAAAATTCACCGCGTGGTCAAGGAGGAACACCGTTGTAATAGACGACTTGGAGACCAGCGACTGTGACGAGATCCTCACGACTAGTGACATGAGAGCGTCGTCATATCTGATGCCGTATTGACCGGTTAATCAACGGGCTGACGATCGTGTTATTTTCTGGTGCCGTATTGAACGGAATAGACCCAGGCTGACCTGCGTGTTACACATATGTTTGATCACTTGTGTGCATATGTGTTTTTATTGATATATATATATATATATATATATATATATATATATATATATACATTTACACACTACCGGCCATAACTATTAAGGCATCCTAGTGTTTTAAAAATGACGTGTTTCATATTACGTTTTAGTATTTATTGCCAAGGGAATAATTGTAAGTGAAAATTGAATGGTTCTTTGATTAATACTGCACATTAACATCTGAATCAAATGAATTTATAAATATTTAATAATTACTCATATTGCAGCTTCATCAGTGAAAGAAGAAAGAAAATTTAGGATTTGGACGAGTTCATCTTTGCTTCCTTGCCTCGTGAAATTTTGCCAAATAATAATAACAAAAAAGCATTCAATTTTCATTTAGAATTATCCCCTGAAAAATAGTATCAAATACATCATTTCTTTTAAAAATATATATATATATATATATATATATATATATGAATGAATGAGTTAACAACAAACGAGCTAGCAACAACAGCAGAACAGAGGATGAAAGATACTAGATATATTGTAAGAGATCTCTCTTACAGAATTATTCTACCACTGTATGTACAAGATACTCGTTTGGATTCTTCTATATCCACATTGCACGCTTATATATATATATATATATATATATATATATATATATATATAATAAGTTAAAGTATGATAAGCCTGCTATAAACCCAGAATCATCAAAAACTAAAAACACCTGAAAATGTAGAAAAAGGAAGATAATTTGGTTTAACCCTCCTTATTGTAAGCTAACTAATATAAATATTGGTAAGTATTTTCTCAGATTAATCGATAAACATTTTAATAATAATAACAATCCCTTAAATAAAATTTTTAATAGATTCACCCTAAAAATTAGTTATTCTTGCACCTCAAATATAGATAATATAATTAATTCCCACAATAAACAAATTTTAATGAACCTAAATAATACGGAAGCTAAATCCGGAATTGTCGACAAATGCAATTGTTATTCTGTGGATGCCTGCCCGGTGCAAGGCAAATGTAAATCCACCCATGTAATTTATGAAGCCCGCATTTCTCCATCTAATAACAAGGACAATTACCGGACCTATATTGGCATGTCCGCGGGCTCTTTCAAACAGAGGCTTTATAATCACAG
Source organism: Ascarosepion bandense (assembly GCA_037127315.1). Taxonomy (NCBI): domain Eukaryota; kingdom Metazoa; phylum Mollusca; class Cephalopoda; order Sepiida; family Sepiidae; genus Ascarosepion; species Ascarosepion bandense. The sequence goes on from JBBBDQ010029610.1 coordinate 722,838, forward strand.
GTACTCGTTTTCGAACCCTAAACAGAGATTCCAGACGGCACTATCAAGTAGGTTCTGGGAAATGAAGGAGGAAGGGCAGGACCCTATAATCAGCTGGAAATTAATAGACTCAGCTTGTACACCTAAAAGGTGTCGTCTGTGTTTATTGGAGAAGATTCTGATTTTGAAGTATCCTCATCAGGACTTACTTTTGAACTTTAGGAGGGAATTTATAAACAAGTGCCGCCATAGGGCGGATTTTAAAATTTAACTTCTAATTTTTAATTTTTAAATTCTAAATTTTTCTATAATTTTTTTAATATTTTTAAAAAAATTTTTAATTTTAATTTTAATTTTTTTTTTTTATGTATATGTGTATGTTTGTGTGTGGATGTGCATATTTGTATATATATGTATATATATGTATATATGTATTTATGTATGTGGGCTATATGTAATTTTGAAAAAAAATTTTTAGCTATTTAAATGCTCCTTTTCATAATATTCATTAATATGTATGTGTGTGAGTGCATATGGAATATGTATATATATATATATATATATATATATATATATATATATATATGTGCGTGTGTGTGTGTGTATATGTGTGCATGTATGTGTACACGTGTATATTATGTGTATATGAATTTTTTGTATATAGGTGTGTACACAGATATATATGTGTGTATGCGCATGTATATGTATATAAGTGTGTAATAAATTGAATGTATGTGTGTGTATGTGTATGTATATATGTATTCTTATTCGTAGAATTGTGTGTGTATATATATGTATGTATGTTTGTACTTCTATAGGTATATATATAATAATTGTAATTAATTTTTTTTTTTTTTACCTAGTGTTGACTTTATTTAGTTTAATTTCAAATGACCTAATTTTTTTAAAAATAATTTTATTTTAAATCCTATATCATTTTATTCCCTTTTATTAATAATTATGCCTTTTTAAGTAAAGGCCTTTTTCTAATACTTCAACGTTTTGGGGAAATTAGGTTTTTGAATTTGTCCAGCGTCTGTAATATTTAAAAAAAATTTTTCTTTAGTTTCTTTCTTTTTCCCTCCCTTCCTTCTTTTATCTCTCTTACCACCTTTTTTCCGTGTTGCTTAAACTTACGTCGATTTAACACGGCTGTCTGTTAATTTTTAGTTACATTCTCCCTTTTTTTTGCGAACCCAGACGATGTCAATTTTTTTCTTTTCTTATTTATTTGATTTTATTCTATCTTTTTCTTTTTCTTTTTCGTTTTCTTTTTCTTTTTCTTTCCCTTTATTTTTATTTTTATTTTATTTTATTATTTATTTTTTAATTTCTTTGCAATCTATTTAAAAAGGAAAAGTAGACTAATTTTTCTCCAGTTTCTGAAAGGTTTTTTCTGTTGCTGAGGTGATGTGTCGTCCCCCGTGGGGATCTTCATATCGAAATGGCCATTCAACATCTTTGAATTAATCCTTTTTTAATATATATATATATATATATATATATATATATATATATATATATATATATACGCACACACACACACACATATATTTATGCTCGCATTACGATTAAAGTCTCTAGAGAAGACAATTTTAAAAGCAGTTTCCACTCCTGTGATATACGCTTTACTCTCCAGGAATGAAATGAATTCTTTCGGTGACTGGCGTGTGTATAAACTGCCTATATACAACACGTTAAAATTTCCTTTCTCTGATTACATGCGCTCATGGCTTAATGGGTAGCGACTCCGACTGATACAAAATCTGGTCGAATTTCGAACCCGCCTAATTGCAACTGATGAGCTGTGATACCGCAAAACATGCTTGTATGTGGATGACTAATATATATATATATATATATATATATATATATATATGTGTGTGTGTGTGTGTGTGTGTGTGTGTGTGTGTGTGTGTGTGTGTGTGTGCGGAAATTTGTGATATATTTGTGATACCGCAAAACATGATTGTATGTGGATGACTAATATGTATATATATATATTTATATATATGTGTGTGTGGAAATTTGTGATATATTTGTGATACCGAAAAACATGCTTGTATGTGAATGACTAATATATATATATATATATATATATATATATATATATATATAGGGTGTGTATAATGTCCGTGTACACTTTAAAAATTTTATATTTATATTTATATTTGTATTTGTGATAGAAATAATCTGTAAAAAATGTTAAGATGAATCTCCTTGTCACTTTGCTCTGCATGTTAGTTTCTAAATCAGGAATTTCTAAACAGATGGATCGGAATAGGTGGACCAATTTATTGGCCTCGATATTCGCCAGATTTTACTCCATTAGAGTTTTTTCATGGGGACATATTAAAACAAATGTGTATGCAACTAAACCTAGTTTCATTAGAAGATCTGAAAACTAAAATAACTAATATGTTTTCAGACATGACTGTAAATCATTTGGCAAATGTTTTCCGTGAACTGCAAAATCGTTATTCCCATTGTATTGATGGAGGCCATGTAAAAACGTAAATAAAATAAAAATAAAACCTTAAAAATTGTAGATTTACTTCTCTCTAATCCTTTTTGCAAATTATTTCTATCGCAAATCAAGTAAAATTATAAGTTTTTTAAAGTGCGCACTAACTTTGTGAACACCTTGTATATGAAAAAAAAAATAAAAGTAAATTGAATACGTCTATTAATAGTAGTTTATTTTGCGGATATTTTTTACAAAACTGTTCATCAGAACGAAGTTTTTCACAAAAAATTGTATATATATAATGGAATCTCCCGTTGTATTCGACGTCTGAGGATCTGACAGCCTAATTGCTTTAGTTATAAAACCACGGTAAACCGACAGAAGACCCACGCAAGTGATTTGATTAAAGTAGTGAATGCTTGTGCAGAAACATCCACACTATTCGGAAGTACTAATACACCCAATCGGCGCGTATAAATGCCACAGATGAAGCAGACATGGATCTCAGGCTTTCCAATTATTTCACAACAGGTTGCCACTACCTGCTGCCGTAGACCGGTTGCCAGTCAAGGCTATAGAACCCAATCTGGCTTGTTTTTTAAACCATAACTAGAGGGGAGTGGCGGGTTATTACCTTTCCCAAGAGTAGTAGCGCGTAAGTGAGTGAACTGAATTCAATTGTTCCGAGTCGATATTCACTGCACAACAACGCACATCCATCAACAAACGCTTACAGAACCCATCTAAATACTGAACAGGCTCAACGTCGATTAACTTCGGTGGAACCGATGTATTCAAAGTGATATAACCGTATGCAATATATATATGTTACGAAAAAGTTTTTGTCTTTGTTTAGACTGATGTTCATTCGTGGTCGAGAGATCTAATACGCGCTAGATCACATGGTGGCTTCTCCTATGTCGATAGGTGTCGCAGATTCGAATCCTGCCGAATGACACACATTTTCGTCACAAAAACGCATTAAATAATCAGGTCGGTAGAAATAAATATATAATACTGCTTGATTATAAACAGTATATCTACTTAAATACGAGTATCGATCAAAAATAATGTTCAAACAAATCATTTTAAATTGTCGGTTGTTTGTAACCAGTTTCGTTAATTTCCGTAATATATATATATATATACATATATATATATATATATATATATATATATATATATATATATATTTGTAAACAAGTTACGGAAATTAACGAAGAATAACGAAACTGGTTATAAACAACCGACAATATATTTTTATATATTTCGTTTATATATATATATATATATATATATATATATATATATATATTAATTCAGATACTTCAATCCAAGGGAAAAAAGCAGGAAGGTAAATTCCAAAAAACCCGATCCTAATTAATATTAAAAATTTATTTTAATATTAAAAAATGATACAGGAAGAGAGCTCCATGTAATAAAATATTACAGAGCAAATATATATTAAAAAAGGATTAATTCAAAGATGTTGAATGGCCATTTCGATATGAAGATCCCCACGGGGGACGACACATCACCTCAGCAACAGAAAAAACCTTTCAGAAACTGGAGAAAAATTAGTCTACTTTTCCTTTTTAAATAGATTGCAAAGAAATTAAAAAATAAATAAATAATAAAATAAAATAAAAATAAAAATAAAGGGAAAGAAAAAGAAAAAGAAAAAGAAAACGAAAAAGAAAAAGAAAAAGATAGAATAAAATCAAATAAATAAGAAAAGAAAAAAAATTGACATCGTCTGGGTTCGCAAAAAAAAGGGAGAATGTAACTAAAAATTAACAGACAGCCGTGTTAAATCGACCTAAGTTTAAGCAACACGGAAGAAAGGTGGTAAGAGAGATAAAAGAAGGAAGGGAGGGAAAAAGAAAGAAACCAAAGAAAAAAAATTTTTTAAATATTACAGACGCTGGACAAATTCAAAAACCTAATTTCCCCAAAACGTTGAAGTATTAGTGTTGCTGAGGTGATGTGTCGTCCCCCGTGGGGATCTTCATATCGAAATGGCCATTCAACATCTTTGAATTAATCCTTTTTTAATATATATATATATATATATATATATATATATATATATATATATATATATATATATATATAAAGATAAACAAAGATATGAATTAAATATAACTGTAGAAATAGAAATATATAATGAAATAAAGAAAGGGATGAATGAACATTATCTCTATAAGTGGTAAGGAAGACATAGTATTAAAGTTCTATGTATAGAGAAAGAAAGAAAAAAAAACAGTAAGTTGTTTGAACGATAAATGTAGAAAAACAATGACTGAATGAATGACTGAGTGATTGAATGAATAATTTTACGAGATATTTGGATGCAAACATACAGAATGAGAATTTTTCGACAAAAGATGCCAAAATTTACAGTGGGAATGAATAAAGAATATTTTAAATAAACAACATTAACATAATCAATTAATGTAGGACGCATTGTCCCTGGCTGCGATAAAAAAAAAAAGAATTAAATGATAAAAAATCGAAAATAATTGTCTGTCGAATTTGAAATGCGAAAGACGAAAAATAGTATTAAAAAAAAAGAATGGCAATAAATAAAATAAAACAAAGTAGGCATAAAAATATGAAAAATAATGAAAGTCAAATCAAATCACCTCAGCAACTTCACGGGGCTCGAGTAACTGGGATAGGGTTCGAAGATCTCAAGTGAAGTGTTTTCAGATTATAATGAAAACTTCTTTAGCTTTTTTTTTTCTTTAGGGTTTCTATAACCCGCTTGATTGAGCAACTGAAGCTCGTCGAACTTTTTCTCGGAACTATTTTGTTCAAGTTAATGGCTCTATGCTGTTTAATTTTTTAAGGTTCGCCGGGTGTGACTGACTTGGAAGCACTCAGGATAACTGAGAAAACTCAATTTGAAATTGTGTTACTAGGTTCTGGTACAATGGTAGTGTCTCTACAGGTTAACCTGTACTGTTTAACTTATTTTAATGACATTATATTTAAGACAAAGAGACTCTAGAAAGGCAAGGGTTTCGGAAAATAATCAGTATATTTATTTATTTCATTATAACCGGAACAGCGTTGAAAGATGTCATGATAAGCGGAAAACTGAGAAGGAAAACGATTAAAATAAGATTTTAAGCGTGTTTTGAAGCGCCAAAAAAAGGTGGAAGAGAAGGATAATTTAAAAAAGATCATGGCAGATATAATAAAGAAGGGCGTTACGTGTTCTACCCGAAGTTGGAAATTGTGACACAGAGATACTGAAAAGAATTGGCATGACGAAGGACGCGTTCCACAAGTTGAGTAGAGTATTAAGAACCGAATCTTTTTGCTGGAAACGAACAAGAGAATAATGAATTGTCATGCGATGTCATTTCTTCAATATGGCATTGAATGCTGAACACTATCATCAAAGATGAAGGAAAAACATGAATTAATTGAAATGTTTTTCTTCAGAAGGATGATGCGGATATCATGGATCGAGCATGTGAGCAATGTGAGGTTTTGGAATGGATGAAATTGAAAAGGAAATTAATAATGAATATCAGGAAGAGAGAGCTAAAGCATGCAATGAAAAAGTAAGGCTTGGAAAACCTGATAATTACTGGCCAGATAGAGGGGGAAAGACAGGGTAAAACAGTGAATAACATATTTGAAGGACCTGATCAGGTGGATGACAGAACTAGGTTTGCGTGATGTTGCAGGAGAAATCGTGCTAAGAGCCACCAGGGAAAGGGAAATGTGGAAAGCCATGATCGCATACGTCCTGAAACGACAGGGAACATAGAAGAATGCCTTTCTCGGAGTGAAATGATTTTTCACCGCTGTTCCGCTTATAATGAAATAAATATACCGATTATTTTCCGAAACCCTTGCCTTTCCAGCGTCCCTTTGTCTTAAATATCATGTCATTAAAAGAAGTTTAACAGTACAGGTTAACCTGTAGAGACATTACCATTTTAACAGAACCTAGTAACACAACTTCAAGTCATAGCTAGTTTGCCAACAATGTGATAACATTTCAAAGATCATAGTATCCCTAAACACACTATTTTAAAACAGAATATTTTGAGGATGACAACAAGATTATTATTCACCATTTTCCTAACAGGAAACATTTGGTATTCATTGACCGAACAAGCAGTACTTCAGGTTGAATTTTAGAAAAATTATCAATTTCTTTTGGAAAACAGGTTTCTCAAATCATGTATCTGTTATTGTCTGTTTCCAGTTGGTTTCTTTTCTTAATTTATATTTTAAAATGATGTGGTATATTAGCATTATGCTATTATTTTCTGTTTCCAGTTGCATGTACTATACATTTCAGGTGTTTCCGCTGTTTGTAGTTCTCAAGTGAAGTGGTTTATGGTCTTAATTGCAATTTAGTAGTGCCAGTTAATAATACGTTCAATGCAAAAAAAGAAAAAAAAACACAGTGAAAGAGAGAGAGAGAGAGAGAGAGAGAGAGAGAGATTTAGTGCAGAAATATAGAATTTCATAAAAGCATATTTATTTCTGCCCTCAATAGATGTTTGGCATTTTTTCTACAGAACTCTTTTCAACAATATGTCTGGCCAAGAAGGCGAGTATTCCGTAATATTGATAATGTACTACAAAAACTGATTGACCAGATAGTGACCTTTGGTTCATCAGTCTTTTTTGTTTAAGTGTATCTCATCTTTCTTTCTTTTTTTTTTTTACATTAAACTATATATAATATATGCTCGACTTAGACGACTCGGCCGTCTAATCAAACAGTAATACCGTAAACCAGTTACTACTAATGTGGGGTCTATATGCAGGTGTCATCTTCTGCTGGAAAAGCTAATTTAAATATTTATAAAGCATTCCAAAGGCATGAACTATCCAAAAGGCATGAACTATCCAAAGGCATGAACTATCCAAAATTATTCTGAAAGCAAAATGTAATAGTAATACAAATAGTAAATAATCGGGGACTAAAATTAGTAGATTTATACGACACACCAAAGTCATCGTTGACAGAGAAATTCAGAATGGGTCTTATTCTGTGCCGATTCAGATCTTTTTCATAGTTTAGGACATTGATTCTCAAGTGATATATAAAATTTACTTTCATATGAAAAGAGCAAGGTAAAAATGTTCTGCCAGGTTGACAATTTTAAATAGACAGCTAATTTTGGGGACAACATGTATTAGTATTTACGTCATGTAAGGTAAAAATTGTTAGAACGTCCAAACAGTGAATGTCCAAACAGTGAATGTCCAAACAGTGAATTTTTAAACCGACGCCAAAACATTATGAAAGAATAAAAAAAAAACATCTTTGTAATCAAATTAGCTACATTATATGAAAAGGAAGAGAAAATTATCAGCATCACATTTTTTACTTACAAAAGCTCGCCAAAAGTTAAGTTTCGGTATTAAATGACCCATGAGACGACAAGGAGAGAATATGCCGTTAAACAAACCAAACGAAATTAATCATGTAGACATTTTTAACTAACTAGTTAATGTTTGGTACGACTTGTGTTCATATATGCATCAAGTTAATATTTTTACTTAGCTGAGGTTTGGAGCAAAATTATTCATACGTGTGTCATGTAGAGAATTTGAAATATTTAGATTATGTTTGGGACAATGTGTATTCATAAATACGTCATGTCGGCATTTTAAACACCACATTTACGTTGGGAAGAACCTGTATGTATATTTGCGTGATATTAACATTTTTAAATATCGAGACGAAATTTGGGAGAACTTGTATTTTAATGTGCTTCATATTGGCAATTTTGATTACCTACGTAACGTTTGAGACAATCTGTATATGCATTTGTTTTAAAAAGTCATTTGTAAATAGCTAGGTTACTTTTGAGCGATACTATTTCCACATGTGCGTCGTGTTGGCATTTATAAATACCGAGGTAAAAATACTAGGGAACCTGCAATCAAATTTCCGTCATGTTTGTATTTTTACATACAAATCTAAATTTTCGAACAATGCGTATTAAGATCTGTGTCATTTTGACATTTCAAAATCACTTTCTAACATTGAGAACGGTCTGTATTTAGATTTGCGTCATGTTGACATTTTTAAATATCTTTCTGATATTGGGGACAGCCTACATTTAGACTTACGTCATGTTGACATTTTAAGTATCTTTGCGACATTTTGGACAGCTTGCATTTAAATTTGTGTCAAACTGACATTTTAAAATATTTTTCTGGCATCAGGGACATTCTACATTTAGATTTAAATGTTTAAATATCTTTTTGATATGAGGGACAGCCAACATTTATATTTTCGTTATGTAGACATATTTACGTATCTTTCTGGCATTGGGGACAACTTGTATTTAGATTTGCGTATGTTGACATTATTAATATTTTTCTGGCATTGGAGACAGCATGCATTTAGATTTGCTTCATGTTGATATTTAATTTTTTTTTTTTGTGATTTGGGGAACAACCTGTATTTAGATGTGCGTCATGTTGACATCTTTAATTATCTTTCTGATATTGAGGACAGCCTAAATTTAGACTTACGTCATGTTGACATTTTTAAAGATCTTTGCAACATTGTGGACAGCTTGCATTTAAATTTAACATTTTAAAATATTTTTCTGGCATCAGGAACATTCTACATTTAGATTTACGTCATGATAACATGTTTAAAAATCTTTTTGATATTAGGGACAGCCAACATTTATATTTTCGTCATTTTTACATATCTTTCTGGCATTGGGGACATTCTGAATTGAATTTGCGTCAAGTTCAAATTTTTAAATAACTAGGTGACATTGAAGACAGCCTGCAATAAACTTGCGTCAAGATGACATTTTTAAATGACACGGGGACGTTTGTGACAAACTGTATTCAAATTTAAGTTCTTCCATTAGAAGTATGAATTTACTTGACCTGAGCAAAAACATAGATATTGTCTATTAATATAAAATTAATATTAAATTCTCTTGATATTGTGATCAAAGAGCAAAAAAATTATGCTTTCTAATTTACCTTTATAAAGACAGTTGTGACGGTAGAGAGAAAGGAAATGAACAAGATACACGGAGTGATGTAGAAAGAACTGGAGTCAAGTGGATAAGAGATGGTTATTGACATTCCATTCAAATTCTTGGAGGTTGTAGCCGTCAGGAAAGCAAGTATATGGAAGGGGGCTCCACAAGCAGGAAGTGCGGGAAAATGGAGGTGATGGATTAGAATTGTAGGTTGCATTTAGTTGATCTAACTTTAAAGGGAGGGGACCATGTTGCCAATCTGGTTGCATGAGTGAATTCATGTGGCAGGGGCACCAGTGACTTAAGTTCGTCGGAGCAGAAGCCATAAAAATATTTGTAGAATAGACAGAGGGAAGCCACATCCCGCCGGTGAGAAGGTGGCTGGAGTTAAGATGCCAAGTCGGGGCCTAAAACATTACAGATTCTCCTTTGGAGCCTGTTGAGAACACTGAGATGAACAGCAGGGACGCTTCTTTTTTTTTTTTTTTTAAATTAAAAATGATCAGTGGAAAATGTCATGAAGCCATTTTTGAACTCAGGTCTCTGGTTGGCACCCGAAAGAAAACGAGCATACGACAGAAACCAAGTAAATAATAATAATAATAATAATAATAATAATAATAATAATAATTACTCTTTTAAATTATTTGTAATGTGATAGATACCGACTTGGCAGACCGTCTGCAGTCTCTCTCCCACCGGCTCGACGTGGCTTCCCTGTGTCTCTTCTATAAATACTTTCACGGCTTCTGCTCCGATGAACTTAGGTCACTGGTGCCTCCTAATTAGGAATTTGCACGAGATACTAGATTAGCAACTAGATCCCACCATTTTAAAGTGAAACCGATAAAATGCAACCGCAACTTCTACTCCAACAGTTTCTTTCCTCGCACTTCCCGACTGTGGAATTCCCTTCCACACGATTGCTTCCCCGACGGCTACAATCTCCAGGAGTTTAAATGTAAGGTCAATAGACACCTCCTAACTCACTAACCTGCTCCCATTCTATCAAACACTCTTCCCATCTACCCAACCAGCATCCTCGGTATCCTTACTCATCTGTCACCTTCCTCCTTACATTCCCTATGTCAAACCACTCCTTCTCTTTACCTTCCCCTATGTAGCCCCATGCGCAATAGTGGCAGTGGAATGCCTTGCTTGGAGTGAGATGATTAAAAAAAAAAAACACTCTTCCCATCTGCCCAAACCTCATCCTTGCTATCCTTACTCATCTGTCACCTTCCTCCTGACATTCCCTATGTCTAACCACTCCTTCTCTTTACCTTCCCCTATGTAGCCCCACGCGCAATAGTGGCAGTGGAATGCCTTGCTTGGGGTGAGATGATTAAAAAAAAAACACTCTTCCCATCTGCCCAACCCTCATCCTCGGTATCCTTACTCATCTGTCACCTTCCTCCTGACATTCCCTATGTCTAACCACTCCTTCTCTTTACCTTCCCCTATGTAGCCCCATGCGCAATAGTGGCAGTGGAATGTCTTGCTTGGGGTGAGATGATTAAAAAAAGAAAAAAAAATACCAAAATGCACGAATATATTTCTTTTCAAATCCTACATTCTTAAATTCTATTTCATGGCAAATGATATGTTGCTAACGGCTCCTTATTTACCAGTTTGTTTAGACACGGTCGACATTTAACAGACATATTACCAGCGCCATATATAATGATATTGTTTTATTAACACTTTACTCATCAGAATACGTAAAAATATGGACATTACTTTGATACGCGCCTGTGAACGACGCTGTCATGTTGCTTTCTCGACATTCATTTAAAATTAAAAGGCCTTTAAAGTGTAATAATGTCGTTTAATTTGAAATCTACTGACACAGAAGATATTTGATTATGGTACAGAGAAAATTTTTCTTTTGTCATTTTGATTGAAACTGTTTAATTCTTTCGAGAAAACAAGAAGAATATAGTGTAAAAGTTGCAATGAATTAATTTGAGGTGCGTAATGAAGAAGTGAAAGGCAAGACTGCGGAGATGATAATCAGAGGAAAGTGGGCGATAGAGTTGGAATTGCCTGGCTTGCATTTGAGGCAAATAAATGAAAGAAGGGAGAAATAAAAAAGCAAGCAGAATTAAATACTTGAAGAGCTTCCAACAAAAAGTGTGGATTTGACTATTTTAAGAATAACGATCAAAAGTTCCGAGCGTTTGAAACAAAAGAATAAAGTAAACAACCAGAGTTGAACAGCTAGAAGACGAGAGGAACAGTAAAGTAAAATTTAAAAACTAAAAGTCTCGTTTTGTACGAGAAGAGGAGAAAACAATCAATGAAAAGAGAACGAGAGTTAAAAATAAGAAATTAAAACAAGGAACATGAACAAAAAAAAAATTAAACGGGAAGATGAAAATAAAAGAGGACGTATATGAAGAAAACTTGAAAAAAAAAAAGATAAAAACAAATTCTTAGAAAAATGAATCTGAAGAAATTGACAATTGTTAAAATAATTTTAAAACATTTGATGTAAAAAAAGATCCATCTTTTAAAAGGGTGCAATGAATACTTACAATCGAGAATAAATATGAGTAAAATAAATAGGAAATAAAAAAAACGCATGTTAACTTACAAGGAATAGGATAAAAAAATACTAATGGATTTGATAAATCGCAGAGAAGTGTGTGTCTGTAGCTTGTATAATTTACCACTAGCATGTTCTCTACCCTGTCTTCTAAAACCTACCATCGCTCTAAGCTTACTTCGTGAAATTAAACAGACTTTTTGTGTCAACAAATTTTTCATTGATAAACTAATTGATTTATTTATTTATTTATTTTTGCAGTTTTTATTTAAATAAAATTAATTTAATGTTAAAAAATAGAAGATAGGGCACGTTTCTAGTGTTTCCTTTTCACTTTCTGGTACTTCTTTTCCAGAAATTTTCTTTCTTTTTATTTTTTATTTGTATCTTTAAGGTTATGCAATAGATGCTTGGGGCAGTGATACTGCTCCAGTGGAAGCAATAATTTGAACACTGGGAGTCAATTAAACATTTAAATTGCAATCAATTTTTGGTTTTTCGTATTTTATATCGTTTTTCTTTATCTTCATTTTTACTATTTTATTATCATTAATTCATGCGCTTCTATGTCTGCTCGAAGGTCTGTTGGTTAGCTTTGTGCAGTAAGTGATTCCACGCCACTTTATATCTCCTGCGACTTCCAAAGTATTCTTGCAAACACCGTCACTAATTTGACCTGGGAAGTTTTTTTTTTCTTTTAATTCTTACACTTTCATTAGTCCTGTACGTGTTGTTATAGAAGGCGTAGAATCATTTCCCCTCTTAAATGTAAATTTAAGGGCTCCAATAGATTGCCAATGTGTTGTCTGGTTTCATGGTTGCTTGGTTGATTTATTTATGTATTATTATTATTATTATTATTATTATTATTATTATTATTTCCTTTGATTTCTCGTGCATAAACATTTTTTTCCGGGGCTCAAAACGAGACCTAAGATTAGATTGGCTTTATGAATTTTATTAGTATTACTATTACTACAAGTAATATTACTAGTACTACTACTACTATTATTATTATTATGTCATTTTTCATCATATTTCGATTTCTGCTTTGGTCTCACTACCAACCAAGTCAGCGGGGAGACCTAAGGCAGGTAGTGGCGTGTTGTTATGGCTCCATTTCATGTTTTTCTATCTTCCCTATCATCCCCAGCATTACATAGATAAAGTTTTCCTTAGTGTGTGGGCTGTACTTAATAAGACAATTTTTTGTATATCTCTTAAGCTGGGGTTTCCAGGGATTCTTTCAATGTGTTGTTTTGTTCCATTTTTTATCATTCCAAGTGCACCTACTATCACTGGCACAACTCTTGTTTTCAATTTCCACATTTTTTCTATTTCAATTTCCAGGTCTTTATATTTTGACAGTTTTTCAAATTCCTTGATTGCTATGTTACAATCCGCTGGACAAGCCATATCAATTAATAGACAAGTTTTCTCCTTCTGGTTTTTAACAATAATGTCTGGCCTGTTTATTGTTACAGCAGGGTCTAAGCTAATTGAGGATGTTTCTTGTATTGATCCACGTAAAACTGTAGCTTTAGCACATTTATTCAAGTTAAATTTAATTCCAATGTCTTCGCTGAAGCATTTTACAGTTTGCAGAAGACCTTCCAGCTCATTATTATTATTATTATTATTATTATTATTATTATTATTATTATTATTATTATTATTTAATTGATTTTTATTGTATACACATTTTCTTACTGGGAACAAACAGAGACCTAAGATTAGGACGGGCTTTATGACATTTTTCTTCTTCTTCTTCTTCTTCTTCTTATTATTATTATTATTATTATTATTATTATGTCATTTTTCATCATATTTTTTTATTTCTGCTATGATCGCACAACCTACCAAGTCTGCGGGAAGACCTAAGGCAGGTCGTTGTGTGTTGTTATGGCTCCATTTCATGTTTTTTCTATCTCCCCTATTTTTTGTATATCTCTTAAGCTCTTGTTTCCAGGGATTCTTTCAATGTGTTGTTTTGTTCCATTTTTTATCATTCCAAGTGCACCTACTATCACTGGCACGATTCTTGTTTTCATTTTCCACATTTGTTATATTTCAATTTCCAGGTCTTTATATTTTGACAGTTTTTTTAATTTCTTGGTTGCTATTTTACAATCCGCTGGGCAAGCCATATCAATTAATAGGTAAGTTTTTTCTTTTCGGTTTTTAACAATAATGTCTGGCCTATTTGCTTCAATGTTTCTGTCTGTGTAGATGGTGTAATCTCATAGAATGGTGACATGTTCTAATTCTGTAACCTGTGCTGGGTGATGTTTATACCTGTGCTTGTTTACAGATTTTCCATAGTGCTTGCACATTGTTCAATGTAAATATTGCCCCACTCCATCGTGATGTTTTTTGTATTTATATGGGGAAAGTACAGAACATCCTGAGATTAGATAGTCTATTTTTTCTTGGTATTTATCACAGAGCCTGCATTTTGGATCCACATTATTATGTATAATATTTGCCCGAAAGTTCCTAGTGGATAGACTTTGGTTTTGCGCTGCAAGAATAAAGCCTTCAGTCTCAGACTTTAATCCAGATGCACGTAACCATCGATAAGTATTAACTTTATCAACATTGGATTTATTGGCACGTTCTGGATATTGGCCATGTAGAGGTTTGTTTTGCCAGCGTTGTTTCATCTGTTCAAGAGCTTTATCTTTGGCTTTCATTTTCATATTTTTTGCCGCAATAGTTGGTTCTTGGCTTCTATTTTGCTTTTCTACTGAATCTACTATTTGTAAATCTTGTTTGTATTTACTGCCTTATTTTATTATTGAATAGTTTTTCTTTCTGTTTTCATGTTGTTTGACTAATTGTACCATCCAGTCCTTTGTTGTTTCTATGTATGTTAGTAATCCAGTAGTTGTTGTCTTGTATGACAATTCTAGCTGAATAAGATCTCTTCCACCTTCTTTACGGATTATGTATTGACGGTCTACATCAGCCTTTGGATGCTGCATCTTATTATTATTTTTATTATTATTGTTGTTCTTTACCCTGCTTTTTATTGTATACACATTTTTTCAGGGCCTAACTAGAGACCCTAGTTCAGAATTGGCTTTATGACATTATTATTATTATTATTATTATTATTATTATTATTATTATTTCTTTTAATTTCTATCGTAGTTTCTTCCAGGGCCCAATCGGAGACTGAAGGCGAGAATTGGTTTTCTAACATTTTCTCCTGATCATTTTTGTTAAAAGAAAAAAAAAAAAGCAAACAAATTAACGTCACACAGATTTTATATAGATAAATCTCTCCGTAATATGTTATCTGAACTTGTAAGTACATTTTTCTTGTATTTGTTTAAAGCATGGGCTCCCAGGAATTATTTCAAAGATTCTATCAGAACCGTTTCCAATCAATCCGATGGCCCGAACTACAACTGAAATTATTGATGTCTTTATGTACCAACATTTTTAGAGATTTCAACTTCAAGATCCTTGCATCTTGATAGTGTTTTGAAGATCTTCAAAGATACATTACAACGACTGCTATGTCAATAAGAATGTTGTTTTTGTAGTCTTTGATATCTGTACGTCTGGGCGATTAGGTTTTGTTGTTCTCTCTGCTTGTATTGTAAAGTCCAATGAAATTGTTACAGGTCCTGTCTCTGTAACGTGTTCTGGGTGGTGGATGGTTTTTTATTGTCCTTGTCGTTATTACGACTACAGCTACTACTACATTGCAAAAACAGCAACAATAATACTTTTTTGAGCAAAGATTTAGATTCAAGCCGGAAATCTTGAAGTGTGGCAATTCTCTATCATGTTGTACAACCTCAAACAGGTAAGTGCCTTTTATAAAATTATTCCATTGACATGAAAAACAAATTTTTAAAGCAAATGGCTAGAAATATAATAATCATATTTTACATGAAATCAAATAATAACATCTTTTTGCGTTCGTCTTCACACTCGTTAGAATTTTGTTAGTAGTCGTGTTGTCTACAGAATTTTGTTGTCTACAGATTTGTAATTTGAATGTCTCATTCTTTGAATCTTTTGTAAACTCTGTTCAGTAATATTCCAAGCACTCTAGAAATGATTAATTAAATCGTTAGCTTCATATGGACTGGGCTGATTTCAGATAAATTTCTACTGCTTAAATCAAACTAACAAAGTTTCTACTGCCTGACTCACTAAAATCTTTTGATCACTTTCACTCCATGTAAGCCCTGCGTCCTAGAGGCATTGTTGCTTTGACGGGGGTGAAACGACACAAAAAAAATTGTGGAATATGATTGCGCTTTGTACGTTAATCAAGGATGTGCGTTGTGGTGCATTGGATATCGATTCGGAACGACAAATCGGGGAGCCAAGTTCGAATTCCAGTTAAATTTCTTGCATTCACTTACGCACATAGACCCTTGGCAAAGGTATTAATCCGACTCTTCCCTCTAGTTATAGATTAAATACTAAGACAGATTAGGTTCTATAGCTTTGCCTAGCAACCAGTCTACCTCAGAAAACAACGGCAACATACTGCGGGATAATTATCTGTCCAGTCAGTCATGTCCCTTACGAAACAGTCAACTGATTGAATGTCGTTAATCAAAAGTACCTGTGAGACCAAAAATGTGCATCCTGCAAGCCATGAAAATTTAGGGGGTAGTCTCACTTTGATAAAATATGAGTTGTTTAGAATGATGGAAACAGTAGGGTAAGGTGCTTAATTGAAGTATATATCATCAGGAAAAAAACACTTAATTAATCTCAAATATAGTAGATACAGGCTCTCAGTGAATTAATGGAAAGTTAGAAATTAAACTGATTTTATATTAAATTAAAACATGGAGATGTTGATTCCGTTTTAAACTAAAGTTAAATAAGTAAACATGATGAAAAATTGATTCTTCAAAAAGGTTGAAAATAAGTTTTTAAAAATGTAGACATGAGAAAAAATTGGTTCTTTATAAAGGTAAAGATATAGAATATTAGCTTCTTTAAAAGATAAAAACGCTGAAAACATTTTTTTTAACAGAACATGTCCGACAGTCAGTAAGTACCACAAGTGATACACGTTTTTGACAATCATGTCTCGAATGAGACATGACTGACTGGACAGAAGATTATCCCACAGTAGGTTGCCATTGCTTTCTGCGGTAGACTTGTGCCAGCCAAGGCTATAGAACCCGATCAGTTCTGCCATTTAACTCATAGCTTGAAGAAGAAGAGATAGATCATGTTACATTATTATATTGAGTATAATTAGTGGGGGGGGCAGCTTATCACCTCATAACAATAAAAAAACCGATCCTCCACTTTATGCCCAGTACAAATTTTACTTATGTTTTCAACAATTATATTCAGTCAGTCAGTTAAGAGCCATACGTGATACACGCTTGGGCGATCATGTCTCGATAGAGACATGACAGACTTGGCAGAAGATTATCCCGCAGAAGGTTTCCATTTCTTACTGCGGTAGACTGATTGAAAGCCAAGGCTAGAGAACCCAGTCTGTCCTATTATTTAACTCATAACTGGAGGAAAAAGACGGATTAATACCTTTGCTATAGGTATTTGTGCTTAAGTGAATGCTAAGACTTTAACTGGAATTCGAACTCGACGCCCCAATTTGTCGTTCCAAGTCGATATCCACTGCACCACAACGCACATCAGCGCACAGAACATGACGTCGTTAAAAATGTAGATATATTGGAAAATTCTTGTTAAAGTATACATACTGAAAGATTGTGCATTTAAAAGATAGAAAATTTCGTCATTAAAAGTTTAGACTTACTGAAAAGATATTCTGA
Organism: Ascarosepion bandense; assembly: GCA_037127315.1. NCBI lineage: Eukaryota > Metazoa > Mollusca > Cephalopoda > Sepiida > Sepiidae > Ascarosepion > Ascarosepion bandense. Next base: position 740,613 of record JBBBDQ010029610.1, read on the forward strand.
GAATTTGTTCCTTAAAAATGTAGGCAATTGGTTTTTAAAATATAATGCTCGGAAATGTTGAAGAATTGTCACTTATAGTGGCTGATAATGTTTGGAAATGCTGAAAAATTGTTATTTTATCATGGTTGATAATGTTTGGAAATACTGGAAAATTGGTCCCTTATAATGTTTAGAAATGCTAGAAAATTAATCTCTTATAATGGTTAATAACGTTTAGAATTGCTGGGAAATTGGTCCATTATAATGGATGATAATTTTTCGAAATACTGAAAAAGTGGTCTTTTATAATGACTGATAATGTTTGGAAATCCTGGAAAATTAGTCTTTTACAATATTTGATAATGTTTGTAAATACTGGAAAATTGGTTCATTATGATGGGTGATAATGTTTCGAAATACTGAAAAATTGGTCTTTTATACTATTGTTTGGAAATTCTTGAAAATTAGTATTTTACAATGGTTGGTAACGTTTGGAGTTACTGGAAAATTATTTCTTTTATAATGTTTAGAAATTCCAGAAGATTCGTCTCTTATGGTTAATCATGTTTGGAAATGCTAGTAATTGGTGCATTATAATGGTTGATAATGTTGGAAAATATTGGAAAACTGGTCACTTCTACTGATTCAGAATAACTGGTCTCATATCATTCTTTGTATTAACACTTGATAAAGCAAAATGGAGTATTTATGCGACATCTCTGCTTCCAAGTTCCGCTTTAAGACATCATGATTTAATAACGTTTCGTAGCCTTGTGGACTATTATTTGTTTTCTATCTTACAATTAATTTCCTAGAAGTGAAACATTTTAGATCACGCTAATCAATCGATTTCGTCAAGGAAAAGATTCAAACGAAAAACATTTATTTGTTTCACCAGTTCACACCATCACAGCTAGAGTCCTCCATGCCACACACACGGTCGTCTTCTCATTATTTCAACATTTCATTGGTAAGGACAAAGATCCACTCAAACAGTTTTTTTTCTCGGAACATTTATATTGCAGAACAAACTTCTGTAATAAGGACAATCTTAAATCTGGCTAGTCAAGTGTCAGCCGTTTTATATCTTATATATAATCATAATCTAACTTCGTCCATGTACATTTAGTAACACACTAGCTTGAGTGGTTCATGCGTTTTAATTAGGTAAACATTTGTATAAAAATGCGGTTTTGCACAATATTCATGATAGTAAGCATTATTCTGTTTAGACTAAATACTAACCACCATAGACAATCGCATCTACCTCCCATTAGCATGGGACAGGCTAGCCTCCCAGAGAATAAAATACTACGTCTCCTTGGCCTTACACTCTCGGCGGACCTCAAATGGAATGACTATATTGAATCCATTGCCAAATCTGCTGCTATGAAAGTGGGCTCCCTGTGCAGGGCCCGGAAATTTTTCTCACCTGAAACTATTCTGCACATATACAAATCTACCATCCGCCCGTGTATTGAATATTGCTGCCACATCTGGTCGGGTGCCCCTGCTGCTCTCCTTGGGCTTCTTGACAAAATACAAAGGAGGATCTGTAACGTGGTTGATACTGACTTGGCAGACCGGCTGCAGCCGCTCTCACACCGGCGTGATGTAGCTTCCCTGTGCCTCTTCTACAAGTATTTTCATGGCTTCTGCTCCGATGAGTTTAGATCACTGGTGCCGCCTAAGCACGAATTTACACGAGATACTAGATTAGCAACTAGGTCCCACCCTTTTACAGTTAAACAAATAAGATGTAACCGTAAATTCTACTCCAACAGCTTCTTTTCTCGCGCTTCCCGCCTGTGGAACTCCCTTCCACAAGTCTGCTTTCCCGACAGTTACAATCTCCAGGTGTTTAAATGTAGGGTCAATAGACACCTCCTATCACACTAACTCCCAACTATTCTCACAACACTCTCATCTACCCAACCCTCATTCTCGGTATCCTCACCCGCCTATCACCCACCCTCTGTTATTTCCTATATTTAATCAGCCTTTCTCCACTCTACGTAGCCTCCTGCACAGTAGTGGCAGTGACATGCCTTGCTCGGGGTGAAACGCTTATAAAAAAAAAAAAATAGTAAAGAAGGTAGAGAAACGGTCTCACTTTAGCAAAAAAGTAAAAAAGTTAACATATAGTCATTGGTCTGATTTACAACTGATTCTCTATTAAATATAAATAGGGTCCTGTTTAAACTAGAATCAACAAGTTAAATGTAGGCTCGTTCTATGCTAGAATCAACGATATAGACCTAGGTCAGGTCGTCTAGTAGCTTCAAGAAGGTAAACATAGCTCTAGTTTTAAACTAAAGACAAAAAGATAAACAAATATTCTGACTACACAAGAGAAAAGACAAAAGGTGGCCAAAAAACGCGGTTAAACAAGATTATCAAAAAGCAGACAGACGTCAGATTTCATTCCGTCCGTGAATAGAATACTGCTGTCATATATAGACAGGCGCCCCTGCTTTTTATCTCAGTGTTCTCGACAGGCACTAAAGGAGAATCTGAAATGGTTTAGGTCCCGACTTGGCAGCTCGACTCCTGTCACTTTCTCAGCGGCGGCATGTGGCTTCCCTCTGTCTATTCTTCAAATATTTTCATGGCTTTTGCTCTGGCGAACTTAAGTCACTGGTGCCCCCACCACAAGATTTTACTCGCGCAACCACATTAGCAACAAGGTTCGGCATTTTATAGTTAGATCAACTAAATGCAGCCGACAATTCTACTTCATCAGCGTCTTTTCTTGCAATTCTAGCCTGTGGAACTCCCTTCCATATACTTGTTTTCCTGACGGCTACAACCTCCTGGAATTCAATGTCTATACCCATCTTTTATGCACTTGACTCTAGTTCTTTTTACATCACCCCGTATATCTTCACTCCTGTGTTCACATCCTTTTCTTGCCATTTCTCTTTCACCCCCTGTAACTGGTTCGTCGTTTCTCTTCACTCTCCTCCTGACTAAACGGTTAATCTTATGTAGCTCCCTGTGCATCAGTAGCGGTACCAGCTTGTTTGGGTTGAAACGATTAAAACAAAAAGAAAATGCTATAAATACGTTCATTAGGCGAATATCTATTCGAAATTGAGCTCGTATTAAGTGTTTTCTTTTTATTAAATTCCATCGAGTGTATCAGATAAAAACAGAGATTGTAACTGGATTTCAATATTTACACGAATAATTCTGTGAAATTTTGATATAAAACTAAATTACAGTAAACAAAAAGTTATGACTTTTCAAACTAATCATCTTCCTTGTCAATACACCTAATTCCACATAGATTATTACATACAGAGATAAATAATGAGGCAGTAAGTATATCGCAATTTAATTTAAGGACACATGAGAGACTAATTAAGCCGCACTTATACAGAGAGATCTCTAAATGTTCTTAAACAAAATCACATTCTTAAACACTGATCAAATAAAAAATATATATTTTGGAAGGAATTAGATTAATGTTAATTTGGATATAAAAATAGATAGGTTAATGCCGATTTAACAATCGATAGGCTAATGCCGATTTAACAATAGATAAGTTAATGCCGATCTAAGAATTGATAGGTTAATACGATCTAAAAATTGTAATGTTAATGACAGACTAATAATAGATAAGTTGATGCCGATCTAAAAAGAGATAGGTTAATGGCGATCTAAAAATAGACATGTTATTGACAGACTAATAATAGATAAGTTAATGACGATCTAAAAATTGATATGTAAATGACGGTCTAATAATAGATAAGTTAATGACGATCGTAAAAGTGATAAGTTAATGACGATCTAAAAATTGATATGTAAATGACAGACTAATAATAGTTAAGTTAATGCCGATCTAAAAAGTGATAGGTTAATGGCGATCTAAAAATAGACATGTTAATGACAGACTAATAATAGATAAGTTGATGCCGATCTAAAAAGAGATAGGTTAATGGCGATCTAAAAATAGACATGTTATTGACAGACTAATAATAGATAAGTTAATGACGATCTAAAAATTGATATGTAAATGACGGTCTAATAATAGATATGTTAATGCTGATCAAGGAATAGACAGGTTAATGCCGAACTAGCAATATGTAAGGAAATAAAGGTCTGACAATGGATAGGTTAATAACTATCAAAAAATTGTGTTGTGGCGTAATGGTTATCGACTCAGAACAGGAAATCGGCGAGCTGATTTCGAATTCCAGTTGAATTCCTTGCATTCACGTACGCGCAAATACCCTTGGGAAAGGTATTAATCCCTCTCTTCACTCCAGTTATCGGTTAAATAATAGGACAGATTGGGTTTTATAGCCTTGGCTGGATAGCCGTCTACCGCAGAAAGCAATGGCAACCTAGTGCGAGATAATCTTCTGTCCAGTCAGTCATGTCTCTTTCGAGACATGATCACCCAAGCTTGTATCACGTATAGCACTTAAATGACTGACTGAATGACAGCCTAAGACTAGGTAGGTTAATGACGATTTAAAAATAGATAAGTTAATGCCGATCAAAAAATAGATAGGTTAATGATGATCTAAAATTGATACTCTAATACCGATCTAAAAATAGATAGGTCAATGCCGATCTAAAAATAGATAGTTCAATGCCTTTCTAAGAATAAATAGGTTAATGCCGATCTAAGAATAGAGAGGCTAATGCTTTCCCAGAATAGACATGCATTACCATTAACTTAAATAGTCGTGTAATTCTCTGAAATAACGTTTTTCAGATAAACAATTTCATATGCAATGTAATTCATGTCTGCCATCACGTTTAAAAACGTCAAAAATGTCAACTTTCCGACCGTGCATGGAATACTGTTGTCAATCTTGTCAAACGCCCCTACTGTCAGTCTCAGTGTTCTCGACAGGCTCCAAAGGAGAATCTGTCATGTGATTGGTCCCGACCTGGCAGCTCGACTCCAGCCATTTTCTCATCGGTGGGATATGGTTTCCCTCTCTCTCTTCTACAAATATTTTCATGGTTTCTGCTCCGAAGAACTTAGGTCACTGGTGCCTCCTTCACAAGAATTTACTTGAGCAACCAGACTCGTAACAAGGTCCCAACCTTTTACAGTTATATCATCCAAATGCCGGCGACAATTCTACTCCATCAGCTTCTTTTCTCACGCTCCCCCACTGTGGAACTCCATTCCATATACTTGGTTTCCTGACGGCTATACCCTCCAAGAATCGAAGTCAATTTCTATCTCTTATCCATTTAGAATTAGCCCTTTCTACATCTTTCTTTTCTTTTTCGGCTTGACGTGGCTTCACTGTGCTTCTTCTATAAATAATTTCACGGTTTCTGCTCCAATGAACTTAGATCACTGGGGAATTTACACGAGATATTACAGTAGCAACTAGGTCCCACCCATTTACAATGGAACAGATAAAATGTAACCGCAATTTCTACTCTGAAAGCTTCTTTTCACGAAACTTCCTGCCTGTGGAATTTCCTTCCATATACTTGCATCCCCAACAGCTACAATCTCCGGGAATTTAAATGTAAGGTCAATAGTCATCTCCTATCACACTAACTCGCATCCATTCTCACAAGCTCTTATTTCATCTACTCCACCCACATCCTCGGTATCCTCATCCATCTATTACCCTCCTCCTGACATGTCCTATAACTAACCCCTCATTCTCATCACTTTCCCATATGTAACCTCCTGCGCAACAGTGGTAGTACAATGCCTTTCTTGGAGTGAGATGATTAAAAAAATTCAATTTACCAAAACGTGACAATTTCGAGGCAATATATTTTAAACTTAATTCAAGAGTTCTTACTTGTCGACACTTTTCATATTCGTTCACATACAAAACAAAGCCCCCTCTGGATGAAGTCATGTGTTTGGTACTGGTACTTATTGCCGGTTTTGAGATAACTTTTGTCGTTGGTTTTCTAACGCTATGCAAAACCCATTTTTCACCACCATGATAATGCAGGGCAGAAATTAAAAATTAAAAGACTACCGCTGATGTTATATAATATAACATACAGGGGACCTGATGAAAGCAACAGCTAAAGGTTGAGACCTACATGTCTTAACAAAGCAAATGAATGTCTATGGTCAGGAGCAACGAGGGATGCTCGAGAGTGAAAAATTACTTAGAATACGGAAAAAAGGAGGTTGCAGAGAACCATAATCGCTCATGTCATGAAAGACAAAGAGTGAAAACCATTTACTTTTACTTCAGATATTTAAGAATGTTTGCAAGAAATAAAAGTAAGTAATAAAAAAAGAAAAAACAAACAGAAAAGATCTGTAGAAAGAAAGAAAGAAAGAAAATAGAAATTTTGTTAGAAAGAATTATTGTGAAAAAGATAAAAACTCTCAAGAAATAAAAAAATGGAATGTAAAATAAAGTTTGCAAGAAAGAAAGAAGATTTGCAAGATAGAAAAACAAATTAAGAAAGGAGGGAAGGAAAGAAAATAGAAAAATAACTAAAGAAAAAAAGGTACGTAGAAAGAAAGAAAGAAAGAAACAAATGCTGTCAAAAATAAATCTTGCAAAAAAGATAAAAACTTGTCAGTCAGTTAAGTGCCATACGTGATACACGCTTTGGGCGATCATATCTCGAAAGAGACATGACTGACTGGGCAGAAGATTATACCGCAGTAGGTTGCCATTGCTTTCTGCGGTAGACTGGTTGCCGACCAAGGCTATAGAATCCAATCTGTCCTATTATTTAACCCATAACTGGAGGAAAGAGACGGATTAATACTTTTCCCAAGGGTATTTGCGCGTAAGTGAATGCAAGGAATCTCAACTGGAATTCGAACTCGGTTCCCCGATTTCTCGTTCCGAGCCGATATCCAATGCACCACAACGCACATCCTTGTAAGGAAGAAAAAAGACATACTAACAAATTCTAGCGATTTCAGTCAAATCCGTTTCAAATACTACTTTCTTTTTCTTCTATGTGTCCTGTCCTTTAAGGATGTAGGCGATCATTGCCTTCCACGTCTCCCAATTACTGGTGGCTCTGAGCACACTTCCTCCTCTAACACCACGCAACCCCCGTTCCATCATCCACCTGATCAGGTCCTTCAAATATGTTATCCGCTGCTTTCCTTTGTCTCTTTTTCCCTCTAACTGGCCTATTAGGAACAGGTTCACCAAGCCCTCTTTCATCATTGCAAGTCCCAGGAGCATTAGTTGTCCCTTCCTTGTGTTCAGTATTAATTTCCTTTTCGTTTCCATCCTTTCCAAAACCTCGTCATTGCTTACATGCTCGATCCATGATATCAGCAGCATCCTTATGTAGAACCACATTTCATTTGCTTCAAGTTTTTCCTTCACTTTCGAAAATATTGTCCAACATTCACTGCCATATTGAAGAACCGACATCACATCGCACATCCAGAGCTATCCTTTTTGTTTCTAGCGAAATTGTCCTGTTTCTTAATGTTTTATTCAACTTCTGGAATGGTTCTTTCGTCATGCCAATTCGCCTCCGGATCTGAGTGTCGCACATTCCGTCTTCTGTTAGAACACTTCCCACGTATTTAAATTTTTGTACCTGCTTGATTTTAGTGTCCCTGATCGGTATTTGGCATTTTGGGCTGCCTTTTTTGCTGATGACCATGCATTCGGTTTTCTTGCACTTCGTTTGTCGTCCTTTCTTGTCACTCTCTTCAGCTACCTTCTGTAGGAAGTCTTGTAGTTTTGTTGTCTTTCTGTGTCTGCTATCAGCACTGTATTATCTGCGTACCTTATGTTGTTTAAATTGTGGCCTCTGATGACGAATCCTGGCATAGGGAAACGTATAAATAAAAACAAAGAAAATGAGGGGAAAATTTAAATATTCACAGAAGAAATAAGGATAGACGAAATGAAAAAGAACTGCAAATCTTTGTAAAATGAAATTAAAACCAAACACAAAGCAATAAAAAAAAAGAAATAATGAAAAATATATGCAAAGGGTTTAGTTTAGATTTTAGCTGTGGATGAAAAAGCCATAAAAATGATGTTTGTCTCTTTTGGTGTTTTTCAAATCTTCCGAATATCAGTTGATGCAATTTGTCGCTTTCATCCTTTCGTGTTACATTTGGAAGCCATGTATTTGCGTTTTTCTCTTTGAAATTTTTTTTCTTAAAATGAAGAAGCCCTAGTGACTAAGAAAACATGATATAAAATCAAGTTAAAAAGACGACAACTTAGCAGAATCTCTACAATGCTATCAGAACTATTAAAAGAACGTTTTCCGAATTCCAAACCTATTGCTCAACTAAGCGAACCCATATCTGTATTGCTGAAAGAAGCAAAACTTGAAAATCAGTTCACTATTTTCAAAATATGCTCATAAATAAAAGAATCGTGCAAACACACACACAAACAGACACACACACACACACAAACACACACACGCACACACACACACACGCACACACACACACACATATATATTTATATATATTCTTAAGCTGCTGTGTCTATTATGACGTGAACAATTTCAAAAGAAATTCGAGGTAAATTTTATTGTTAAAGTGATAATAAGCAATTCTCAGATATATATAATATATATTTAATCATTTCACCCCAAGTAAGGCGGTACCGCCACTGAGTTGCAGGGGACTACATAAGAGAGTTAAAGTTTTATGCAGGAGGAGAGTGAAAAGAAAGACGAACCAGCTACAGGGATGGGAACACAGGAGTGAAGACAGTTGTGAAGGTAGAGAGAAAGAAAAAGAACAAGATACACGGGGTGATGTAGAAAGGGGTGGAGTTAAGTGGATAAAAAATGGAAATTGACTTTGCATTTAAATTCTTGAATGTTGTAGCCCTCTGGAAAGCAAGTGTATGGAAGGAAGTTCCACAGGTGGGAAGCGCGAGAAAAGAAGCAGAACTAGTAGAACTGTCGCCTTCATTTGGTTGGTCTAACTGTAACAACAACAAAAAAACGTGCGAACACACACACATACACACACATATACACACACACATATATTCTTAAAATGCTGTGACTACGATGACGTGAACAATTACAAAGTAAATTCGAGATAACATTTATTGCTAATATCATAATAAGCGATTCTCAGATAAGTGCTAAAATATTGTTATTTTTTGGTTACTAATTTAATAATATTTTAATGAATAATTCAACAGCAAACATCGAAATATATATATTTTAAAACTGCAGTATTATAGTGAAACGAAAATCTCCTTGGTGATGGGAGGTAACTCTCGATATTGTTAAAATAATGATGACTATAACATATTTTTTCAATTTTTCTCGCTCAGCAGTATCGCTTCCATAAAAATCCAAATTGCCTATCGCAACCCTGAACAAAAGAAAAAAGAAAAATGTGTCAAATTTTTGCAAACCAATTTTTCAGCTTAGCTGTCAAAAGATCCAAGACGCATGCGCGTACTAAGACAGACATTTTCTTCTTATCTGTATAAATTACTTTGCATTATATATGCTTGGATGGCAAAGGTATTCTTTAGAATGTTCTACAAGTTTCACTGAAAAGATAGCTATAAAAATTATAGGTTTGAAGAGAGAAGTAAAAAAAAAAGACGAAATATCTGACGACCTTTAAAGATGAAGGTCTTTTGTGACATTCCTTCAAAAAGAGACACTAATGAACCAAACGTAAGCCATTTGCTTTTCTATGGACAGACTTTCCCGTGCATCTTGCGAAAGAGGCTTTCCCTGGAGCGACGGGTCCGCTAGGTCTTGCAGGAGTGCTTACATAATAAAATCAAGGGGTACTGAGGACAGCACCGTATCGAGATTGAACCTTGGCTTACCAGCTTCCGTAATTCATTTGGTTACATTGTAAGATCGCTCGTTTCTTTATTTGACCAACAGACGCTCCTAGACGCGAATACAGTGATTTGCGTGCCGAGTTTGCCTGATTGCATCAGTAAGCATTATTATCGTTGAGGTGGGTGGAAAGCGAGAAAAACAAAATTTCGCTCGCAGACAATTTCAAAATAAAGAGAAAGAGAGAGAGAAAGAAAGAGAGAGAGAGAAAGACAAAACTTATGAGCAGTACATCTGAAAAAAATTGTTTGTTTGGAGAGAAAATATTTGAAAAGATGGAAAAGTGAGATTCACAACCTTGAATAAGACAGCTTCTATTCAGAAGCCGGCTTTTATGGGGGAAAAAATTGAAAAAGATAGGGGATCATCAAAAATATTTATGTTTATTTTATCAACTGAATATATTATCAACCTTACTAATAATCTAATTGTTTTTCAAATCCAAGTCCTCACTCGTGTTGGAAGAAACTCTCAATGTATGACCTCCGTAGAGGTAGAGAGGCATCTCGCCTTTGAGCGCATTCTAGTCCTTCTTCAATGAAAAAATGTCGAAAGATAAAATGGTGAATGGGCAAATTGTTTTTTATCCTTTCGATACTTTCTTCGAGATTTTGTTCATTCGTCATTTAGACTTTAGACACACTGTTTTTCGACCTTTTGTCTGATCGACATTGCGTCCTATGAAATGTTTCTGTTCGACATTTTCTTTTTATTCCCAGATGTATTGTATCGTCATACCAATACGTCTACTAGTTTAAAATAAGGACATTTTGAGTTCGAATACCACTTGAAATCGTTGCATTCACTTACGAGCAAACACCCTTGGGAAAAGTATTAATCAATCTCTTCTCACTCCAGGGTTGAATTGCAGGATAGATTGGGTTCTATAACCTTCAATGGAAACCGGTCAGAAATGGGAAACTACTGCGGGAAAATCTGCTTAGTCAGTCATGTATCAAAAGAGACATGATCGCCCAAGCGTATATCACGTATAGCACTTAACTGACTGATATTGATAAAAGAATTGAATAGCAGGATTGATTGGCAGCAACCAGTTTACAGCAGAAAGAAATGGCAACCTGCCGCGGAAAAATCTTCTGCCTAGTCCGTCATACCTCAAAATTGCCATGACACCCAAAGCTTGTATCACTTATGGAACTTAATGTTTTAATTTTATTTATTATTTATTTGTTTGTTTTTTGCTATTGTACAGGTTGAAATTCGCCGTTTATGAAGAGTTTTGCTGCTGTCTTTTACTTTTTTTATTTAATTTTTTCTTTTACTACCCTGGATGTGCGTTGTGGCGAAGTGGATATCGGCTCGGAACGATAAATCGGGGAACCGAGTTCGAATTCCAGTTGAGATTCCTTGCATTCACTTACGTGCAAATACCCTTGGGAAAAGTATTAATCCGTCTCTTTCCTCCAGTTAGGGGTTAAATAATAGGACAGATTGGATTCTATAGCCTTGGTCGGCAACCAGTCTACCGCAGAAAGCAATGGCAACCTAGCGCGAGATAATCTTCTGCCCAGTCAGTCATGTCTCTTTCGAGACATGATCACCCAAAGCGTGTATCGCGCATGGCACTTAACTGACTGACTGACCCTCGAGTAGTATTTTATGATTATCATAATTTATTATTACCTCCGCAGATTTATTGCTTTCTTTCGCGTATCTCTGTACTTGGTCAAGATATCTCAAGAGTCGACGGATGGATTCGGATGAAATATTTAAGGATCATGTGTCTCATGACCCAGAAACCGATTAGAATTTGAGTTCGATCTGTTACGAACTGTGTCATTTTCCGTTTATTTATTAATGTTTACTAGTACGTTTCACATGCCAAATACTGAAATACCTTCTTGTGATAGCTTACAGCATTACATTTTCTGAGCACTATTTTCCCCATGAAAATATCATTATCGAAAATATAAATTTCAAATGTACCAACTAACAGCAAAAAAATAAAAGAAAATAACAAAAAAAAAAACAGATGCAATACTCAAGCAAATGAGGCAAAATGCAATTTTGGGATATTAAAAGTAAAAAATGAATGCTTCCACAATTTTGGCAGCCTAATTTTTAATTTCACTTTATATTTTTCATTTTTCCGTTTCTTTTTTTACCCTTCAGAGCAGACAAGTTCATTACAGTTAGTCTCATTTTAATAATTATCTCTTTATAATCGCTAAGATGATTGCCTTGGCGAAGTTTTTCAGTCTTTGACTTCTCTTGATAATATTACTATTATTTGTTCCTGTTAAATCAACTTGCAACTTCGTTAACGCCTGGAAATATTCATATAGTGTGAGAATTTTCTGGCGAGGATGAAGAGTGTGGATCCATACTATTCCCAAGGATATTTACGCGAATATTATACAATTAATATTACTATTATTTGTTTCTGGTCAAGTGTGCGCATTACGTTCGTAAAAAGGTAGCATTGTTTTAGTTCTGATTAATTTAAGAAGTATTTGTTCACCGCTAGCGGCATTAATATTCTGGTGTGTCATCTTTGGTGTCGAGCGAACTTTGAAAGAAAGGAGGAGGATGAGGGAGAGAGATAGAGAAAGAAAGAGAGAGAGTAAAAGTGAAAGCATGCGAAAGGAGGGATAGAAGAGAGAGCCGTAAATGTAGGTTGGTCAAAATATAGTAATGGTTTTTTACTAAGTAATATAAAGATAGATAAATAGGCCCAGAAAGATTTAGATGGCGAAATATATATATATATATATATATATATATATATATATATATATATATATACACATTACCCACCATAATTATTAGGCCACCCTATTTTTTAAAAGAAATGATTTATTTCATGCTATTTTTAGTATTTATTGCCAAGAGGATCTTTGTTAATACTGCACAATAACATGTGCGTCAAATGAATTGTTCTGATGCCCAGTTTTTGCGCTCTCTTCCCCATGCTAGTCTCTTCTTATTATTGGCTGACCGAAACAAAGGCTTCCTTGTTGCCTTGTAAAATTTTAAAAGTAATAATAATAAAAGAACCATTCTATTTTCATTTGGAGTTATCTACTTGGCAATAAATACTAAAAATAGTATGAAATACATTTATTATTTTAAACTGGGGTGGCCTAATAATTATGGTCGTTAGTATATATATATATATATATATATATATATATATATATATATATATATTCAAAATAATACCTAAACTGACTCTGTAAGTATCTAAATCCTAAAATTCTACAAAGATAAACTTTAAGAAAAACGAATAACCGACAGAATCTAATTCCGTTAACATCCGTCGCACTAAGGCGTTGGATAAGAGGGGGGAAAAAAAGAAATCCGCGGAATAAAGACAAGACATACAATATTCCGCAGTAAAGAAAAAAACCCCAAACGGAACCAACCACAAAAAAAGAAGAAAAAGTGCTCGATACAAATACAAACAAATGCAAAAGTACAAATGAAAAGCAAAAGTAGAGCAAAGACGAGCCGTTGTGGGAAACCGCGGTAGGTTTTGGCTATCTTGTGATTCTTTATGTATATATATATATATATTAAAAATGACACAAAAGGTATTAGCATTATTATTTTATATAATTTTTTATGCGTTCGGAAATTTTTTTTCTTTTGGAACTCAAATTATAAAAGAATGGTCCAAAGCTTTTTTTTTTACTTTTGAGCGCTTTCGGTTAAATGTACAAATGTACAAAAGGTTTGGACAATTCTTTATATTTTGAGTTAGGAAAAGAAAAAATTACTCGCGCACGTGAAAATATATATTAAAACAATTTCATGAAAACACCCTGTCTGTCATTTAAAAGGGAAATTATATAACAGGTTACTATAATTATAAACAAGATGAAAAAACTCTCAAAAACATAATACGTAGAAATGTTAAACCAGTCGAAAGTACTAATCAAATTAAACTCATTATATATTATAAAAAGTTTAAAACAATTGACCCCATAGTCGATAATAACCCAACAAGCACTAAACTAAATTCTTTACAAAAAACCAATGTAGTGTACCAATTTACATGCCCATTCAGAGATTGCATCTCTGATACTACTCAAAAACCTAGTACATATATTGGTTTTACTACAACCACGCTCTCCCGTAGACTTACATGTCATCTTTCTGATCAGAGTACTATTAAACAACATTTCTCTGAAAAACATAAACATGTACTATCAGACAGATTTTGGTCAACAATACGGTGATCCTTACTCATACACACAGTAAGAGGAACCTGCAGATATTGGAGGCCATGTACATCAAATCAAAACAACCAACACTCAATAAAATCAACTTTAAAACAGGAAATAACATACTACATTGCATTTGACTATCACGCGGTGTGACGTCATAAAACCGCATCGCAAACTTAAGAACTGTTTTTATTATTTTTGGTAACTATTGCCTTTGCCAAGCGGAGTTTTATGTCAACACAAAATAAAATCGTCGGTGATGGTGGTGGATTTTATAATATTTCAGTTTAAACTACCTCTCTGAAGATGGCTCATGTGAGCCGAAAGCTTAGAAGAAAACCAATAAATAATTATCCAAATGTTGGAGAATTTTTGTCTTTATTTTCAACTGAAATTAAAGCAAAAATACGACGTTTAGAACGGCTCATGATTAAACATAATAGACATTGTCTCTTATATTTAATAGAATGTTTAGAAAATTACTTGCTGCCTCGATATACTATATATATATATATATATATATACGTGTGTGTGAAATGTATATATATATATATAAACAAATATATATATATATATATATATATATATATATATGCAATTTGTTATATATATTATATAATTTATATGTTATATATGCGCGGTACTTATTTGAATATATATATTTATATATATATATATATAAGTATTATATATATATATATATATATATATATATATATATATAGAATACTTCAGAACATGTACAAACCACAAGCTACTACAAAATTGTACATTTTGTTTCGACAATGAAAGAACAATATCTCATCAGGTAGTTAATAAAAATGGTAATAAACTTTTTTTGAAACTTTTTTTGAAAGAAAGTGTAAAAAAAACACTTTCTTTAATTTTTGGAAACCTTTTTGTGCGAGGTAAGAGGATATTAAAAATGAGTGGAAAAAGAGAAAGAGGGCAGAAAAGACGAGAAAGCAAAAACAGAAATCAAGAAATGGACAAGAAAGAGAAATGAGAAAGATACGCATGCACACATATGTATAGACACACACGCAAAAAGACTCACACATATACATACACATGTTTTTTTAAATATTGTTTTTTTTTAGCGGCGTGTCAACTTATCATTTAAATTCATCGCTGATGTAAGAAGTATCCAGGAACGGGACATATATTGGATTCATAGAAATCTGAATTTGAATGATAAGATCGGCATAAGAGAAATTAATGTAGATGTCAAAACACAAAGTCGTATTCCAATGCATAAATATATAAATAATATTTAAATATATAAGCATTCTCATGTCAAAAAAAAAATTACGTACACACACACACAAAAAAAAGAAACAGAACATATACAAAAAACACGTACACGTATCAAGTTATGCAAAACTATATGCATATACACACAAATATACATAAAAAACACCCACTAGCATATATATATATATATATATATATATATATATATATTTATGTGCACACGCATATATGCACGCACATCCAAACTTATTCATAAATGGAACTTTGTCTGTTTGTGTGTGTGTCTGTGTGTGGGTCCGTTACCTATAGACTCCGAACGGCTGAACCGATTTTCTTGAAAATTTACACAGTTGTACTATAAGCGTCTGCGAGTGTTCTTAGTTAGGTTTTGTGTTGACGTACGCCCGATAAATATCGAAAATCGATAATTGAAAAAATCGGGTTATAGAAGGAGTGGTTCGATTTTAATCAAATTTGATACACTCATAGACAAAGACATAAGAAAGGAACTTCAGAAGTTTCAAGGTTGCAGTTCTCACAATAGTGCAGAAAATCGATAATATATACATATAAAAGGCGAGATGTTTGTGTGTGTGTGTGTCTGTTTATCTGTCTGTATGTCATTTATACAAATCCACAATTTTTATCCGATTTCCAGCAAACTTCACACAAATATTCTTTAGGCTTAGTCTGAGGTCCAGGACCATGGATTAATTTTAAAGCTTTCATTACACCCGAGCAACGCCGGGCTATACTGCTAGTACATACATACATACATACATACATACATAGACGAATTCCAAGGTATATACATACATAATTAAACACAACTAGAAACATACATACAAATATACATGTATGCAAACAAGTAAACATAGATAAAAAACAAATTCTAATTCAAATTCTGAAGAATCGCAACTATTCATTGAATATCTATGCAAATAAACGTAAATAATAATTGACGTTGGTCATAATAATAAACAGTCATTCATAACACCCCACATTGCAAGACGAGTCTTAAATGAATTTTAAGACGAGTCTTAAATCAATCTTTGTAATGCCGATATAAAATTTTAATAGTAGGGTTTCCAAGTGTAGGAATAGTACAAAAATAAACTAGGAAACTAGCTAAGCAATTTTTTGTAGTGGACAATCATTAGAATTTTTTTGTAATTACATCCACTTGTACTAGTTTTATTGTACTTAATATTATTTACCACATCATTGCATTACATCAAGCTTTCTTTCTTTCTTATTTTTATACTTGATTAAAAGTTTTATTATGTTTTTTTTTTAATTATTGTTTCGAGGTTATCCACAAAACAATAGTTTAATGTCAGAGTATTGCTATTCAAACTTTATTAAGGGGATTAGTTTTCGAAAAATGTTTATTAAAAAGTTTTAAGAATTTTCGTCTTAATTTAGTTTTAACCATCAGATTTAAAGGAGGAGAATACCAGATAAGCTTCCGAGATCTTCTGTCCTTACTATAATCATAATTAATGAAATTTCTGAATTGAATAAAAAGACCTTTATAAACGCTATTTTTAAGAGCATAATAATAGAATTCACTATGTTAACGTATATATATATGGCCACTGGTGTATGATACATACGCTAAAAGTCTGCCCATTCTACTGAGCGCCCATTTCTCAGAGGTAGAATCGCCGACTGGCAACAATTCAATCGGCTTTCAATCCTGGGTTAAAAAGCAATCGGATGTCTAACGTACTGATGAGCTGTGATACAGCGAAACATATCTGTTTGCGAATATATATATATATATGAATTGAAATCCAAGAGAATGTTAGGGGGAAAAGAAATGAATGTCTATATATTTCATGTTTCTAAAACTTTTTAAAAAGTCAATATGTGAAATTTATCAACGCCTAATATTTTACTAATCTTATACAATTACACACACACACACACACACACGTGCGTGTGAGTGTTGAAGGAAAGAGGGATAAGTGGGTAAGCAGATAGATAAATGGATAGAGATATAGACAAATTCTGTGGATAAAATGCCCTTTAGAGTAATGATTTTCGGCATGTATAATATGATCAGCAAAACCAGTTCGATTTTCGATTGGAAATATTCACCTGAATGCCTTAAGGGAAGGCATGAATGTACTTTACATTAACCATTGCCTATCACCAGGTATTCTCATGCAATATGTCTACACTGACATCTGTTGGAGATTAGAGCCCGCGAGTGAGCAAACCCAGTTGCTTATATGTCGACATAACGGCAGGTGAAAGCTGATACGACTATTGCCACCTTCCAGGCACTACACTAATGACGTTTCAGGCACAGGCTTGTTCACTCAGTGAGAATCCATCCAAAGAAAGTTTTGTTAAACTCATTTGACGAGGTCCGCTTAAATTTTTATTGGATTTTTCAGATTTCAAAATGAGATTTTGTTGGGACTGAAATACAGTACTGTGCAAGAGTATTAGGACGAGAACTATTTTATCTTTTATGAGGCATCAAAATAAAGTTTTAAATCACCTCTTTCCTAACAGTTTTGCACACTACCGGTAGTGTGCAAAATTATTAGGACAGGGGTGATTTTCCTAAAAACCATACTGGAATGGCTAATAAATATTGATTATTTAAAACTAGGTGTAAAAGAAATGTATTAAAATTTGTTAGATTTAATTTTTCCTATTTTCTATTAAACAAGTTATTTTGAAACTACTCATTATTCTATTATCCTTGAATATGACTGACTTTTTTCTTATTCCGCCTTCTCGAATTGATAAATCCAATGTTACTTCGCAAGACACACTTTGGGAACAAATACAAACTGCTTGGCAGGAGTTACCATTAGATACATTGAAGAAGATTGTGATGTTAATGCCTGAGAGAATGAAGGCTGTGATCACAGCAAAAGACTATTATACTAAATATTAAAATTTATTTGTTGCAAGTATTTTTCTTGTTAAAGCATTTGTTGTGTAAATCAAATAAAATTATTCTAATTAAGTTGTTTTTTTTCTGTCAATATACCTCATAACAGATAAAATGGTTCTTGTCCTAATATTTTTGTACAGTACTGTATATAAACTTTACAATATTCCTTTTACTTTTCTTTTTCGTTTCATCTCTTTTCGTAACCATCTCAGTCATTCTCAAAAACTGGGTACTGGCTGAATATTAGAGAAATTTTGAATTAACCTGGTGTTTTTAGATCGCTCGGAGTGGAAATTTTATCATCGCAAAATGATGTCAGAATAACGGTTAAAATGAAAATCATACTCCTATTAATTCTCTTAGGTTCAAGCACGATCAAGAATATTCTGACTCTCCAGGCTTTAGGGATACAAGAATAGAAATAGTGGGGGAGACTTGATGAATGAATTCATTCTTCTTCTACGTAACGTGTTTCTTCAAGACGTTGGCGATCGTTGCCGTCTCCATCTTTCTATCCTTTATAGCTTCTTATGCAAAATACTATTTATCTTTTACATCTCTCTGCTATTCATTTGCTTAAGTCCATCAAGTATATTAAGCGCTGATTCTCCCCGGTCTCTCACTCTCTCTATCCGTCCTATGATTATCAAATTCTTCAAGCCTTCTTTCCTCGTTATGGGTCCCAGAAACTACAGATCGGTCTTCCTCTTGTTAATTATAAGTTTCTTATTCATTTCTATTCTCTCCGAAACATAGTCGTTGCCCGGATGTTCTGTCTTGAGCATAATTTCTGTAGAATCATATTTCTGTTGTTCCGAGTTATTCTTTCATCTTTGAAGATATTGT
The DNA here is from genome assembly GCA_037127315.1 of Ascarosepion bandense. Taxonomy (NCBI): domain Eukaryota; kingdom Metazoa; phylum Mollusca; class Cephalopoda; order Sepiida; family Sepiidae; genus Ascarosepion; species Ascarosepion bandense. The sequence continues at coordinate 759,576 of JBBBDQ010029610.1, forward strand.
CCGGCATTTGCTGCCATATAGGAATATATATATATATATATATATATATATATATATATATATATATATTAATCATTTCACCCCAAGCAAGGCATTTTACTGCCACTATTGCGCAGGGGGTTACATAGGGGAAAGTGATGAGAAAGAGGAGTTAGCTATAGGAAATGTCAGGAGGGGGCTAATAGACGGATGAGTATACCGGTGTAATGGGGGCGGAGTGGATGGAGAAAAGAGCTTGAGAGAATAGAAGCAAGTTAGTAGGATAGGAAATGTGTATTAGCTTAACATTTAAATTCCTGGACATTGTAGCTGTCGGGGAAGCAATTATATGGAAGGGAATTCTACAGGTAGGAAGTGCGTGATAAGAAGCTTTTAGAGTAGAAATTACGGTTACATTTTATCTGTTCCACTGTAAATGGGTGGCACATCGTTGGTAATCTAGCAGCTCGTGTAAATTAATACATAGGGAGCACCAGTGAGCTAAGTTCATTGGAGCAGAAGCCGTGAAAGTATTTGTAGAAGAGGCACAGGGAAGCCACGTCACGCGGGTGAGAGTGTGCCTGCAGCTGACAAGTCGGTATAGATTACATTACTGATTCCCGTTAGATTGTGTCAATAACCCCGAGGTGAATAGCAGCGGCACCTGACCAGATGGAGAAGCAGTATTCAGTACACGGACGAATGGTAGATGTATATACTATGTGAAGGATGGATTCAGACGGGAAAAACTTCCTAGGTCTGCGCAATGAACCGTCCTTCTTAGCTGCCGACTGAGCTATGTTTAGTTCTTTCTTCTCACTGCACTTAGTTACAGTCTGTAGGAGGTCTCCTTTCCGTATATGTTATCAGCAATCTGTCACCTGCGTATCTTATCTGAACTTATTTATCTATGGAACTTTGTCTGTGTGTGTGTCTGTTTCAGTTATCTATAGACTCGGAAACGGCTGAACCGATTTTCTTAAAAATTAATACAGTTGTATTATAAGCGTCTGCGAGTGTTCTTAGGGTTTGTATCGAGGTACCCCCAAAAAATATCGAAAATCGATAATCGAAAAAATCGGGTTATAGAAAGAGTGATCCGATTTTAATCAAATTTGATAAACTCATAGACAAAGACATAAGAAACGATATTCAGAAGTTTCAAGGTTGAAGTTCTTACAATAGTGCAGAAAATCGAATATATATATATATATATATATATATATATATATATATATATATGTATATATATATATATATATATATACACGCAAGATGTTTGTGTGTGTGTCTCTTTATCTACCTGTATGTCTGTATTTTTTTTCAGCCCTTTATTTCAGTTTTTGCTTCGGGTTTGGCTCTAAGTAGGTATAATTGTAATTCTTAGCCTCATCCATGATACCATTTACTCAGAGGACTTATTTAGCCTTCAAAATTCAGTTTACGACGAAAAAACTTATTTGATATCGATACCAGGAAATCAAAATTTGACTTCCATCCATTTATTTTTCTTTCAGTCTATGGTTTCGCTTTAACTGGAAACAACTATTGCTTTTTAGTCTTTCGTGCCAACGTCCAAAGAGTCTGAGCTCCAGGACCATGGATTAGTTTTAAAGCTTTCATTACACCCGAGCAACGCCGGGCTATACTGCTAGTATGGATATAAATAAATATAATATGGATGGAAATAAATATATATCTGGATATACAAGCAATTACACACACATATATAAGCATTTTGTGATGTTAATAAAAGAATAACAGGGCTCTAAAGTATATATTAATAACTATACGTCTTATCTTTCGTCTATAGTACGACTCGGAGTTTCATACATTATGCATTAATCAGGTGTGTGTAATAAACAATATATAATGAGCAAAATATATCGATTTTCGATCCCGGCCAGAAGCAAGTAGATATCTAGCCACAGTGATGGGCTGTGATACAGCGAAACATGCTTGTAACGTAAATGACAAATATATTATGTTCTCATTACGATTGAGCTCTCTGGAGAGGAAAATTTTAAAATCAGTTACCACAGTTTACACGAATAGTGTAAAATCTTCTGTACAATAAGTACGGAAGCTGATGATGGTTCGCCTGAAATAGACCTTAACTTCCGATTTACCATGAAATAACGTGTCTGCCTTAATTGTTTCTTATATTTGCTCAATATGTATTTATATACAACTTTATGTACAGGATACTCCTTTATGTACAAGATACTCCTATATCTATACCGCATGCTTACATGTATATACATATGTTTATAAACATTTTTTCTAAACATATACTGGTAAATATAAGAGACAATGAATGGCTATTATGTTTAATCATGAGCCGTTCTAAACATCATATTTTTGCTTTAATTTCAGTTGAAAATAAAAACAAAATTCTCCAACATTTGGATAATCTTTTATTAAGTTTGGTCTAAGCTTTCGGCTCACATGAGCCATCTTCAGAGAGGTTACAAGGACATTAACACAAAAACATCCAACATCAGTGACGATTTTGTCTTGTGTTAACATAAAATTCCGCTAAGCAACGGCAAAAAAACAATCAAAAATAGCAAACACATCTCGTAAATTTGTAATGCAGTTCTATGACGTCACACCGCGTGAGAGCTCGAAATGATAACAGAACCAAATATTTAAATGCAATGTAATGTGTTATGACCAGATCTAAATGTGATTTTATTAAGTGTGGTTTGTTTGTATTTAATGTAGATGGCCTCCAATATCTGAAGGTATTTTTACTGTGTGTATGAGTGAGGATTATTGTATTGTTAACTAAAATCTGTCGGATATTACCTACATGGTTATGTTTTTCTGAGAAATGTTGTTTAATTGTAATCTGATCAAAAAGGTGACAGGTAAGTCTGCGGGAGAGCGTGATTGTAGTAAAACCAATATATGTAGTGGGTTTATTATTAGTACCAGAGATACAATCTCGGAACGGGCATGTAAACTGATACACTACACTTGTTTTTTGTAGAGGATTTAGTTGAGTGCTTGTAGGGTTATTAGAGACTATGAGATCAATTGTTTTGAATTTTTTATAATATATGATGAGCTTAATTTTATGTTTTTGAGAGTTTTTCATATTCTTTGTAATTATTATGTATTTCGTTGCAATAATATAAGTTAATGGTGCTATGTTTATTTTTATATGCACCATAAATATTAATATTATTAATATTGTTAGAGCTATTTTTAAGTTTGCTGAGATATATTTTAATTTGTTGATCAATAGAGGAGTTAGAAAATACATTATTGACAAATATTTGCTTAATGTTTTGTAATCCTTTATAAAATTTGGATTTTAAAGAAGATATCATTTGTGCGCTTTGAATTAAGTTATTTTTATAACAGCTAACTTATATCGTTGTTTGTAAATTTCTAACTTATATATATATATATATATATATATATATATATATATATTAGCAGTATAGCAGGGCGTTGATCGGGTGTAATGAAAGCTTTAAAACTAATCCATCGTCCTGAAGCTCAGACTCTTTGGACGTTGGCACGAAAGACTAAAAAGCAATAGTTGTTTCCAGTTAAAGCGAAACCGTAGACTGAAAGAAAAATGAATGGATGTAAGTCAAATTTTGACTTCCTGGTATCGATATCAAATAAGTTTTTTTTCGTCGTAAACTGAATTTTGAAGGCTAAATAAGTCCTCTGAGTAAATGGTATCATGGGTGAGACTAAGAACTACAATTATACCTACTTAGAGCCAAATACGAAGCCAAAACTAAAATAAAACGGCTGAAAAAAAATAATCATACAGGCAGACACACACGCACACAAACATCTTGCCTTTTATATATATATTTTATCGATTTTCTGCACTATTGTAAGAAATGCAACCTTGAAACTTCTGAATATCGTTTCTTATGTCTTTGACTATGAGTTTATCAAATTTGATTAAAATCGGATCCCTCCTTCTATAAGCCGATTTTTTCGATTATCGATTTTCGATATTTATCGGGGGTACCGTGATATAAAAACTAGCTAAGAACACTCGCAGACGCTTATACTACACCTGTGTAAATTTTCAAGAAAATCGGTTCAGCCGTTTCGAAGTCTATAGGTAACGGATACACACACACAGACACACACACACACAAAGTTCCATTTATAAATAAGTTTATATATATATATATATATATATATATATATGATTTTTCTCTTCCTTATTTACGCGTCTAACATGATATTGCTTATGAGTCATTAGTCATCAGTCTGGCTTTTTTTTTTGTAAAGTATAGACGTAATTGTTAAACCTTTTCATATCGATTGGTCTTCGGTTCACTGATTTTCTTCGTGCAGTTCAACCTTCAGTAAATCAGTTATGCAAGAAATGCGAACAAATGCCACCATTTCTTTTGATAAGCCGACGAAATCGAAGATCAAACATGAATTCCAAATTCAGACACGTTTTTTGTTATATTGTTAAGGACATTCTGTAATGATACGCTACTACAAACGAACAAGTCATTATATATGGTCATGTTTTATTCATTTTTTCTCGTGTGTCATTCGTTGTGTATCATACAAATATCGCGTTAGTATCACTAAGATTTAGCACAGCGAGATTAGAGATTTTATAAGTAAGTGACCGATGATTTTACAGAACAAGTTCCATTTAATACTATTAAAAAGGGAAATGAAACCGGACACGTGGATATGAATTGGACTTTGATCTGAAATAATCTCTGTTCATTTGCACCAACGATTGTCCGACAACCGAGATTGTCTAGCTCTTAGAGGAATGTTCTGAATCCCTATTAAATTAAAGAAAACTGGTCTAAGAAATATTGGTCTAAGATTATTGGTCTAAGGAAGACTCATCTAAAGAATGTACGTCTAATAAATATCCGTATACAGAATTATAGTTTAATCTGTGTTAAATATTTATTCATATACAAATAATATACATACGTTCCAATAAACACTTACAAACCACCTGAATCATCAGTAATTAATGTTGTAAGTTTCTTTATTATTCTATAATATATTGAATATAAATAAAATTGAGTATTAATAATGTGTTAATTTATTAAAAAAATAATAGATCAATGATCCTTGGATGTGTATTTTATAGACCAATGTCCTTAGACAAGTGTTAAATAAACAAACGTCCTTTGACGGGTGTCCCTCAGATCAATGTTTCTTAAACTAATATTCGTTAAACGAATATTCCTTAGATCAATATTCTTGAGACGATTGTTCCTTAGACCAATATTCTTTAGATAAATGTTCCTAAATCCACTTTAATACTGACAAAATTACAAACAAGTATTTAAATTTCACGTGGCAAACAAAAGCATCGTAAGATTTAGTAATGTATTATTAGAAGTTTTGAAGATAAGTGATTATTGTCTATATTTTTGAGACGAGGTAGTATTTACAGTATGTACATTTTTCGGACTATTGTCCTCATTTTTGTTGTCATTTGTACGACGTTTCGGCTTTTCTGCGTTCCGGCTTTCTTCGGGTTCTCTATTACAATCACTAGGGGATATCATCTCCATCTCTTTTGCGTATAGGATCTTTTTAGTAGTCATGGGTTATCTCCCTCTAACCCTGTAAGTTACTTGTTCACCACTGCTGGAGCAAGATATTGAACTTACAACTATGGATCACGGAAATTAAGCAACTCCGTGAAACAAAGAAATCAATAGAGTAAAAAAAATGAAAGAAAGAAAGAAAGAAAGAAAGAAAGAAAGAAAGCAAAACACATCAGTAGATTAAAAAAAGACTGAGCCAATGAATGGAATAAAGCAAGAAAAACTCAATAAATGGATTAAAAGCAAAAAAGAAATAAAAATTATGAATAGTTTAAAAGCAAGAAAGAAAGAAAGAAAGAAAGAAAGATCCAAAAAATAGATTAAAAAAGTAAAGCTAAATCAATGAATAGATTAAAGAAAGAAAATTAATAAATGGATTAAAAGAAAGAAAGAAAGAAAGAAAGAAAGAAAGAAAGATCCAAAAAATAGATTAAAAAAGAAAAGCTAAATCAATGAATAGATTAAAGAAAGAAAATCAATAAATGGATTAAAAGAAAGAAAGAAAGAAAGATCCAAAAAATAGATTAAAAAAGAAAAGCTAAATCAATGAATAGATTAAAGAAAGAAAATCAATAAATGGATTAAAAGAAAGAAAGAAAGAAAGAAAGAAAGAAAGAAAGAAAGAAAGAAATGTGACGCTATCTTCCGCCGGGATACTTTCTTTTGTTGGTTTAATACAGCGGAGAGAGAGGAATTAATATTAGTAGTATTATTGTTTGTGCTTTATTGTAATTCGCTATGTGAGCTTATGTAAAAAAAACTATTTTAATACTATCAAATGCTTGTAAAATACGGGGCATTAGAAAAATTAAATATTTTAATACTATCATATACTTATAAAATATGGGGAATATAAAAATTAACTAGTTTTGGGAAAAAATGGAAAAGTATAACTTTTCTTTCGTGTTCGAAGCGGATATTTTTTGGTAAAGCTAAAGTTTTAGTAGCCAAAACTATGTGTCAGAGTTGGTTTGAGGGGTCAGGCGGAGTTAAAGTCCCTCAAAAGATATCTCCTGAGAACGGAAGTCTGTGGGAAAGTAGATGAGCCTGAATATGATGTGAGCTGGCGATATCTCCATCGTCGAGCTAACCCCTTCCGCAAATCCAGTGGGCGGAAAATGATTTCATTAGCCGAAGGCTTCCAGTCAGCTAGATCCCCCGAGAGGATTGAAAAGGTTTATGAAAATCCGGACTCGGCGAGAAAAATCAGTTAGTTTGTTTTTAAGTTAGCTGAGTAGCTATCATTCGAAATGTACTGACTGTGAAAGAAAGTTCCCAACCGGGGAGCCATGACCTACGGCTGATTGCCTACCAAAGACTTTATTAATTTCGAATTAAGCCTACCGCCGATTAACGTAAAGAGTTAATTTGGAATAATGCGCCTTCGATATGAATCCCGAAAGAACGTTATTGTTTTTTTTTAATTACGGGAGAATCGAAAATTCTGATTCCTCGTTCGCTCTACTTCGGTAAACTCCATTAAAATCAGATAAGGACCCGAAAGGACTTTGTTATTTTAGAAGTTGAATAGAGAATTGACAGCCCTGATTATAGAGAATATGTGAAAAGACTTTAATGAAAATTTAATGAATATGTGAAAAGATTTTAGTGAAAATTTGAAGAGCTCTGTTTACTTTAACGAAACTTAGAAAAGACATTTTTATTTAAGGATTGAAAGCTCTAATATTTCTAAACGAACTTTCTATCTCTATTGTAACTGACATTCCGACAACTGTATTATCATTTTTGACAACTGTATTAGCTGCTCCTGCGAAAAGAAAAACATTGTTTTCAAGACATTCTTCGTAACTCTCCAGACATGTTTGAACTTATTCATTTATTTTATTATTTTTTTAGTGCCATATTTATTTTTTTAACCACAATTGTGCACCAGTGTCCGGACTAGCTCTGATAGAAAGGCGACTAATAAAATTGCACGACGCGATCTCTGGGATCAATTCACAACGTGGGACAGTGGTGCATTTTTGCAAGAGACGTCTTGTAAACCAGCTTTTGTGACGACATCATCGGACGGGTGGCAATGTCACAACTGGGTTCGTGACGACCGTCCACAAGAACGAGCGTCACAATAGACGAGCGGCCCCGGGCATAATGCCTCACAATTGGTGCCGTCTCGACCAGGATTTGACCCGAGGGTTGCCGCGGGCATAACGTGTTACAGAAAGAAAGAAAATTTATGGAAAGTTTAACAGAAAGAAAGAAAGAAAGAAAGAAAGAAAGAAAGAAAGAAAGAAAGAAAGAAAGAAAGAAAGAGATCCGATAAATAGATTAAAAAAGAAAGACTAAATCAAGGAATGGATTAAAGAAAGAAAGAAAATCAATAAACGGTTTAAAAGAAAGAAAGAAAAAAGATCAAAGAATGGATTTAAAACAGAAAGGAAAATCAATAAATGTAAGAACGAAAGAAAGAAAGAAAAATCAATAAATGGGTTAAAGAAAGAAAGAAAGAAAGAAAGAACAAAGAAAGAAAGAAAAGTCAATAATTGGATTAAAGAAAGAAAGAAAAAAGAAAGAAAAAGAAAGAAAGAGAGAGAAAAAATTAATAAATGAATTTTAAAAAAGAAGAAAGAAAATCAATGAATTGATTAGTGAAAGAAAGAAAGAAAGAAAGAAAGAAAGAAAGAAAGAACAAAGAAAGAAAGAAAAGTCAATAATTGGATTAAAGAAAGAAAGAAAAAAGAAAGAAAAAGAAAGAAAGAGAGAGAAAAAATTAATAAATGAATTTTAAAAAAGAAGAAAGAAAATCAATGAATTGATTAGTGAAAGAAAGAAAGAAAGAAAGAAAGAAAGAAAGAAAGAAAAATCAATAAATGGATTAGAAGAAAGAAAGCAAGAAAGAAAAATGAAAGAAAGAAAGAAAATCAATGAATGGATTAAAGCAAGAAAGAAAGTGGAGTCTATAAGTAATAATGTGCTAACGTTTATTTCAGAAAAAAATTTTCAATTTCAAAACGATATTTTTCTTCAAGTAACAACATTAATTTGTGTTCATTATACTTAGTGCAGTATTTCGTTAAAAGCAGATCCTCTTAAATATTGAGCAAAGCAATAAATGAAGTCTCATGGGTATTTCATAAACATGGAAAACACAAGTTGGTTATAAAATCTTTAACTGAAAAATCAGTAGGACATTCTAATATGAAAAGCATAAAACATCCAAGAGAATTTTTAATGATTATGAGAAATAGATAGATAAATATGAAAAGACTTCTGATAGACATGAACGGATAAGGCAGATAGCAAGTCTACCTTTCATCTCAAGAGTTTATGGCGTGTAACTTTGTTTTCTTCAATAAATTGAAGATCACGTATTTTCTATCGATCTCTCTCTGTCTCTGTCTTTCATTTGCTCTCTCCTCTGCCCATTTTTTAATTGTATCACCCCGAGCAATGCGGTAATGCCACTGATGTGCAGGGGGCTACATAAGAGTAAAAAGATTAATTAGAAGAGAGTGAAGAGGAAGACGAAGCAGTTAGAAAGGGGTAAGTGAAGGTTGGGTATACAGGTGTGATGACAGTTGTAAAGATGGAGAGAAAGGAAAGGATATACGGGATGGTGAAAGAACTAGAATCAAGTGGTTAATAGTGGTTACCATATATATATATATATATATATATATATATATATATATATATATATATATTTTAATCGTATCACCCCGAGCAAGGCGGAAATGCCACTGATGTGCAGGGGCTACATAAGAGTAAAAAGATTAAATAGAAGAGAGTGAAGAGGAGGCGAACCAGTTAGAAAGGAACAAGTGAAGGATGGGTATACAGGTGTGATGACAGTTGTAAAGATGGAGAGAAAGGAAAGGATATACGTGGTGGTGAAAGAACTAGAGTTAAGTGGTTAAGTGATGAGTATTGACATTATTTGTTTTAATTCTTTTAATCTGTTTACCGTCCCTTTTCGCCTTCTTGTTTACCTGCTTTCCTTCTTCAGTTAATATCATTCTCTCCTTTATTTTTCTTTACGTTATTTCTTTTTCTAAAGAAAAAAAAAGAGACAGCAAGTAAAAAATGTAGTCTTGTATTTAGTTTACTCGTTTTCCCCTTTTTTTCTTCTTTCTTTCTCTTTCTTATGTCTGAAATGTGTGTGTATTTTTGTGCCAACGTGGCATTGAAAGAAAAATGCTGCAATAATGATATGCTTCAAAAATAACTCACAGACTAAATACAAAAAAGTATTTTACAACTATTTATCTGCATCTGTTTGTTTGATTTATTTATTTTTTTATTATATATAAAAGCCATATGGGAATCAGCTAAAATCTCTGATTCTTTTAAGACCCAACAAAAATCTGGCGAAACGAAATGTTCTCTTCTAATCCCGTTCCGGATTTTAGATCATTTTTACCCTGAGATCTCTTTTGTCGATCACCGAATGCGTGACGACCTTAGTTTTTGCTGGTCATGTCAGCTTGTAAAAGAATATCATCCAATTTATTCATTACGTTATTGACATTTACTTTAATATTTTATTTTATTTATCAGTTTGTTTTTTGTTCTTTCTAATAAATATTTTAATGGTTTTAATGTGGACTTTTCAAAATATTTGCTATTTAATTTAATAGTGCCTTTTTAATCGTTAATATATTTTTAATTTTATTTCATTAAATTTTTGTTTTATTGTTGAGCTTATTGTTACCATTATTATAATTAATTTTTAAAGTTAGAGAAAGAATCTGTGATTGAACTATTGAACGAAACATAATAAAATTAAATGCGAATAGTTTCTTTTTTTTTTTATTATAGCCAGTATTATATTTTTATGGTGAAATTTTGTGAAATGTGGAAACAGACGGGAATCGTCGCCATAATTTGCTTTTCGTATTTCTCTGAAAGAATGTGTTGCATCTAATCTCTTTCCTTCTTCTGCGTTTGAGTTCAATGAATTTGTCTTTTTTTTTCTATTGATTTTTAGCAATAATGTGTCATTTTAAATAAGACGAACATACCAATGGATTAGATCGGCATTTTCTCATAGATAAATGGAAAGTAAAAGGCAGAGGTTGACTATCGATTAAAAATTAATTTAATGTATAGCGGGTTATCCATAGTTTATAGTGGGGAGTCGTTCCTTTGAAGGGTAGGTGTATATTGTTGCAGATTTACGGAATTTGGCCTCGTTGTAGATAGCCCACTATAAGTCATAAAATGATTATAAATCAAGAAAGGCAAATTTAGTTGAGAAATACCATTTTATATAAAAACATATCAATTTTACAATTAAAGTAATACTTGAAGTATAGGTCCAACGGACGTTTAAATGTAGATGGCAATAAACTGCTGAAAAGAGAATTAATACTTAGGTATGTGGGAGCGTTGTAAGTATAGAATGTCTTTGATGTATTCGCTCCAAAAAGTTATTAAGTAGTTTTGAGACAGCGAAACATAAAATGAGAGGGAAGGGAGGCTAGGATAGTAAGCCGCTTGACGTAGGACAAGGGGAGACTAATTACACTCCTTTCTCTCGAGTCAGTCGGTGTGTGCCGGTCTGCGTCGGTCTGTCTGTCTGTCTGCGCCTGTCTGTCTGTCTGGCAATGCTTTCTGTATCGGCTTTTTATATCTTCTTTTTGGATCGCAACAGATCATTTGGGAATTCAAATCAGTATTCGATTCTGGGCTTCCCATTGGCCGATAAATGAAATTCGCGACTGGAAAATTAATTTTTATTTTTCAGCCGGAACATCTGCACGAATCCTTTTGGTCATTTGCTTTTTGGTAGTGAGAGTGCGGACATCCGGTCGCTCACTTTTGCTCGGTCGGTATCACCACAAATGTTTATGAGTTAACGCGTATCTATTGATATATCATATAGTAACTGTAAAGATATCTATATGCGGCTTCATGGTTAGTGCACTTTATTCATTAACAAATAAAAATTAAATTCAACAACTTAGGTTAATCATTGAGATGAAATATCTATTTTCTTCCTAGGATTCATCCACTTCTTTTCACATATACCAAGCACGTTAAGAATGTGCGCTTCCTTAAATGTATGTCTTCTATCTATCAAAGAACTTGAATGTCCCCTGTCCTACCGAGATTTTGTGTTCCTGTTTCTGCCACCAATTTATTTATTTATAAGCGTTTCACCCCGAGCAAGGCATGTCACTGCCACTACTGCGCAGGGGGCTACGTAGAGTGGAGAAAGGATGATTAAATATAGGAAATGTCAGAGGGTGGGTAATAGGCGGGTAAGGATACCGAGCATGAGGGTTGGGTAGATGAGAGTGTTCTGAGAATAATTGGGAGTTAGTGTGATAGGAGGTGTCTATTGACCCTACATTTAAACACCTGGAGATTGTAACTGTCGGGAAAGCAGACTTGTGGAAGGGAGTTCCACAGGCAGGAAGCGCGAGAAAAGAAGCTGTTGGAGTAGAATTTACGGTTACATCTTATTTGTTTAACTGTAAAAAGGTGGGACCTAGTTGCTAATCTAGTATCTAGTGTAAATTCGTGCTTAGGCGGCACCAGTGATCTAAGCTCATCGGAGCAGTAGCCATGAAAATACTTGTAGAAGAGGCACGGGGAAGCCACATCACGCCGGTGAGAGAGCGGCTGCAGCCGGACTGAACAAAAAAGTGAAAATTCCTGTTTCGACAGCTTCTTTTACATTCAGGATAATTACGCGTTTTACATCTCTTAAGCCTACTTTCTGGTTATTATTTTAATTGGTTTTACCACATGAAAGGTAGATAAGACACTCAGATTCAAGGGTGTAAAGGGGTGTGGAAGAAATAGGAAGACAAACATTAAGAATGTTCCCGAAGAGAAAAAAATAATCAGGAAGGCAGTATATGTCACCATATTTCATTACATTTTTAAGGATAAATGTTGGCATGAAGCCGAAAGGGTGTTCCACAATCGAGAAGTGTTAGAAAAGAAGCTCTTCCTATAGAACTTACGGCTACATCTAGCCAGTTCAAAAGCAAATTGATGAGATCACGACGACAGTCTATTACAGCACTTCAATTCTTAAAGCTTTGGTACCAATGTGGATATATAAATGGAATAATTACCATGAATTTTTTTTATAAAAAAAGACATAGAGGGGCAACCTTACGGCGGAGGGACTAAAGCCGACCTGCCAGATTGGGACCAACAATATACCAGAAATATCATCTGGTACTGACAGGCCATCAGTAAACTATTATTTTAAATCATAGTTTCTCATATTATACCTCCATAGTATTACCAGCCTCCCTCTGCAAAACGGCATCCTTGCGGTTTCACGTCTCTCTTACAGCTATGAGTAGATTGCCCAATATTTCCTCTGTCGTATTGAATATTAAAACATAAACAGTAAGTTAAACCTATTTTATTTGTTTGTAAATTAATTTTTCGATAATTTTTAATGTGCTTAAATTCACAAAGCTTTCGCTACGCATATAAGGCATCAGATTTATTTACTCAACTTTGTACAATTAGCAACAAATAAAAAGAAGCGACGTGAGCGTAACTCCAAAACGAGTCCAATTAATATGAATTATTTTTATAATTGAATTTTGCAATAATGTTTCGGTTTCGCTGTAGACACAAGTGTTAATTCCACTCGATACAAAAAGCTACAGGTTTTGGAAAATTTGAATTTGTATATATATATATATATATATATATATATATATATATATAGTACACTTGGTATGTAATCCGGGTAAATTCCAAAAGCGAAGTCAATGTTAAATTCATTTATTTAAGAGAGTAATATTTTATAACGGATTTCTGATTATTAGTCTGGATGATACATATTTCACCGCTTTGTTGTTCTTAGCGCGGCTCTTCAGATCCAAATGGTACAATGGGTAATCGAAATATCACCACAACCCGGTAGTCTGATACGGCCATATATATTGCCGATCCGTGCAAATATAGTGAAAATCCGGGCAAGGAAAAATGTCTTCGTCAGAAATCAAACTAAACAATTCACGAAGAAAGAAAGAAAGAAAAACGAAGAAAACATCCGAATAAACGCAGAAAAAATCTGTTTGTTTATTTATTCATTTTGGGAGAAAAGACTGGTTATACTCAGAAAGTCCGAACCCGATTTCCTGCTTTCGTTCACGTTCTGTGTCTAATTTTCTTTGGAATAACCTAAAAATTCCGCAAAAATCATAGTTTCTGGAAACGGATGATACTGATGACGTCATCACATGGTCAATTAATAAATCCGGACAATTTCCTCTGCGCCCGGTGTTTTTTTTAGCATCAGCTACGGCCCTGTATGTATACATATATATATCATTATTATTATTATTATTATTATTTTATTATTATTTACATGACACAACGGAAACCGAGAAAACACACAGGCAAAAAGTTCTAAATGAACGCCTTAAATTGTATTAAGCTCGAACTGAGTAAAGAATTTTGTCCAACCTCGGATATATACTATACCCACATACACAATGTTTTATTTATATATATATATATATATATATATATATATATAAATAAAACATTGTGTATGTGGGTATCGTATATATATATATATATATATATATATATATATATATATATAAATAAAACATTGTGTATGTGGGTATCGTATATATCCGAGGTTGGACAAAAGTTTTAGCGCTTATATCATTATACACGCCCAAAAACCAGAGTGCTCTAATTCATTATTGAATGAGCGATGCGTATATGCCGGAGTAGTTACTGTTTTCAAAGTCCCCCATTCTTCCAGTGTGCTCAGTCAGGGTGTGAGAGCGTAAATACTATAGCCATCCGCAATTTTGTTGCGATGTGTAAATGGTAGATTGAGCTACGTTTCCTATTTGTTTTTTGTTCATATATATATACATATATATATATATATACTCTAGTCATCCGCAGACAGATCTGTTTCGCTGTATCACAGCTCATCAGTACGGTTAGACTCCGATTGTGGTCAGTCGGCGATTCTACCTCTGGGCTACGAGCGTTCGGTAGAAGAAGACTGACATTTTAGCGCGTATATCATTATACACGCCCAATAGTCAGAGTGCTCTAATTCATTACTGAATGAGCGATGCGTATATGCCAGAGTAGCTACTGTTTTTCAAAGTCTTCCATTCTTTCAGAGTGCTTAATCAGGGTGTGAGAGCGTAAATACTAAAGATAAAATGAAATTTACTTTAGCCGGCGCCTTTTGTCCACTGATTGATTTTTATCAAGGAAAATATAAGATTCTCCTCTACAACAAACATTTATAATCAAAAGTAAAAACATTAGATTTTCAAATGTTTTAAATTCAACATACGCTCATAAATATTCATCAGGTTTACCCGAGAATTGTAGTTGAATTGTAAAGGAAGTTATGTAATGCAATGTAATGTATAATAAACGAAAGTGGGTAAATGAGGTTGATTTTTTATTTATTTTTATGCAATGAATATTTTAACTATTTAAGTACTGGGTAAAATTACTTAGTCCATATTTTAAGTAGTGGGAGTTTATCAATTTTATCTTTTTCGTTTTAATAGTCTTACATTTTTATATCTTTCTACCTTTCTTTCTTTCTTTCTTTCTCTTTTTCTAGAATTATTTTATACTTGCTTACTTTCTACATTCTTTTTTTCTTTGTTTGTTTGTTGCTTTTTTGTTACTTTCTTTTGCGTTTCCTTTCTTTCTTTCTTTCTTTCTCCTTTTCTATATTTAATGTTTTCTTACTTTCTTTCCTTGTTTCGTTATATATATATTTCAGTCTTTCTTTTTTCTCACTCTTTTTTTCTTTCGCACTTTTTCTTTGCCCTTTCCTACTCTTTTCTTCCTTTATCTTTCTATCTTTTAATTTTTAACGCCAAATAATTTAACATGTTCTTTTTATCTCATTCTCCCCTTCTTCTTCTTCTTCTTCTTCTTCTTCTTCTTCTTCTTCTTCTTCTTCTTCTTCTTTTTCCTCCTTCCTCTTCTTCTTCTTCTTCTTCTTCTGCTCATTTGCTTATATTTTATTCTCTTCGTCGTTCTTTAAAACATTCAAAATCTCAACCGCTTTTACATTAACACGTTTTTTATTTTTTATTTATTTTTATTTTTTATTTATTTTTATTTTTTATTGTTTTTATTTTTGATTTTTCAGCCTGTTTGTGGCAAGTTGGGGTGTCTCTGTCATTAATAATACGAAATACCGCTGGCATACGGAAATGACGTCACAGACAAATGACGTTATTAATTTTCTACTGACTTCCGGTCTGTCTACCCGGCCATCAAGACGTCGAGCAAACCGTTTGCCTGTCTATCAAATCATGAACTTGTGTGAATGTAGTCGACCCACTTCCTTCACCCGAAAACCATAGCTTTTGGAATGTGCAAATAACACAGCATTTTTTTTATTATTATTATTTTATTTCTCACTCTTTATATAAAATGGGTAAATCCGACAATAATATCGCTTGAATCAAAATAATATAAACATGTTACAGGGTATTGCAAAAAAAAAAGAAAGATAAAAAGAAATCAGAACAACAATAAAGAGAATGTGGGATTGAGGGGGTTAAAAATAAAGAGTTGGGAGGTAACTCGAGAGGGACACGATCTCCTTCCTCCAGGAATGTGACTCTAATCGGGGACAACACGCATGGCATTTCAGATTGAACCTCTCATAAAAATTCCTTTAACTTTATCGCTATTATTAGTCATTGAGTTGTCCCACTAATTTCAAATACAACTACAAAACAAAACAAAAAAAAACACTACATTACTCTTGTTATGGTCTATGTCTAGTAAGCTAACATTAGTATGAAAAATGTGTGTGTGTGTGTGTATTGAAAGAAATATGTAAATCAGTTGAGATAGAAATAATGCGATTTAAAGACAAAGATACGAAAACAACAATAGATACAGGTAGAGTCTCAGATAGATAGATAGATAGATAGATAGATAGACAATGATATTTATAAATAGATTAAGAATAAATTGTGATAGATAGATAGATAGATAGATAGATAGATAGATAGATGAACAGACCGAGATAGATAGATAGATAGATAGATAGATAGATAGATAGATAGATAGATAGATATTGATATTTATAAATAGATTAAGAATAAATTGCGATAGATAGATAGATAGATAGATAGATAGATAGATAGATAGATAGATAGATAGATGAACAGACCGAGATAGATAGATAGATAGATAGATAGATAGATAGATAGATAGATAGATAGATGAACAGACCGAGATAGATAGATAATGAACATACTAAAATAGATAATTACCATACTAAAATATATAGATAAATAATGAAATTATTGAAATAGATAGATAAACTGATAAATAATATACTAAATAGATAGATAACAAACAGACTGAAGTAGATAGATAGATAGATAGATAGATAGATAGATAGATAATGAAGAGACTTAGATAGATAGATAGATAGATAGATAGATAGATAGATAGATAGATAGATAGATAGATAGATAGATAATTGCTAAAAAGTCAACATTATGTTCTTTAATTTTCGTGTCTTTTTCATTTTTCTTAAAGCAATCTAATTTCATCTTTCTTTTGTATGCTGTTACCATTCAGGATGTTGGCAATCATGGCCATCCATATTTTCATGTACAGTGTAGCTCTTAATATATTTTTTTTTATTATTTCTTCGAAAATTTGCTGTACAATCTATTTGCTTGAGCCCATCAATTATGTCACTTAAAAACAACTAAAATAATTAAAAGCAAACACCAACCAATAAATTTAAAAAGCATCCTAACCTCATCAGAATTCGAGCAACACACAACGTAGGGGTTTACAAAATGCAACAAGAAAAATGTAGTGTATGCAACATCATAGAAGGAAACCACTTCAAGTTCGAAAACACATCTATATCGAAATAAAAACAAATCTAATCTCAGTTAGTTAAGTGCCATACGTGATACACGCTTTAGGCGATCATGTCTCGAAAGATACATGACTGACCGAGCAGATTATCCCGCAGTAGGTTGCCATTGCTTTCTGCGGTCGACTGGTTGCCGACCAAGGCTATAGAACCCAAACTCGTCCTATTATTTAACCCATAACTAGATGGAAGAGATGGATTAATACCTTTCCAAAGGGTATTTGTGCATAAGTGAATACAATGAATTCTGCTGGAAATCCAACTCAACACCCCGATATCTCGTTCCGTGTCGATATCCACTGCACCAAAACGCACATCCAAATCTAATCTACACCTCTAAAAAAGTAATTTATGCTCTAAAATGCGATTAATTCATAAAAATAAACGTGTGGGCGACCTAAGGCCTGAATAAAAGAAAGGCCCTGCACAGATGTAACATTAAACTAGCCAATAACAGAAAAGTGTACGTTTCCCAACGCTAACACGAATGCAGTGGAGGTAAATTCAGAGTAATGCCTATCTACTAAAATGCAAATTATGACACACTCAATGCAGGAAGAATCATTTATAAAAAATACAAGCCTTCTCTCAACAAAACAACATGAAAAATGTAAGATACAGACACACAAATACACTTAATTCAAACACACCAAAAAAAAATCGTGAACCGTTGCAAAAAAATAATATGCCAAAAACAACAAAAGAACTAGATGACCCGTAGAATCGAATCAAAATCGCTGATACAATTTTGAAGTATAAAGACGAAATCAAATTTCTCAAGTCAATGAAGGAATTTTTTCTGGTCAATGAAAGATGAATGATTTCCCAAAACGGAAGGGATTTAACGAGCGTGTGTGAAAAAAAAATCAAAACCAAAGCAAACAAACAGCAAACAAACAGCAAACAAACAAGACCGCATATGAACTTTCTGACCTGCTGACCGACCACTTATCTATATATGCACGGTATTTTAGGCTGTCAGAAAGTCAAACAGATCTCGATATGAAAAGTCACACGTTTATTCGCCAAATGAGAATCAACTTTGCAATCCAAACACATGTAGCGACACGAATACCATTATGGACACTTAATATATTACACAAAAAAGCAATTAATAGTAATAATAACAATAATAATGACTATAAATCTTCGCTTTAAACAAAACGTTTACGGCTTCTCGTACTTTTTCTCAAATATATATATATATATATATATATATATATATATATATATATATAAATCTGTTAACAAATGGATTAACTCCAGATAACAATTAGTTCAAAGATTATTTTTGAAGGATACCCATATTTGAGGAGAAATTTTTTTTTTTAATAAATAAACAGTATATTTATTTGTCAATGATGTCGACACCTCAGATCAATTGACAGTTTTCCCGTTGGAGACGCAGGTTCAAATCCTGTCGAAGGACGCATATTTTACTAACAACAATTCTCAATTTTTCAAGGCTAGTAAATATAAATATTCTGTTTTTATATTCATTAATATATCTTCAATTAGCTTTGATTAGTGCAACACAAATTTTTGGCATTATTTGCAAAAGTTTGTAAAAGCTTACGTTTGATGATTGATTCTAATCTTTTTTCTATGAGTATCATTTTTTTTCAAAACTTTTGTCAAATTCATCCCAAGCTAATTTTAGAGTGGCTTCAAACCTTCGAACTGAATATATATATATGTACACACACACACACACACACACACACACACACACACACACACACACACACACACACACACACACACACACACACACATATATGTGTATGTATATATATATATATATATATATATATATATATATATATATTCACTTCGAAGGTTTGAAGCCACTCTAAAATTAGCGTGGGATACACACACACACACACACACACACACACACACACACACATATATATATATATATATATATACAGCCTTTGTGATTTCAAAAAAAAATCACTCGACCGTCGGTCAACAGCGAGGGAAAATTTACTCGCCGCAAATCATTTTAATCAACCGACACCATTTTCTTAATAGTCACCTTATGTAAACATAGCGTGATTCGCTGACGGAAACCAAAAAAATAAATTTTAATTAAATTTTCAAGCGTGTTAGAAAGCATTTACAAAAATTTAAAAAATTATAACAACAAAATTTGATCTTTCCTATTAATAAAAGCATAATTATTTTGATGGTAAAACTTAGTTTTTATTAAGTTTGAGCCTTTTTAACATCATGTTGTCCTGTTTATTTTTTTCTTGGCAATTGATTTGAGGTACCTAAATTCGAAATTGTTTTCTTCCGTTTGACTAAGTTTTGACTACAACCTCCATGTCATGATGATAAAAAAATAACAAATATGATTTTCTCAACGATTTTCTATAAAACATCTACTTACTGGCATAATTTTTCGGTGCGTGGTTGAAAGAAGTATGCGTATTTTTTCTTTATTTTAAATGTTTGTTTTTACTTTTCGTAAGCGGGGAGGAAATATAGGATAATGTTTTTCCAAACGAGTTTCTAAAAATCTGTGAGCGTCTTTAATATGGGCGACAAATACATTTTGGCTCCACTCTGTAGGCGTTAATTAAACGAATAATTACACTGGCCGAAACAATAAAAGCCAAGAGTTCAATAATGTAATTGTTGGTCATTCTAAGTAACTTGTGAATCTTTAATGGCATGCTTTTTGGTTGTAAAAGGAATCAGATTTCCTTTTTCTATATTTGAGAGGACAGGTTTCATTGCGAGATTTTTAATCGATCGCAGGCGAGTAAACGTTAATTGCCCAATTAAGTTTTTAATCGACTGAGTCGATCGAGAGAGTGATATCTCAAAGGTTATATATATATATATATATATATACATATATATATATGAATGTCTATTATTTTTAATCATGAGCCGTTCTAAACATCGTATTTTGGCTTTAATTTCAGTTGAAAATAAAGACAAAAATTCTCCAAAATTTGGACAGTTTTTTTATTAATTTGGTTCTAAGCTTTCGGTTCACATGAGCCATCTTCAGAGCGGGTTTTAAGACCTTAACTGCTATATATATATATATATATATATATATATATATATAATAGACTTCCGATAATTCTCGAAAATGCATAGCAGTTCACACATAATAAAAAAATTAGTGGATAGTTTAAATATTAAAGGTATGTTGCATTTTTTGAAGTGACATTATTTAATTATATTCATAGCCAAATATTTAAATTCTTGTATATAATTATTTAATATCACAATAAAGACCACGTCCATTCAGGATGTAAACTATTCACTGCTTTCTTTATTATTACCTGTGAATTCCCAGGCCTTTTCGAGAGTTATCGAAAAATCTGTTATTTTCTCCACTATATAGAATTCAGAATTTTCGTTCCGTTAGACTGATTTCAACCCAAAGGTTTAAAAGCTTAATTTTCTTTGCATTTAATCCATATATTGTAGGATGATGTCCATCTTTAGGAACATTTTTTTTCAAACGTCAACACAAATGGCTATGTTAGAATAGAAGAGTCGCCGATTTTACTTTTAATGGCGATATACGCTACACGGCAAGCATGTACTTTAGAGACAGAAAAGAGAAAGATAAATTTTAAAAAATGACATCCTTTCTTCACAAAGATCTCTATAAAAGAACATATTTGAATTTGAATCTTATTAGAATTTTTAAAAAGTTAGAAATTTCTGTCATAAGTTTAGCGTATCAAGATTCAGGAAGTGCGCACCAGGGTAGACATTGCTTGCTTGCCAGCCGACTCTGGAAATTAGAATTTAATATAATTGCTTTTCACTGTGATTGAACACCGTTCTCTAGCGTGTAGATTATCTTCAGAGTAGGCCTAATTTTAGAGTCTATAACACTGTCGGTATTTATTTTTATTTTTAGTGATTATTAGGGATTTGAGAATTGTTAATCTTTCTGTCTTCTGTCTGTTCTTAATACTGCATTCCTCGTATGCTTAAAACAGCTCCTGATTGTTACTTTCGATCTTTGAAAATCCCAAATATGTCGTTTCTTTTATCCCTGGAAGAATGAGTGCGTCATCAACGTTATTATGCTCAAGCGTGCATCAGAATAAAAAAAATGTTTAAAAGTTAAATCTATTTTTTCCTGTTGACATTTTATATCGTCATTTTAAATTGTTAATGTTAAACCTGCCGCTTTTTGCTTTAAAATCCTTTGCAAACCGTAAATTCCAATCTCTTTTTTTTTTAATCCAATTGTTTTATGTTCTTGTACGCATTATATCACGTTCGAAAATTGTCAAGGAATGTGGCACATCAAACTCAGACTAACAGGGGAGAGAACTCTGACATAGCCAACGATCTCTTTTATTTCCCCCTTGATTCACTGTCTGCCTCATAAAAGCACGAAAAGACTATGGGAGCGATCCCAAAGCACAAATTACTCAAATGGGGACATCAACCTCTTAATGTGTCCTGACTTCCAAGCCGAAACAACATGGAACTGTGGTTAGCGAGCTTGTCTAGTAGACTATTTCTACGATCAAGTGAAGTCGATCCTCATTGGGACTTGGGTTAGACTCCGCGCAATAAATAAATAAGCGCCCTCTCCCGTGGCTAATCGCGGATAAAATCTAAAGTCCAAAAGAGAGAATTCTATATATTATATAACAAATGTGTCTACATTCGTTGGTTTGCACGACTAGTACGGCCGGCCAATACTTCATCAATAATGGACTATTCCATTTTGATCACGTGTAAAAGGGGGAACGACACTACTTGTTTTCAGAGAGAAAATGAAAGAAAGGTGGAAGGGAAGTCAGAAGTGTTTAACATCTAGTGCCAATATTTCCTAAATAATGGACTATTCTATTTTATCGTGTGGAAAGACAGGGGAATATACTACTACGATTCAGTCGTTAAATGAAAGAAAAGAAACGTAAAAATGAATGAAAGAAGAGATAGAAGTGTTTAATGTCTCCTGCCGACGCCTCATAAATAATGGATTAAACCGTTTCGGTTAAGTGAAAAAACAAAAGAATTTATCAGAGACGCCACTTAGTTTCAGTGAAAAGTGAAAGCAAGTAATAAAGAAAGAAGGCAAAATAAAAGTGTTTAATATCCGTTCCAGTGAAATGGAAGAAGTCATTTCCGTTATGTTCATTTATATCTATCGTTTTAAATAACGGCCAACATTCATATGTAAGATTTCTATTGAAATATTTTGTTAAAATTGTTAAGCTCAAATATTTAAAGATGCATTTTGGGAGAGTTCTACAGATAATTTATTGTCTTAAAATAAGCTTACTCAAGCATTAACTAAAGAAAGAAAGAAAGAAAGAAAGAAAGAAAGAAAGAAAGAGGGATAGCAGCTTTTAATGTCTCCTATCACTACCTCGTAATTAATAGACTATTCCATTTTGATCGCTTGGAGAAGGGGGGACGACACTACATGGTTTCAGAGAGAAAATGAAAATAAGGAAGAAGGGAAGTTAAAAGTGTTTAACATCTTTTTTTTAATCGTGTCACCCCAAGCAAGGCATTCCACTGCCACTATAGTGCAGGGGGTTACATAGAGCGATTGGCTATGAGAAATGTCAGAAGAAGGGTGGTAGACGACTTAGGATGTACATAGGGAGAGAGTTGGAGAGAGTGGGTGTGAGTTAGTGTGTTAGGAGGTGTCTATTGACCTTACATTTAAACTCCTGGAGGTTGTAGCCGTCGGGGAAGTAAGCATTGCGGTAGGGAATTCCACAGGCGGGAAGTGCGAGGAAAGAAGCTGTTGGAGCAGAAATTGCGGTTAATGGACTGTTCCATTTTCATTGCGTGGACAGACAGGGGAATATACTACTACGATTCAGTGGTTAAATGAAAGAACAAAACTTAAGAATCAATGAAATAAGAGAAGATAGAAATGTTTAATGTCTCCTGCCGACGCCTCATAAATAATGGATTAAACCGTTTTGATTAAGTGAAAAAACTTAACAGTTTATCAGAGACGCCACTTAGTTTCAGTGAGAAATGAAAGCAAGTAATAAAGAAAGAAGGCAAAATAAAAATATTTAATATCCGTTTCAGTAAAATGGAGGGAAGTTGTCGGTTTCAATCCTGTTAAATTATAACTATCGTTTTAAATAACGGCCAACATTCATATGTAAGATTTCTATTGCATTATGTTAAAATTGTTATGCTCAAATATTTAACTATGTGAAGGGTTATTTTGACGGATATATATTATTGCCACGGAACTCACCATGAGGTTATTTAAATATAAACTTATTTTTTCCATTGTTCATCTTCTATGTGCCCTGTCCCTTCAGGACGTAGGCGATCATGGTTCTCCAAGTCTCCCTATCCATTGCGGCTCCTAGTATGTTTGCTCCCGTTACTCCTGTCAACCCCCGTTCCGTCAGCCATCTGATCAGGCCCTGCAGATATGTTATCCGCTGCCTTCCCCTGTCTCTCTTTCCTTCTCTTTGGCCAGTCAGTATCAGGTTCTCCAGACTCTCCTTTCTCATTGCGTGTCCCAGGAACTTCAGTTGACTATTCCTGATGCTCAGTATCAATTTCCTTTTTGTTGCCATTCTTTCCAACACCTCATCGTTGATTGCATTCTCAGTCCATGATTTTTTCCATAAGAACATTAAAATAGGAAACCGTGGAATTTTGACTGGTCATTTTGTAAACATTAAATTATACAAGCTATTATTTTATAATACTCGCTCGGTATAAAACCAAGGAGCAAGCAGAGTTAGATGGCTCCAGAGTAATATGCACAGTTTAAAGAAATATCGGATCGGAACGAGAAATCGGCGAGCCGAGTTAGAATTCCAGCCGAATTCAATGCATTCACTTACGCGCAAATACCCTTGGGAAAGGTATTAATCCGTCTCTTCCTTCCAGTTATGGGTTAAATAACAGGACAGATTGGGTTCTATAGCCTTGGTCGGCAACCAGTCTACCGCAGAAAGCAATGGCAACCTACAGCGGGTTAATCTTCTGCCCAGTCAGTCATGTCTCGAAAAGGACGTGTATCATGTATGGCTCTTAACAGACTGATCATTTTCGTTCCCATCTTCTCGAAAACGTTATCATTTCTTACACGTTTGGTTTATGATAACTTCAGCAGAACCACATTTCTGTGGCTTCAACTCTCTTTCATTTTTGATGAGATTTTCCAGCATTAGGAAAGAACAAATATCACGTAACAGCTCAGCACCTTTTTTTATTTAGTTTCCAACGAAAGTTTCCTGTCTCTCAATACTCTATTCAAGTTTTGTACTGTTTCCTTGGCCATGGCAACACGCTTTTAGACCTCACTGTCCGTGGGTTATAGGTTTGAAAATAAGTAATCACCCACAAAGACGCTTTTGGACTGTTGAGATTGGAAAGTGAAAACTTGACATCTCTTTATCATATATATATATATATATATATATATATATATATATATATATATATATATTAATCATTTCACCCCAAGCAAGGCATTCCACTGCCACTATAGCGCAGGGGGTTACATAGGAGAAGGTGCTGAGAGAGCAATTGGATATAGGAAAATTCAGAAGGAGGGTGATAGACAAGTAAGGAGGTACATAGGAAGCGTATTTGAGAGAATGGGTGTGAGTTAGTTTGTTAGGAGATGTCTATTGACCTTACATTTAAACTCCTGGAGATTGTAGCTGGCGGGGAAGCAAGTATGCGGAAGGGAATTCCACAGGCGGGAAGCGCGAGAAAAGAAGCTGTTGGAGTAGAAATAGCGGTTACAATCTAACGGTTTCACTGTAAAAGAGGGGGACCTAGTTGCTGATCTAGTATCTCGTGCAAATTCGTACCTAAGGGGCACCAGTGATCTAAGTTCATAGGAGCAGAAGCCGTGAAAGTATTTATAGAAGAGCACAGGGAAGCCACGTCACGCCTGTGAGAGAGTGACTGCAGGCGGTCAGTCAAGTCGGTGTCGATCATATTAGTACTCCATTTTAGAACTGACTTACGACCATATCACGTTGAATACACCGGTTCTCGCTCGATCACCTAAGTTAAGCAACGTTGAGCCTGGTCAGTACTTAGATGGGTGATCGCTTGAGAATACCAGGTGCTGAAAGCGTTTAGTGACGGATATTCGTTGTGGTGCAGTGGATATCGGCTTGGAAAGAGAAATCAGTGAGCCGAGTTCGAATTCCTGTTGAATACCCTGCATTCACTTAAGCACTGGTACCCTCTCCAGTTATGGGTTAAATACCAGGGTAGGACTTGGTGATCCTGCCCTTAAAAACAAATCCCAATGAATCTTGATACTCGAAAAGAAAAAATTATTACTAGGCACAAAACTTATATAAAAAATTTAAAATATTTGTGTGTGTGTGTCTGTTTATCTGCCTGTGTGTCTGTATTTTTTCAGCCTTTTTATTTTAGTTTTTACTTCGGGTTTGGCTGTAAGTAAGTATAATTGTAGTTCTTAGTCTCAGCAATGATTCCATTTACTCAGAGGACTTATTTAGCCTTCAAAATTCAGTTTACGACGAAAAAAACTTATTTGATATCGATACCAGGAAGTCAAAATTTGACTTACATACATTCATTTTTCTTTCAGTCTACGGTTTCACTTTAACTGGAAACAACTATTGCTTTTAAGTTTTTCGTGCCAACGTCTAAAGAGTCTGAGCTCCACAACTATGAAGTAGATTTAAAGCTTTCATTACACCCAAGCAACGCCCTGCTATACTGCGAGTATATATATATATATATATATATATATATATATATATATATATATATATATAAGTTACAAAATTACAAACAACGATATAAACTCTCCCTAGCGCAGGCTATTGTCTTGATGACTTTGACAACTATAAAACAAATGAAAAATAAATCAAACAATCAAAGACCAGGAACAGTATAGATTTGTACGATTTTAGTAGTATCAATCAGTTAAGTGCCATACGTGATACACGCTTGGGCGATAATGTCTTGAAAGAGACATGACAGACTGGGCAGAAGATTATCCCGTAGTAGTTTGCCATTACTTTCTGCGGTAGACTGGTTGCCAGTCAAGCTTTGAAACTAAATATGACTTGTTATTTGACACATAACTGGAGGAAAAAACGAATTAATGCGTGGAGGAAAAAGACATATCTCTTTCCCAAGGTTATTTGCACGTAACTGAATAGAATCCGAAAGGATATCCCTTGCTCCACAACGTACGGGAGTATACTAACTAGCAATAATAAAAAAAGAAAGTGCTTCCAATTTAGAGATACATAAAGCGGAAAACAAATTAGAGAATTGATCAGTCAAGTCAGTCAGTTAAATGCCATACGTGATACACACTTTGGGTGATCATGTCTCGAAAGAGACATGACTGACTGGGCAGAAGATTATCCCGCAATAAGTTGCCATTGCTTTCTGTGGTAGACTGGTCGCAAGCCAAGGCTATAGAACTCAATCTGTTCTGATATTTTAATCCTAGCTGGAGGGAGAAGAGATATATCATATTACATTATTATATTAATTATAATTAGTGGGTGATTAGTTTAATACTTCATGACAATAGAAAACCGATCCCCCACTTTACACCCAGTAGAAGTTTTAATTATGTTTCCAACTATTATATTCTGTCAGTCAGTTAATTGCCTGTGGTAGACTGGTTGCCAGTCAAGGCTATAGAACCAAATCTGTCTTGTTATTTAACCCATAACTGGGGGAAGAGAGGGTCTAATACCTTTCCCAAGGGTATTTGTGCGTAAGTGAATGCAAGGAATTCAAGTGGAATTCGATCTCGGCTCCCCGATTTGTTGTTTCGAGTTGATATATTAAGTACACAACAACTCACATCAATCAAATCGGCGACGTAATTGTATTATGTGTGAATGTGTGTAATTGATATCGGCTGAGAATGAGAAATCGTTGAACCGAGTTCAAATTTATGTCAAATTCGTTTTATTCATATGTGCAAAAATAACATTAAGTAAGGTATTCGTATATCTCTTCTCTCTCTAGCTACCAGCGAAAGAACTGCGGGAACATCTTCTGCTTAGCCAGTCATGTCTCTATCGTGATCACCCAACCGTTTATCACGTAGCGCAATTAACTGACTGACTGAATCATATTAAAGAACAATCTTTGCCCTCAGGTGAGCAACCCCAACAAATTCATGAGTAGTTCTTGATTAGCTATATTTATGTCATGCACATCCTGTATCATCCATCAGTTAATTGAAACATGAAAAGTAAAATTGCACACCGGCAAAAATGGATCAGAATGACTGAACACCTTTTAGAAAAACACATATGAAGGCAAATTTCACAAGTTAGTGTGAAATTTAACATTCTGGATTCTGATTGGTTAGGAAATAGCAAATGGAACTATGACCCCGGTCAGATTTTCTTAACACCAATAATGAGGTTCGTGCTGATCACATAACTAGATTTTACAACTTAACCACGTCTTCACCCCCCCAAAAAAAAAGACACTCAAATAGGAGCAGAGAGAGACGACGCTAAAATAAAATAAAAATAATATAAACTTCCAGCCGACCCGGACAAATAAGGTCGCGTCACACATCTGTTCTCCTTTTTCACTCATGCTAATTTCTTTTACCTCTTTTTCTCCATCCTCAACATTCTCACAGTCAACAAAGAAGACAACAACAGAAAAACCAACAAGATACTTTAACGGACTCATAAAAACTAAAGTTCGATAAGTAAAATTTCCTTTATTGCTTCACCTTCATTTTCACTTTCTCGCCGGCCATCAAAAAAAGAAAGGAATATAGACTTTATTAGTAACTTGCTAAACTTTCTATATACACACATTCTGCTAATATCAAGTATAAGCTCTGGATTCATTGCACTCGTTACTAGTATTTCTCTGAAACATTTAACTACGTACATTTTTCTCTTTGAAAATGTTTTTCTTAAATATTTGTTATTTTGTTTCTTTAATAAAAATTTTACTTTAACATACAAAACGAAATATTTTATTCTTCCAGATGCCAACATCCAACCTTCAATTTTTTTATGTTTAAATTGTGAGAACTTGGGTTGTGTATGGCACAAGACCAATTTGAGAAATATCACCGAGGCCCCTACCTTTTCAGTGTTGAAACCGTAAGTTCTAGTGTAATAATTTCTTTTCTCGGACATTCCCACTGATATATTGTATGTTCTCTGTGCCTTTTACTGCCATAATTTCAATGTAATGTTTCTAATTAGCTTTCTTTTTTTGTAACACTACGAATTTAAAAACACTACGTGATTGGCAGATAAGTCCCATCATTATAGATTTGAATTAGCCAAATATCACCGTGATTTCTACGCACATAGTTTTCCTTCTTCGCTTACGGAACTCTGTTCCGGCTTCCCGATTTGCTATCAAATAGGACCTTCAGAAATATCAGTCAGCCTTAAGTTACGTTTCTTTTATTGATCTCTTTGTTTCATTCTTCTTCAGTAACACCTTGAATTCTAATAGTTTTTGTTGCCTGGTTTGTCGTGAAATATTAAAAATAAGTTCTCCTTATAATTTGTGTATCATGTGTTTGAGTGTGTCATCCGTCCGTGCATGGAGTACTGCTGCCATTTATGGTCAGGTGCCCCTGCCGTTCTCCTCAGTGTTCTTGACAAGCTCCAAAGGAGAGTCTGTAATGTGATAGGTACTGATCTGGCGACTCGTCTGCAGCCACTTTCCCATCGTCGAAATGTGGCCTCCCTCTGTCTCTTCTATAAATACTTTCATGGCTTCTGCTCGGATGAGCTTAAGTCATTGATGCCTCCTCAACAGGTGTTTACCCGTTCAACCAGACTGGCAACTGGGTCCCACCCATTCACAGTCAGGTTAGCCAAACGCAGACGACAATTCTACTCCTGCAGCTTCCTCTCTCGCACTTCCCGCCTGTGGAACTCACTCCCGTATTCTTGCTTTCCTGACGGCTACGACCTCCAGAAATTTAAAAGCAAAGTTAATACTCACCTACTAACCACTGGACTCTAGCTCTCTCCCCTCCCCTGTATAACCTTCCCTTTCTCTCCGCCCATGTACCTGTCATTGCACCTGCTTTCTCAGCTTTCTATTGTTCCTTTCTAACTAGCTTGTACTCCTCACTCTTTTGTAATTAATCTCTTTACATTTATGTAACCCCCTGCACATCAGTGGCGTTTCTGCCTTGCTCGGGGTGAAATGATTAAAAAAAAAAAGAAAAAAAATATCTCCCTACTAATTGTTTGTCCCTTTAAATAATGAGCCTGTTTGTCTTTTCGTATCTTTGGATCAAATCAAATGAAGTTATACGTGTATCACGGTTTGCATAATTTAGCGTCATGACTAAAACGTTTCGGAATTCGCTTGTCTTTCTCTATGTTCGCCCGATAGAATTCGCGCCTGCACGAGAAAGCGAATATTTGTTTGATATGAAATCAAAAGCTTTCAGGAGAATCCGGAGAACAGTTTAACAATTCGATGGCGCCGACATGAGAAATTGAGTGGGTAGGGCGTGCAGACATTAGATGAGGAATGGACGGACACGCACAAGAAGGAAGGCATTCCGATATTTTATCATCATTTTTATTTTCAATTTATCGCTGACCTCTTCTTTTTCGCGCGTTCGACATTCCCACCCTTTCCAGCGTCATACGCGCCTTCTCAATTGTTCACATTGTTTCATGCAGCGTTCAAGCAGTGATTTGCAATATGGATTCTATCATTAACAGCGCATACCACTTACCCAAATACTATTAAACCTGAAAACAGA
This sequence comes from Ascarosepion bandense, assembly GCA_037127315.1. Classification (NCBI taxonomy): domain Eukaryota; kingdom Metazoa; phylum Mollusca; class Cephalopoda; order Sepiida; family Sepiidae; genus Ascarosepion; species Ascarosepion bandense. The sequence continues at coordinate 789,715 of JBBBDQ010029610.1, forward strand.
TATTTAAAGCAAGTGACAGATGCACAGTTTCATATGAAATTTATGGCGTTTAATCTTAGCATATTTGTGTGCAATGTGATTACGTATAAAGGGTAAGTGCATACATAACTTTGAACCTATAGATTAAACTTGTGTAAGACATAACAAAAATATATTTTTTTTATCATATCGCCCCAAGCAAGGCAGCCTACTGGCACTGGTGCACGGGGGGTTACGTAGGAGGAAAGTTATTTTTAAAGAAATGATGTATACCATACTATTTTTAAGTGGATAATCTTAAATGAAAATAGAATGGTTCTTTTCTTATTATTCATTTGCAAAAATTTTCCAAGGCAAGGAAACAGAGATGAACTCGTCCGAATCACCCTAAATTTTCTTCATTCTTTTATTGATGAAACTGCAATATATGTAATTATTAAATATTTATAAATTCATTTAATGCACATGTTATTGTGCAATATTATAAAAAGAAACATTCTATTTTCATTTACAATTATTTACTGGGCAAAAAATACTAAAAAATAGTGTGAAATACATCATTCTTTTAAAACGCTAGGTGGACTAATATTTATGCCCAGTAGTATATATATATATATATATATATATATATATATATATATATATATATGCATGAAGGAATGGTTAACTCTCAGAGATCTTGATAGAGGATGGTTATTAAAAACAACATGAAAATATAAAAATTGAAGTGTAAATATAAAATAAAAATCATAAATTGTTGCAATTTGAAAAAATTTTTGCTTCAACAAAACCTGCAACACTAACATAAATTACACAATTTTAACTTAAACGATACATTTTAGGATATACAAAAATAATTGATGCATTTTTTTAATCATTTTTTATAGTCATATCTCCCCAAGCAAGCCAACTTGCTGCCGCAGTTATTCTTGGGTTTATATAGGAAGAAAGTTATGAGAAAGAGTGACCGGTTACAGGGGGTGTCAGGAAGTGGGTAAGAGAAGGATGAGAATACTGATTAGAGTGGAGTGGGCGGAGTAAGAAGCGTGAGAGAGAGGATGCAAGTTAGTGAGATAGATAATTGCGTTTACATTTTATTGGTTTCACAGTGAAAGTGTGGGACCTAGTTGCTAATCTTGTTGCTCGAGTAAATTCGTATATAGGTGGCGCCAGGGAGCTAAGTTCATCAGAAAAGGAGCCGTGATTTATTTGTAGAAGAGACGCAGTGAAGCCACATTGTGACGGTTAGAAAGTGACTGTATTCGATCTGGTAAGTTGAGGTCGATCTCATTACAGATTCTCCGTTGAATTTTGTCAAGGGCCCCTAGGTGGATAACAGTATTCAATGCTCGGGCGGATGGTAGATTCATATATGTGCAGGATTGTTTCAGGTGGGAAAAAACATCCTGGTCCTATACAGTGAACCGTCCTTCTTAGTTGCGGATTTAGGTATGGATGCGATAATCATTCCACTTGAGGTCTGTTGTGAGAGTTAACTCGAGGAGGGCAGTGCTTTGCTTTCAGGGCATAACATCAGAAAAAGACAGTTGAAATTTTTAAGGTAAATAATGAGGAAACAGTGCTTGGAAAATTTGATAATCACGAGACGAGCAAGAGGGACAAAGGAAAACAACATATCAATTAATTAGTGAGCTAGAGTAAATGGATGAGGAGAAATAAAAAAGAAGGAATTATTAAGATCGTCGAATGACAGGAAATTGTGGAGATCCATAATCGCCTACATTCTAAAATGACACGGAATATAAGACTCATACATAACATCAGGAGTAGCTAATTTTTATGGCCCATAATGAGGAAATAGGGCTTGGAAAATTTAATACTCAAAACATAGACTGATGACAAGACAGTCAGGGAATAATCTTGTATAAATGGATGGCGGCAGAAGGTTTATGACAATTAAAGGTAAATAATATATTTTCAAATGTAAGGCCGAGAAATCAAAAGTAAGAATTTAGTTAAATTTTAAAGATTTTTAAAGCCTGTTCTAAACAGGAAACAAGAGGATTAATCTCTACCCCATTAAAAAAACAGGTAGGAGTCTGAACCGATCAATATTTATTTCTCCGATAGCAACAAAATTTACAGGGAGTACAACAATAACGTTGCATTGTTTCATTTTTTAATATATATTTTATATTTAGAGAACACATAGAAAGCGAGAGGCACAGAGCAGAACAATCGCATAATCTACATAGCAAAGTTTAGATAATAAATGGTGGAATAAGTTTTAGGGGAGATAAATGAGTTTTGGATCTGTTCAACTTGTACAGCAAAAATATTTTGAGGACCCTAGATGCTACGCCAGAATTTGCTATTGGAGGCCACAATTTGAACAACATATGGTATGCAGATGAAACAGTGCTGATTTCAGACACGGAAAGAAAACTTCAGGACTTCCTACAGAAAGTAGCTGTGGAGAGTGACAAAAAAGGACTACAAATAAACTGTAAGAAAACTGAATGCATGGTCCTCAGCAAAAAGAGCAACCCAAAATGCCAAATACAAGTGGGGGATACTAGAATCAAGCAAGTACAAAAATTAAATACTTAGGAAGTGTTTCTAACAGATGGAAAGTGCGAGATCTGAAGGCAAATTGGCATGGTGAAGGACGCATTCCAGAAGCTGATAAAAAAACTATGACACAGGAAAATTTCCCTAAAAACAAATAAGAGAGTGATAGATTACTAGGTAATGTCAGTTCTTCAAAACGGCAGTGAATGCTGGACAATATCATCGAAGATGAGAAAAAAAATTGTAGCAGCGGAAAAGTGGTTCTACAGAAGAATGCTGCGGATATCATAGACCGAGCATGTGAGAAAGGATGAGGTGTTGGAAAGAATGGAAACGAAAAGGAAATTAATAGTGAGTATCATGAAGAAACAACTGAAGTTCCTGGGACATGCAATGAGGAAAGAAGGCTTGGAAAAACCTGATACTGACAGGACAGATAGAAGGAAAAAGAGACAGAGGAAGGCAGCGGATAACATATTTGAGGGGCCTGATTAGGTGAATGACGGAACAGGGGTTGCGAGATGTAACAGGAGAAAATATACTAAGAGCCGCCAGGTATAGAGGGAGACGTGGAAAGCTATGATCGCCTACCTCCTGAAAGAAGAGGGCGCATAGAAGAAGAAGAAATGTTTTCAAACAAGTGAATTACAGAGCAGATTTTAGAAAAATAACAAGAGAAAAGGAGTCAAGATTTACAATGAAAAAAAAATTGTCGCCTACGTGCATAAAAGAAGAATAGCTACCGAATGGAAGGTGAGATTGTTTACACAGTTTGAAATGGAATAACTTACCTGTAATGTTTTTAAATTCAGGTAGTGGGTAGGTGTTGTGAAACGAGAAATCGGAGAGCCGCGTTCGAATTCGAGTTGAATTCATTGCATTCACATTTACGCAAATACCCATGGAAAAGGTATGAATCCATCGCTTCTCTCTCCAGGTATGGGTTAAATAATTGGCTTCTATAACCTCGGTTGGCAACCTCCCTGCAGGAAAATCTTCTGCTCGGTCATTCATGTTTCTTTCGAGGCATGATCAGCCAAGCCTGATTCATGTATGGCACATATCTGTCTGGCTGATAAATTGCAGAATAGATTGGGTTCTATAGCCTTGGTTTGAAACCAGTCTACAGCATAAATTCTTCTGCCGAGTCATTCATGTGCCTTTCGAGGCATGATCACCAAAGCGTGTTTCAAGTATGGCACTTCATTGAATGTGAATGTTCGGAAACATTTTTAGCGTAAGAACTTTTTATTTGAGTCATATCTCCTTGTTAAAGAGTAAAATGTAGATATTTTGGAATATTTAAATTCTTTGATGTCTACTGTATTTTTTTTAATCATTTCACCCCGAGCAAGGCAGAAATGCCACTGATGAGCGGGGGGCTATATAACTCTAAAAAGATTAATTAGAAAAGAGTGAGGAGTACAAACTTGTTAGAAAGGAGCAATAGAAAGCTGAGAATGCAGGTGCGATGACAGATACATAGGTAGCGTAACATTTTTAGCGTAAGAACTTTTTATTTGAGTCATATCTCCTTGTTAAAGAGTAAAATGTAGATATTTTGGAATATTTAAATTCTTTGATGTCTACTGTATTTTTTTAAATCATTTCACCCCGAGCAAGGCAGAAATGCCACTGATGAGCGGGGGGCTATATAACTCTAAAAAGATTAATTAGAAAAGAGTGAGGAGTACAAACTTGTTAGAAAGGAGCAATAGAAAGCTGAGAATGCAGGTGCGATGACAGATACATAGGTAGCGTAACATATTTAGCGTAAGAACTTTTTATTTGAGTCATATCTCCTTGTTAAAGAGTAAAATGTAGATATTTTGGAATATTTAAATTCTTTGATGTCTACTGTATTTTTTTAAATCATTTCACCCCGAGCAAGGCAGAAATGCCACTGATGAGCGGGGGGCTATATAACTCTAAAAAGATTAATTAGAAAAGAGTGAGGAGTACAAACTTGTTAGAAAGGAGCAATAGAAAGCTGAGAATGCAGGTGCGATGACAGATACATAGGTAGCGTAACATATTTAGCGTAAGAACTTTTTATTTGAGTCATATCTCCTTGTTAAAGAGTAAAATGTAGATATTTTGGAATATTTAAATTCTTTGATGTCTACTGTAATTTGTTTAATCATTTCACCCCGAGCAAGGCAGAAATGCCACTGATGAGCGGGGGGCTATATAACTCTAAAAAGATTAATTAGAAAAGAGTGAGGAGTACAAACTTGTTAGAAAGGAGCAATAGAAAGCTGAGAATGCAGGTGCGATGACAGATACATAGGTAGCGTAACATATTTAGCGTAAGAACTTTTTATTTGAGTCATATCTCCTTGTTAAAGAGTAAAATGTAGATATTTTGGAATATTTAAATTCTTTGATGTCTACTGTAATTTGTTTAATCATTTCACCCCGAGCAAGGCAGAAATGCCACTGATGAGCGGGGGGCTATATAACTCTAAAAAGATTAATTAGAAAAGAGTGAGGAGTACAAACTTGTTAGAAAGGAGCAATAGAAAGCTGAGAATGCAGGTGCGATGACAGATACATAGGTAGAGAGAAAGGGAAGGATATACGAGGGTGGAGAGAGAGCTAGAGTCCAGTGGTTAATAGATGAGTATTGACATTGCATTTAAATTTCTGGAGGTTGTAGCCGTCAGGAAAGCAAGAATATGGGAGTGAGTTTCACAGGCGGGAAGCGCGAGAGAAGAAGCTGCAGGAGTAGAATTGTCGTCTGCATTTGGCTAACCTAATTGTGAATGGGTGGAACCCAGTTGCCAGTCTGGTTGCACGAGTAAACACCTGTTGAGGAGGCACCAGTGACTTAAGTTCGTTGGAGCAGAAGCCATGAAAGTATATATAGAACAGACAAAAATGCCCTGTTGGTGTCTCGTGAATATCGGCCCGGAATAAGAAAGCGGAGAGTCGAGTTCGAATCCAGTTCGAATCCATGGGTTGAAAAGCCTTGTTTGTCAACCGGTCTAACACAAAAAGAAATGGCAAACCACTGTGACAAAATCTTCTGTTTTTATAGAATTGTTCGTTGGTTGTTTTGTTTTTATGGCAAATCAACCTCGGCGGGTCATTTATTGCCAACTAAATTTTATTTATTTATTGCTGGTAATACCTTTTTCTTTCAACAATTTATTGTTGTTTATATAAGTTTTTGTGTCATTTTTCTTTTCGAGTATCAAGATTCATTGGGATTTGTTTTTAAGAGCAGGGTCGCCAAGTCCTACCCTTGTTATTTAACCCATAACTTGAGAGAAGGGACGGATTAATACCTTTACCAAGGGTACCAGTACTTAAGTGAATGCAGGGTATTCAACTGGAATTCGAACTCGGCTCACCGATTTCTCTTTCCGAGCCGATATCCACTCCACCATAAGGTACATCCGTCACTATACGCTTACAGCACCTGGTATATCCCAAGCGGTCACCCATCTAAGTACTGACCAGGCTCAACGTTATTTAACTTCAGTGATCAAGGGAGAACCGGTGTATTCAACGTGATAGGCCGTAAGCCCTGTTTAAAAGAGACTTGATCACTCAAGCGTCTATCACGTACGGCAATTAATTAAATGATCTGGACAAAAGAATTGAATAGCACGACAGACAGGATTCTACAGCCTTGCTTGTCAACCAGTCTACTGCAGAAAGAAATGGAATCCTACTGCGGAAAAATATTTTGCCCATTCTGTTAGGGATCGAAAGAGACATGATCGCTCAAGCGTGTATCACGTAGGGCAATTAACTGCCTGCTCTTGATAAAGGAATTGAATAGCAGGACAGATTTGGTTATATAAGCTTCGTTGGCAACCAGTTTACCGCAGTAAGAAATGACAACTTATTGCGGGAAACCTAGTCACTCATGATCGCCCAAGCCTATATCACGTACACTACCCACCATAATTATTATGCTTCCCCAGTTTTTAAAAATTGATTTATTTCATACTATTTTTAGTAATTATTATCAAGTAGATAATTCTAAATGAAAATATAAAGGTTCTTTTGTTATTATTACTTTGCAAAAGTTTACAATGCAGCCAGAAAATTGAACCAGATAATTAATAATCAGATATTCATTTTAAGCTTGTAAAAATCAGGTAATAAATGTTGTTAACGCAAATGAGATGGTAGGTAATAATATTTAAACACCTAGTATCAAGTCCTTTATACGAAATTGATGTAATTTGGTTACCTGTCAGAGAGGATCCTACAGAGCATCTTTAGACAGCTGAATATACATTTGGTGCATCAATGGCAAGTTTGATTGATTGATTCGTTTTTTATGGTTGATCAACAGAATTAAAAATTAAAAATAAATACACTTGTATTTATTTTTGTGATTTTAACTATTTCTTAAATGGTTGTTTGTTCATTTATTCATTTTCTACAGCTTATCAGTTCTTTGCCGATTGTTTAATGTCATTATTTTAGATTTTAAGATTTTTTTTCTTTTGAGATAATTAACCCATGATATAACTTTTCAGTACTTTGCCGATTGTTTAAAGTCATTATTTTAGATTTTAATTTTTTTTTCTTTTGAGATAATTAACCCATAATATAACTTTTCAGTTCTTTGCCGATTGTTTAAAGTCATTATTTTAGATTTTAATTTTTTTTTCTTTTGAGATAATTAACCCATAATAAAACTTTTCAGTTCTTTGCCGATTGTTTAAAGTCATTATTTTAGATTTTAATTTTTTTTTCTTTTGAGATAATTAACCCATAATATAACTGGTGGGGATAACGGGACAAGCTGTGATTTCTAGACGTGGCTAGCAACCAGGTTAGAATGACAAAACTGAATTAAAAATGGTCAATTATCTGAGTACGGTTAAACATGCATATAATATGCCTGTTAAGAAAGAGAAGACCATAGATTTCCTTCATCAAAGATAGTTCCATTAGAGAATGTTAAATTCAGAACACTTCTGCGGTCATCAGGGAGTATACCCAATGAGAGTCGACTGTTAGTTGGAACAGAAGGAATGTGTCCCATGAAAATGATTGAGTGATTCATCTATTTTCTGCAGTTTATCAATTCTTTGCTTTTGTTTAAAGTCAGTATCTTAGATTGAAAGATTGCTTTTCTTTTGAGATAATTAACCTATAAGTGGTGGGTATAACAGTTGAATCTACTCCATTAACAAGGGTATTTACAAGAATTTACTCAGGCTTCAGGGTCACACCCTTTTACAGTTAGAACAACCAAACGCAGGCGACAATTCTACTCCAGTAGCTTCTTTTCTCGCGATTCCCGCCTGTGGAACTCAGTTTCATATACTTGCTTTCCTGATGGCTATAACCACCAGGAATTTAAAGTAAATTCCCATCTCTTATCCACTTAACTCCAGCCATTTCCGCATCACCCCGTGTATCTTGTTCTTTTCCTTCCTCTCTACCTTTGCAAGTGTTTTCACTCCTGTGTTCACGTCCTTCTCTTTCCTTTTCTCTTTCACACCTTGTAGCTGGTTCGTTTTTGTCTTCATTCTCCCTCGGTCTAAAACTTTAACTCTCTTATGTAGCCCGCTGCATATCAGTGGCGGTACCGCCTTGCTTGGGGTGAAATTATTTAAAAAATTGCGCGTAAGTGAATATAACGAACCCCACTGGGTAACAGTCCTTATGTTTTGTTTTGATACCTCAACACATTTTTCTATACCTAAATTTAAATTGGAATTTTAAAATTAATAAGTTATCTTCAAGCTTTACAATTAGCTTTAATTGAAAACCAGGGGACTAAATTTACTAATTCCAGTAAGCAAAATACACTGGTGTACCGAAATTATATTGATCCGAATCAAAAACTTCCTAAATTAAAAAAAAGTTTTTAAAATTTAAAAATTTCCGCAATCTTTCATCGATTATGAACAGATGCCAATTCTCGGTTTAAAAAAATCTTGCAAAAATAAAATACACCTCGCTGACACATTATTTTCTTCAAATTACCGAATTTAAACTTACTTTAAGGTGACTTGAAGCAAGAGTTATATGCTTACTGCTTGAAATGTTTAAAAAGGCATTTCTCAATTACGGTAGCCTTGATATCATAGCTGGCATCACCTTAACAAACAGCTAACAATAGATGATTTACAGTATTTATTAATTAATTAATTTTTATTTTTGATATCTATTTTTCATATTCCTTTTAGAAATTGAAATTCACAATCATTTTTTTTCAATTAGAAAATTAGTAAATAAAATGTAAAAGTTGCTTTAAATGTTTCAGGACTCACTTGCAAAACAGACTGTTGAATTTTATAAACGTCTTGAAGAGACTTGAATCAGAATCAAAGTGCAGTTTCTGTCGTTTTCCATGTAAGGAGAATAAGCCAAAACACTTGCTAACTTTTAAAATAAATACGATTATGGAAACTTGTTATGACCCCTATCGAACATCATACTTAAATGAACATATTTATTTACACACAAAAATTTAATTATTTTGAAAATATAATTGGTGTACGATATTTATTAAATTTTTTAATTTTCCATTTTAATTAATTTTTTTAATCATCACTTCTTAACTAAAAAAAAGGCGACAGTTCTTTAAAAGATTTTTAAAATATTTCTAAAACTTTATGAATTATTATAATAACTAAAAAAATGAAAACAATTCTTTTAAAATTTTAATAGTAATTGAAAAAAAAACCTTTATCTTCACACTACAGTAGTTTTAATTATTGTTATTTATTCCAGCGATTAAAAGCTTATCATATTAAATTATATCAGAGTATTATTGCATTTTTTATTTTACTCTTCGGAGAAGATTTTTGGATAGTGCCGAAAAATTTAAACTAAAAAAAAATAGATGAATTATGTTCCCCGATGAGTTCTACGTTTAACTAATAAAATAATTTGTAGCCAATTAAAATTTAATAAAATTTCATGGATTTACGTAGAGAGTGGGTAACAGAGTCAAAAAAGAAATTCACCAAGAATTTTTAAAAATAAAAATTTCAAAATTAATTTCATTCATTTGTGAATGAGTTCTGAAAGTTTCATTAAAATCCGACAGTTATTTACTTTTTGCGAGAATTTCCAAATTAAAAGGTGAGTTACGAAAAAAGTAAGTTACGTAAAATTACTTGATCAATTGTAAACAGTCGTAACATTTTCTGCAACGATAACTTAAATCAAAATAAAACTTTATGCAAAATTTCGAACATTTTAAAAGGGATTAAAACTTTTTTAAAAATAAATAAAATTTATTTTGATCTTTCCTCTTAATAATATTATAAACATTTTGATGAATAAAGTTCGTTTTATTAAGTTTTGGACCTTTTAATTTACACTATGCTGTTTTTAGCGATTTAATGGAGTTACCTAGGTCTGTGCAATTTGCATAATCTCTCTGTCCAAATTCTTTCTCTGTCCTTCAAAATCGTCGACACAGTAGAGCGTGATAATTTCAATTCCGTAAGTAAATATAATGAACAGAAATGGAATTTGAACTCAGCTCTCTGATTAACAATTCCGTGCTCTTATCCATTGCACCACACGCACATTCAAGCTTACAGAGCCTAGGATTCCAAAACGGTCACCTATATATGCACTGGCTAGGATCGGCGTGATCGACCGGAGAAGGGGTGTTTTAATGCAATGTGACCGTAAGCCACAATGGCAAGAAAAGCAGAGGACATTAGAGACTAATCAAATTGGCAAGATGGGGTAAATGGATCGATAAACAAGTATAAAAAATATCAGATCGCAGTTGCAAACAATCTTTGACTACAACAAAAATACGGATATCTGTATAGAGGCATGGTAGCTGAATATGCTGAGGAGAAATAACAGAGAAAGAGAGTAAGAGAAAGAAAAAGAAAGAAAAACGACGAAGAAGAAAAAATGCAGAATCTAGAGTGAGAAAGAGTCCATGTGGATATGTGCAAGCTTCATCTCACCCCCAGCTAATCGCACTTTAAATATTTTAAGAATGCTTGAATTAAAGTAATACTGTTAATTTTTGCGTCTAAACTTCTTAATGGGACGAAGCCCCATTATTTGAGTGCTTCTCAGTGCCCTCCGCGACGCGCATATTTTTCTGATTCGTTCCTACCAGGTTCTCTATGGTTTCTCTGCTCATAAGAGTGGGTGCGCAGAATCGTGCATATCGCTGTACATGATGCGAATTGATGCAATGTAATCATTCGCTTCGTTTGTGTAATTCTCCCCGCATGGTTTTTAACATACACCCAGCGTTTCTTTGTCACTTGAGACGACGTCCATAATTGATAGCGTTTTACTTGATTTTCTTTTTTTTTTCTGGGTGGAAGGAGTTATTTTAATGATTTTGGATACTTTTGTTTACGACTTTTAAGATTTAACCTTTCAATTTTTATCGTTCATTTTATTTCTCTCCGCATCTTAACGCCTTTCGCTTTGCTCTTCTATCTAATTGTGTTTAATTCTGCAGGCAGAGTCCGACAATTTAAACTCAATGTTTCAGCATTAGAATTAAAAAAAATATGATGGGCCTCTTAAAAATGTAGTTTTAATTCATTTTTTTTTTAAATTTTCGGAAGAGTTAATTCGTTTAGAACTTCTGAATCTACAGCAGTGCAAGCGATATTGGTAAATAAAACAAGGTGATAGCATAAATTGTTCTAAATCAGCTTAAAAGGTTGACTCCATGTCGACGGCAGAAACCTCTCATTATTATTATTATTATTATTATTATTATTATTATTATTATTATTATTATTCCCGATATCCTCTGTTACCTGTTCTCATTTCTAGAAGAGAGAAATTATCCAAGTAAATATTTTGTACGTTGAAACATTTTTTTACATTTAACAAAATGGACAGAAAACTATTACGGAAGACGACAGTTATTTCAGTTTAAATCATTTTTGGGTGTTGCTTATTCGTTGTCTCTTCCAAAATATAATTTTCACTTTCTAGTATGTCATCTTCAATTCATTGTAACGATTTTAATAGTAACTTTCTACCAATAGTGTCTCGCAGTCTTTGTCTTCGGTCCTGGGTATGACGGTAATCTGCATCAGACAGCAAGGCCTTCAAATGGGAGGTTGTGAGGAGCATGGAACCACCTCTTAATTACTGTTGTTCCCAGGTCCAACCTAACCTGGAGTGGTAACATCAGTTAAGATACCATCTATGGGCAAATAGTTAACCCCCCAAATGGGGTCAAAACACTATGAAAGTATAAAATAGACTTTTATAGAAAAATATACATTTTCGAAGGAAAAATATTACCAAAAATACATTTTTGAAGAAAAAGAATTATTACCAACTATACATTTTTGAATAAAAAACTAAAAAACATGTTCAGTTTTCTAAAATGAAAATAAAAAAATTCATAAAAATCTAAAACTTTCTCAATAAAACCGAACATTAAGAACATATCTTAAAACCCACAACGTTTTAGCATTAAATAACCCACAAAGGTTAATATGTGTCATGGTGGTATTACCCAATACAACGGATTAAACTCTTCCTACAACTACATATACTTCCCCTCACAAAAGAAGTCAGAGAAAGATCAGAGATCAGAGATCAGAGTGAGAGATCCGCATAAACAGATCAGCGTAGAGCGATAAACAGAGATAACCCAGGCAGCTACAGTACGACTATTGCGTGTCCCAATTATAGTATTACTTCCTAACTCGTATTACTTCTTATCCCGTATTTATTCGTTCTACTAACAGAGTTCCGCGGATTGTATTTTCTGTGTTAATATATATTCGTTATTTCCTTTTGGTTGTTGTGTTATTTTCTTGCTGGACTGCTTAATCTGGTCCATGATAAAATGACATGAAACAAAACTCAAAACTCAAAAATCTTTTTGTCTTAGAGAGTCCTTTCTTTACCTTCAGTATCTCGCAAAATTCGGTCAGTCTGCAGTGAATAACATTTTTGAACCGTCGTTACGAGGTGAGATAAACAGCGACAAGAAGTTCCATATTTTTCTGCTCGGTAACATGTAAAAAAGGTAGTTTTTTTTCAATAAACAATTATCTATTTGAGTTCATCATATACATTTTCACGGAAATAGGGATGTTTTGGAAAGATTGGAAGGGGTAAAGGCCTTCGGGAAACAAAACATCATTTACCCATCAGTTTATATTCTGAAAGGAAATTTTAATTGATATTTTCTGATAGGTTGTTTTTACTAAATTTTGAAAACAAAATATCACTTTCAGTTCATGTTTTTGGTGTTTTCAACATGTAGGAGTTCAAATGGTTCAAAAAGAACCCAAAGCTGCCAGAAATATGAATTCCTTCCATTTTTTTTTTCATCTTTCGAGGACAATGCAGTTATTGAATGAAAACTCCCATTCAAACCTTTACCTTGGAGGCACACATTTCTCTAAACTGGAAAAAATTGAAGAAGCCTTCAAACAGTTCATCGCTTATTTAAATTAATGTTTCTTAACAAAAAGAAAAGAATCTGCAAGTATAGTGCCAAGGTGAATTTAATGTTTGGAGGCCAAAGGGTAATAATTTTGATTGAATAAAGTTTTTTTAAAAAAATTTTCTCTTTGATTTTTTTTTTACTTAAATTGACAATTTTCACGTTGAAGCCTTCGAAATGAAATACCACAACACCAAATTAATAAAATCAGTTATATTTTTTGAAAGAATATCTTTTAAAAAACGCTTTAAAAATAAAAAAAAAGATTTATTTTTTGTTTACAGATTTAAACGGACTTTTAAGAAAAATGGAAAACTGATTTTTGAAATAAAATATTTATCTTAATTTATGGTAAACGTAATGACGAGATTAAACATTTTCATTTAAGGTATCAATCGGTATTGACCGAATAGTTCGCTGGAGTAATTTCTAAAATTTTAAAATAGAAATTAGGATCATTAAGTTATTTTTATTTCCAGAATTAATAGCGGTTTTCGTCATAATATTTTCTTTTTTACTGATTGATTCATTTTCTACGTCTTATCAAAAAATTTCCAGCTTATTTAAAGCCAGAAAGCATTTATATTTTATAAGATTTTTTAAAGATACTGATACGAGGGTCATTCAATAAATAAGTTGAATTTTTCGGTATAAGAAATTCTAATACAGATAGAAGCTTACTTTTTAAAATTGTTTCATTGAATAAATAAGGTGAAATTTTTGGTATAAGGAGTTCTAATACAGATAGAACCTTACTTGTTTTTAATTTTTTCCTTTATTTTTTTATGCAGATTTTTAAAAAAATTGAGAGTTTTGGAGATTAGCAAAGATTGCCAACCAAGAAGCATGTTGGAACAGAGGTCATTTATAAAGTTTTTGGTTGCTGAAGGGTGCAAACCAGTTGAAATTCATAGGAGAATGTCAACTATGTATTGTGCCCCATGTTTCAGCCAAAAAATGTCTAAAAGTGGGCTAAATTATTTAAAGAAGGACGGAGCAGTGTTGAGGATGGAGACAGGCCTGAGAGCCCGACAGAAGTGAGGTCTCTTGAAGTGATCGAATCGTTCAATGACTTCATTCAATCTGACAGAAGGGTGAGAGTGGATGACATTGCAAGTACTTTGAGCCTATCTGTTGGGACAGCACACAAAATTGTCCATATGGAGTGGTTTTGCGTAAAAAAAAACGCAAGGCTTCACACAGCAGCCCAAACGGTGCAGACCATCAACGAGCTGGGCTGGGAACTGCTCCCTCATCCCCCTTACACCCCCTTCAGACTTTCAACTATTTGGTCCTTTGAAAGCGTCCACGAGACGCACGAAGTTTGATGAAATCAAAAGTGCTGTGAGCGATCGGCTGAAACATCAGGACAAAGATTTTTACGCTGAGGACATACGGAAGCTTGTGCACAGATGACAAAAGTGTGTGACACTGCTGGGAGACTACGTTGAAAAAAAAAGTAAGCTTCTGTCAGTATTAGAAGTTCTTATACCGAAAAATTCACCTTATTTATTGAATGAGCATTGTACAAGTAATACATAGCAAGGACACAAGGTAGATTTATAGCTTCCTCAAGGATATTTGCATATAAGTTAATGCAGCGATCTAATCGGAAATCGGAAGTCCACTTTCGGATTAAAGATTCCGAATCATTATCTCCTGAACTACCTTCAACTTTTATTTCCAAGCGACGAATAATCTAGCTACAGGCAGGGTTTGATGCTTAACTTCATGAAGATGTTGCATTTGATAATGGCTCAAAATCATTAATCAAAGAGCCGAGTTCTAATTTACGTTGGGTTCGTTATATTCAGTCAGAGAGTTAAGTGCCATACGTGATACACGCTTTGGGGGATCATGTCTCGAAAGAAACATGACTGAATGGGCAAAAGATTTTCCTGCAGTAGTTTGCCATTGCTTCCTGCGGTAGACTAGTACCAAATCTGTCCTATTATTTGACACATAACTGGTGGGAAGAGACAGATTAATACATTTCTCAGGGTCACTTGTGCGTAAGTGAATGCAAGGAATTTGACTGGAATTCGAACTCGGCCCCTCGATTTGTCGTTCCGAGTCGATATCCACTGCACCACAAAGCACATCCTCGTTGTATTCACTTATGTATAAATACCTTTTCAAAATCTATGCATCCACTTCCTGCCCTCAACAAGCTACGGTTTAATTAGTAATATATGCTTCACTAAACCATTGATATTTTTTTTTTAAATATTATAATCTAAAAATATGTTCTATCTGTATAATATATATATATATATATATATATAGTCATCCGCGGACAGATCTGTTTCGCTGTATCATAGATCATTAATACGATTAGACAACCGATTGCTTTTTACCCAGGATTGAAACCTGAAGGATTTGGCGTCAGTCGACGATTCTACCGATGAGCTATATATATATATATATATATATATATAAACACACAGAGACAAATTCCATCTAAACTTATTTATAAAGGGAACTGTGTGTGTGTGAGTGTGTGTGTGTGTCAGTTACCTATAGACTCCAAAACGGTTGAACCAATTTTCTTCAAAATTTACACAGTCGTTCCATAAGCGTCTGCGAGTGTTCTTAGCTAGGTTTTGTGTCGAAAAATTTCGAAAATCGATAATCGAAAAAATCGGGTTATAGAAGGAGTGGTTCAATTTTAATCAAATTTGATACACTTATAGACAAAGACATAAGAAACGATATTCAGAAGTTTCAAGGTTGCAGTTCTGACAATAGTGCAGAAAATTTGATATCGATGCCGGGAAACCAAAATTTGATTTACATCCATTCATTTTTCTTTCAGTCTACAGTTTCGCTTTAACTGGAAAAAACTATTGCTTTTTAGTCTTTCATGCCAACGTCCAAAGAGTCTGAGCTCCAGGACTATGGATTAGTTTTAAAGCTTTCATTACACCCGAGCAACGCCGGGCTATACTGCTAGTTTATAAATAAGTTTAGATAATGCCCCGTATTTCTTCCTTCCTTTCTGAATACTATAATTTTTATTCGTTTTGACATGCAAACTCCCCTTTCTCTCTTCCCCTTCAATTCTTTCTCTCTCTCTCTCTCTCTCTGTCTCTCTCTCTCTCTCTCTCTTTCTTGTTCGTTCACATTTTAGCTCTCTCTTCTCGTCCCATCTCATTTTTGTAGTCATTGGCTGAAGGAGTTTTAAAAGAACATGTCTGAAAATGTAACGGGAAAACGTTTTGTGAATAGTGATTTTTAAAGCAGAGACACGAAGCTGAAAGAATCAGACACCCATTGAGGTTCGAACTCACTACTCAATTGTAACGATTCTAGCGAGATAAGCTTACTAACCAGTACACCACATCAAGTTGCCCAAAACATTTTATGAATATCTGAAAAATAATACCGGATAATCTATTTCTGTTAGTCAATCCGTCACAACGTCTAAAATGATCGTACATAAACCGGTCGAAACCAAATTTGGGGTAATTGGACGAAGAGATAATAAGGTACAATGAAGAGTTTGTTTAAATAAGGTGCGTTGTTTAGGACAATGAATTTCCATATTTATTTTTTGGAAAAAATTAAGTTTAACATTAAGTTTAACATACGCAATACTCCCATTTTAAAAAAAGAACTTAGTCATTAAGAAAAAACAAATACTTATATAGTAAAATGTATTATTGTTTTTTTCTTCATATATTTTCATTCAGTTCATATATATATATACATATATATATATATATATATATATATTTGAAAAAATTTAGGCAGACACGTTATTTTATGGTAAAATTCTTGTAAAATCTTTTGTACAATAAAGACGAAAGCTGATGATGGTTCGCCTGAAATAGTCCCAAACTACCGATTTAAATAAATAAAGTGTTTGCCTAATTGTTTTTATTATATCTGGTCTATATGTGTATATATATATATATATATATATATATATATATATATATATATTTAGAGCTCTGTTATATATTTAGAGCGTTATCCTACCACTGTATGTTAAGGATACTCCTTTGTATTCTTTTATATCTACACCGTATGGTTATATATAGTTTTATAAATAGTCATCCGTAGACAGATCTGTTTCGCTGTATCACAGCTCATCATTACGGTTCGGTATCCGATTGTTTCTAACCCAGGATCGAAATTCCGCCGAATTGGCGTCAGTCGACGATTCTATCTCTGAAGTATGGGATAATATATATATATATATATATATATATATATATATATATATATATATATAATGCTCTCATTACGATTGAGCTCTCTAGAGAAGAAAATTTTAAAAAACAGTTGCACTTCTGCGATATATGCGTGAATCTTCAGAAATTAATTGAGGTCTTTCGGTGACTGGCGTGTGTAATATACAACGCGTTAAAATTTCCATTCCCTGATTCCATGCGCCTATGGCTTAGTGGGTAGCGACTGCGACGGACGCCAAATCAGTCGAGTTTTGATCCCACCCAGAAGCAAGTGGATGTATCTATCCACATTGATAAGCTGCGATACAGGATTATATGTAGATGATTAATATATAATTTTGGTAAAATATAACGCAAAGTAATTGAACTGTAAATATATACACCTTAAAGCTTGTAAATCTCGTCAAAAATGTTAATGATAACTTCAACAATACTAAATATTATAAAAATTTTAACACGGGCAAGCGTGCAGCCAAAAAAACTAATATGAAAATATAATATCTTAGATTTCTTCCTAATTTACTACTGCTATTTATAAAATTAATAATGATATTGCCATTAGTATTACTACTACTAATCATAGTAATATTAACTGATTTTGATCATAATTGATTAGTTAACGCTCACGTGTTTGTCTTGCTTAAAATTCTCGTTAACAGCAACAGTTTTTCCCGTCTGAATCCATCTTGCCCATATATAAATCTACCATCCGCACGTGTAATTGAATACTGCTGCCACATCTGGTCGGGTGCCCCCGCTATTCACCTCGGGGTTCTAGTTAAAATCGAGCGGAAAATCTCTAATGTGTCCGATACCGACTTGTCAGTTCGGCTGCAGCCGCTCTCTCACCGGCCTTATGTGGCTTCCCTGTGCCTCTTCTACAAATAATTTCATAGCTTCTGTTCCAATGAACTTAGTCACTTGTGCTCCCTCTGCATGAATTTACTTGAGCTACTAGACTAGCAACCAGGGCCCACTCTTTTACAGTGAAACCAATAAAATGTAAACTGCTACTTCTACTTTAACAGCTTCTTTTCTCACAGTTACCGCCTGTGAAGTTTTCTTCCGTATAGTTGCTTATACGACAGCTACAATCTCCAAGAATTTAAATGTAAGGTCAATAGTCATCACCTATCTCACGAACTCGCTTCCTTTTTCCCAAGATCTTTTCTCCATGCACTCCACCCACATCACACAAGTATTGTCATCCTTCCATTACCCTCCGTTTGACAATCCTTATAACCTACCCCTCTTTCTCATCACGCTTTTGCTATTGCCATTTATGGTCAGGCGCCCCTGCCGTTCACCTCAGTGTTCTCGACAGGCTCCAAAGGAGAGTCCGTAACGTGATAGGGGCTGACTTGGCGGCTCGACTACAGCCGTTTCCCCACCGACGAAATGTGGCCTCCCTTTGTCTCTTCTATAAATATTTTCATGGCTTCTGCTCAGACGAACTCAAGTTACTGGTGCCTCCTCAACAGGTGTTTACTCGTGCAAGCAGATTGGCAACTGGGTCCCACCCATTCACAGTTAGGTTAGCCAAATGCAGACGATAATTCTACTCCTGCAGCTTCTTCTCTCGCACTTCCCGCTTGTGGAACTCGCTCCCATATTCTTGCTTTCCTGACGGCTACAACCTCCAGAAATTTAAATGTAATGTCAACACTCATTTACTAAACACTCGACCCTAGCCCTTCCCCCACCTCGGATATCCTTCCCTTTCTCCCCACCCTTGAAACTGTCAACGCACCTGTATTCTCATCTTGCTATTGCTCCTTTCTAATTGGTTTGTACTCCTCTTCTCTCTCTTGTAATTAATCTTCTTTCAGTTATGTAACCCCCAGCACATCAGTGGCATCCCCGCCTTGCTTGTGGTGAAATGATAAAAAAAACCTGCGCCACAGTGGCAGTAAAAATGCCTTGCTTGGGGTAAAATGATTTTAAAAAATATCATAAGATTAAACC
Source organism: Ascarosepion bandense (assembly GCA_037127315.1). Lineage (NCBI taxonomy): Eukaryota > Metazoa > Mollusca > Cephalopoda > Sepiida > Sepiidae > Ascarosepion > Ascarosepion bandense. The sequence continues at coordinate 808,777 of JBBBDQ010029610.1, forward strand.
TGACGTATCCATCCCTATTTAAACAGTTTTTTCTCCAAAACTACAGTAAGAGCTCAGTCTAGTCTCGTAGGGATCTCAGTAATCAGTATAGTTAGATGAAGATAGGGATTCATAATCTCCCAAGAGTATTCGTTTGGAACGACTTCAGCTAAAAATTGAACACTTGAGTTCAAATTTAAATAAAATCGAATTTAGCAGATCAAATTACACATTCCCATGGTCACAATATTTAGTTCCGCAGTAAGGAACGACTGCTCAACACCAGCAATTGTCTGAAGGATTAAGTAGCAGGTTTTTTCATTAATTACTGTCTTGGGTCGATCTGGAAAAAGGCCAGTATAACAGGGCATCATTTTGATGATCGAGCACTCAACACTAATAATGGTCAGTGGGTCTTGTTCGATAATTGCTGGTCAGGCGTCCGAAATTGCAGTGCCTGCACAAATAGGCTTCGTTCTTTTCTAAATATAGATTAACACAGCTTAAAGAAACAGCTTACAAGATTCTAAAGCGGAGACCATGATCTGGAATTGGAATGGTGACATTTGCTCTGAATCGATGAAATAATTTGATACTAGTAAATAATAAACATTTTACGTATATCAGGTCTGGTTCACTTATAAAAAATACTATAGCAGATAAGGAAAGTTAATATAGGCTATACTGCGCTGTAGATACTTTCGCCTAGCACCATAAATTACTAAGAAAGCATTAACCTAACAAACTAGAGTCATGTTCTTAAATATCCTCACTAGATCAAGACTTTCATACATATATAATATATAGCGCCAAAATGAAGATTCACTCCTGGGCAGCAAATGCTGAACAATTTATTCATGGATAAAAAATAAACTTGAAGCATCCAAGATGGTATTATAAAAACGACCAACCCACCAAAAACAAAAACAAAAAAAAAAAAAAAACAGGCCAAAACTGCTATGCAATATCAATTATCCCATATAGCAGCGAATGCTGAACAATTTATTCATGGATAAAAAATAAACTTGAAGCATCCAAGATGGTATTATAAAAACGACCAAGCCACCAAAAACAAAAACAAACAAAAAAAAAAGCAGGCCAAAACTGCTATGCAATATCAATTATCCCATATAGCAGCGAATGCTGAACAATTTATTCATGGATAAAAAATAAACTTGAAGCATCCAAGATGGTATTATAAAAACGACCAACCCACCAAAAACAAAAACAAAGAAAAAAAAACAAAAACAGGCCAAAACTGCTATGCAATATCAATTATCCCATATAGCAGCGAATGCTGAACAATTTATTCATGGATAAAAAATAAACTTGAAGCATCCAAGATGGTATTATAAAAACGACCAACCCACCAAAAACAAAAACAAACAAAAAAAAAACAGGCCAAAGCTGCTATGCAATATCAAATATACAATATTGCAGCGAATGCTGAACAATTTATTTATAGATAAAGAATAAAATTGAAGCATCTAAGATGGCATTCTAGAAACAGAATAAACAAAAAATAAACTAAAACAGATCTAAACTGCTATGCAATATCAATAATCTCATATGGCAGCGAATGCTGAACAATTTGATTATGAATAAATAATAGACTTGAAGCATCCAACGTGGTATTCTAGAAATAAAACAAACCCCCAAAAAATAAAAATAAAAAGCAAACACAGATCTAAACTACTATGTAATATCAATTATCCCAATTTATTATAACAATTTATTTATGAACAAAGCATACACTTGAAGCCTCCAAGATGGTATTCTAGAAACAAAACCAAAAAAAAAAAAAAAGACAGGGCTAACCTGCTATGTAATAGCAGTTATCCCAAATATTATAACGACATATTTATGGATAAAGAATATACTTGAAGCAGCCAAGATGGTTTTCTAGAAACAAAACAAAACAAAAAAAAATCAAAAAACAAAAACAGGGTTAACCTGCTCTGTAATATCAGTTATCCCATATGGCAGCCATTGGTGGACTATTTATTTATGAATAAAGAATACAATTGCAGCATCCAAAATTGTATTCTAGAAACAAAACCAAAATAAAAAAAAACAAGTCTAAATTGCTATGTAATATCAATTATCCCATATGGCAATAAATGCTTGGCAATTCCTTAAGATATAAAGACCTTTAGAACTGCTGACATGTGATTATATTGAAAAAAATATATTCAGAACCGAGGAAAACTTTCCTGAACTGATATGTAATATCAATGATACTACATCAAAAAAGACTCCTAGACAAATTCTCCAGAGATACAGAAGAGTTTTCAAACAGTTGACATATGATTCTACAGAAAAAAATGTCCTTAAAACCGAGAAAACTTATGCTTAACTATTGTGTAATATCAATTATAGTAGATGGAAAAAGAACCCTTGACAAATTCTCAAGAGATAGATAAGAGTTCCCAACCAGGTGACATATGATTCTACAGAAAAAAAAGGTCCTTAAAACCGAGAAAACTTATGCTTAACTATTGTGTAATATCAATTATAGTACATGGAAAAAGAATCCTTGACAAATTCTCAAGAGATAGAGAAGAGTTTCCAACCAGTTGACATATGATTCTATTGAAAAGCATGTCCTTAGAACCGAGAAAACTGATGCTTAACTATTGTGTAATATCAATTATAGTACATGGAAAAAGAATCCTTGACAAATTCTCAAGAGATAGAGAAGAGTTTCCACCCAGATGACATAGGATTCTACAGAAAAAAATGTCCTTAAAACCGAGAAAACTGATGCTTAACTATTGAGTAATATCAATTATAGTACATGGCAAAAAGAATCCTTGACAAATTCTCAAGAGATAGAGAAGAATTTCCAACCAGGTGACATATGATTCAACAGAAAAAATGTCCTTAAAACCGAGAAAACTGATGCTTAACTATTGTGTAATATCAATTATAGTACATGGAAAAAGAATCCTTGACAAATTCTCAAGAGATAGAGAAGAGTTTCCAACCAGGTGACATATGATTCTACAGAAAAAATGTCCTTAAAACCGAGAAAACTGATGCTTAACTATTGTGTAATATCAATTATAGTACATGGAAAAAGAATCCTTGACAAATTCTCAAGAGATAGAGAAGAGTTTCCAACCAGTAGACATATGATTCTCTTGAAAAACATGTCCTTAGAACCGAGAAAACTCATGCTTAACTATTGTGTATTATCAATTATAGTACATGGAAAAGGAATCCTTGACAATGTCCTAAGAGATAGAGAAGAGTTTCCAACCAGTAGACATATGATTCTCTTGAAAAACATGTCCTTAGAACCGGGAAAACTGATGCTTAACTATTGTGTAATATCAATTATAGTACATGGAAAAAGAATCCTTGACAAATTCTCAAGAGATAGAGAAGAGTTTCCAACCAGTTGACATATGATTCTCTTGAAAAAATGTGCTTATAACCGAGAAAACTGATGCTTAACTATTGTGTAATATCAATTATAGTACATGGCAAAAAGAATCCTTGACAAATTCTCAAGAGATAGAGAAGAGTTTCCATCCTGTTGACATAAGATTCTACAGAAGGAATGTCCTTACAACCGAGAAAACTGATGCTTAACTATTGTGTAATATCAATTATTGTACATGGAAAACGAATCCTTGACAAATTCCCAAGAGATAAAAAATAACAGGTTTTGAAACAGCTGATATGTGATTCTACAGAAAGAAATATACTTATAAAGAAAGAACACAGTGTTGAAAGGCTACATAATATCTATCACCAAATACGGCAATGAATGCTACCTAATATTCTCGCAGTTAAGAAAGCGACTTGAAGTAGCGGACATGTAGTTCTACTGAAAAATGTCAGAGAAAAGAGAGCCTAGGGAATGTAACACTCAAAGAATATATGAGCGTTTTTCAGTGAGCTTAGCTCGTTCCGGAATGGGACACACACTGAAAGGGTGATAAAGAAAGCTGTGTGAAAAAGCATGTAATCTTGTTAACGAGATTGTGTAAATGGATGGCATAACAAGGTTTGAATCATATTTTGAACAAAAAGAGATGGAAAATTGTAGTAAAAAAGCCAGGTTTACCCACATCCACAAAAAGACAGGGCGCATACAATAGAAAGAAAATACTACTAAGTTGCTGCAAAAATTACCCCATGTTCTAATATTACACGCCCTCGTACAAATTAATTAAAACAACTGATTTAAGTTCCTTTCTTTCACCATATTTTTTTTTAATCGCATCACCCCGAGCAAGGCGGTAATACCACTGATGTGCAGGGGGCTACATAAGAGTAAAAAGATTAATTAAAAGAGAGTGAAAAGGAAGACGAACCAGTTAGAAAGGAGCAAGAGAAGGGTGGGAATACAGGTGTGATGACAGTTGAAAAGGTGGAGAGAAAGGAAAGGATATACAGGGTGGTGAAGAAATAACTAGTGTCAAGTAGTTAATAGATGAATATTGACGTTGCATTTAAATTCCTGGAGGTTGTAGCCGTCAGGAAAGCAAGAATATGGAAGCGGGTTTCACAGGCGGGAAGCGCGAGAGAAGAAGCTGCAGGAGTAGAACTGTCGTCTGCATTTGGTTAATCTAACTGTGACTGGGTGAGACCCAGTTGCCAATTTGGTTGCACGAGTAAACTCCTGTTGCAGAGGCACCAGTGACTTAAGTTCATTGGAGCAGAAGCCATGATAGATCAACTGGCATTACAGGATGTAATAGATTTCTGTTTTTCCCCAGATTAGATCGTTTTCTGTTATATGCATATATTTGAATCTGTTTTTGGGATGTATGATAAAATTTGTTTGGCCTTGAAAAATATTGCTTCATCCGTGATTGTATCAGATTTTTATCACTCCCGGACACTATTGTTCCGACTGTTGCTTAGTTGGCGCCAAAAGATGACGTATACAAGATCAGGAAAAGTGTAAAAAATACTAGGAGGACATTTTTGTATTTTTTTTTTCAATGAATTTGCACAAAGGTGTGCATACGTTCATAAGTTATAAGACTAGTGGTGTGAGGCATCAAATTGTTAGTAGTCAAACTCTCATGTTACATTTTATATGAGAGATTTTTTTCCTCTACCATATTCAGCAGGTTCTGATTATGTATTTATTTCAGAATATGCAATGGTCTTTACGAAAATATTCAATTCCATGAAAGACAGGTATAGGCAAGAGAACAAAGAAAGTTCTTTGATTAAAAGGAGTTTTTTTTTTTTTTCGTGACATTTTTTTTTTACTGATTTTTTAAAATAAATTCTTTCTTTTAGTGAATTTTCTCTTTTAATAACATAATATTTTCCTTTTAGTAACCTTTTCTTTTGGTGAATTTTAATGACTTTTTTCTTTTAGTTGATTTTTTTTTCTTTTAGTGACTTTTTTCATATCATGTGATTTTTTTCCTATTACTGAAATTTTTTGTGATTTTTATTTTTGTGACATTTTCTTATAATTACTTTTTTCTTTTAGTAACTTTTTTTAGTGACATTTATTTTCTTTTAATGACTTTTTCGTGTTTCATCCATTTCAAGATAAATGAAACATTTCTTCTCCTTCTTCTACATCTATCTGCTGTGTCCCTTCAGGACGTAGGCGATCATGACCTTTCACATCTCTCTATTCGTAGTGCCTTTCAATACGTTTTCTTCGGCGACCCCTTCACGACCTCACAAAAACCGTGAAACAACTGAAAATGTCCGTAAGAAAAGAAACGATACACTCGACAGATCTTTGCTAAAAGCAATTAAAACTGGTATAAATAAAACACTTGGTGTCCCATTCATCTCAAGCTATTACAATTCGTGAACAAATCACTGCCTACAAAACATGACAGTATTGTTATTGGTTGGCTGTTTTGTTTTTATGGCAAATCAACCTCGGCGAGTCATTTATTGCCAACTAAATTTTATTTATTTATTGCTGGTAGTACCTTTTTCTTTCAACAATTTATTGTTGTTTTTGTATAAGTTTTGTGTCTAGTAATACTTTTTTCTTTTTGAGTATCAAGGGCAAGGTCCCCAAGTCCTACTCTTGTTATTTAATCCATAACTGGAGAGAAAGGACGGATTAATATTTTTCCCAAAAGTACAAGTGCTTAAGTGAATGCAGCGTATTCGACCACGGCTCACCGATTCTCTTTACGACCTGATATCCACTGCACAACAACGCACATCGGTCACTAAACGCTTTCAGCACCTGATCTTCCCAAGCTGTCACCCATGTAAGTACTGCCAAGGCTCAACGTTGTTTCACTTCGGTGATCGACCGAGAACCGGTGTATTCAACGTAATAGACCGTAAGCCCGACAGTATTGTACTGACGGCGTTCATTTGGACACTGACATTTTTAAGATATCTACCTAGGATTTCTTGACAAAATCCAACAGAGAATCTGTCATGTGATCGATCCCAACACGGAAGCACAGACACAGTCACATTCTTACTGACCCAATGGAGCTTCCTTGTGTTTCTTCTACAAATACATTCACGGCTTCTGCTCCAATGAACTTAGTTCCCCGGTACCCACTATCTATTAATTTACTCAAGCCACCAGATTACCAACTAGGTTCCACTCTTTTACTGTGTACCCAATAAAATGTAAACGCAAATTCTATTCCAGCAGCTTCTTTTCTCGAACTTCCCGCCTGTGGAATTCCCTTCCGTTTACTTGCTTCTCCGACAGCTACAATCTCTAATAATTTAAATGTAAAGTCAATAGTCATCTCCTATCTCGTTGACTTGCATGCTCTCTCTCTCATGCTCCTTTCTCTATCCACTCCATTCTCTTCAGTATTCTCCTCTTACCAATTTTCTGGCACCCCCTATAACCTATTTCACTTTCTCATAATTTTACTCCTATGTACCCCCCCGCGAACCAGTGGCAGTATAATGCCTTGCTTGGGGCGATATGATAATAAAAAAATTGGAAACGATTATTAGAGAAACTTTGACAATACTAGCGTTTATGCAGACTTGTTGTTAATTGATTCTCAGGAGTTTGCATCGAAATTTATTTAGAAAATTATAATAGTATAAAAGTAATAGAGCTTACATTACTATAAAATGTTTGAGGCTACTTCTGCTAATTTTTTTTAAATTTGGCCTCAAATTTAGTTGTTTTGTATGTTAAATAAGAAAAAAATATTTGTCTATACTTCTGATATGAGGCAGTATTTACCTTGTTATATCGCATAAAACGAGAACAATATACACCAGTGATCAAAATAAAGTGTTCGATTCCAAATTCAATCACCTGAAGAAGGTCAAAGCATACAAAGGCCGAAACGTTGGAAAAATAGCAATAAAGATGAGGACAACAGTTTGAACAATGTAAATAATGAATATATATATATATATATATATATATATATATATATATATATATAGTTGTTTAAAAAAGTGAGATATAATTTTTATTAGATATTTTATTATGACAAATTTTGTTCATTTAGAAAATATATGATTAAATTTTGTTCTCGTCAAAATACCAGGCTTCATTACTGCAGTAAAATCTTTTGGCATACGTTGCAAAATTTCTCAAAGTATATGTTTCATAATTGATTCTATTCATTTTTCAATGATTCTAAGAGTTCTTTTGCCATTTATTTTTTCCACTCTTCAGTCAAGTTCACCCCATGCTATTTCTTGGGGTTACCTTAACTTTTTTTGAACTGTAGTGTACATAGATGAAGAATTGATAAAAACATGAACCTCAGTCCTAACATCAAAAGCGGAGTGAAAAACCTCAAAAATACAATCAAACATTGAAATAATATTTCTTGTGTTAATACCAAGAATAATATTGCCAATAATTCAAAGATTGAGGTGAATAATAATAATAATAATAATAATAATAATAATAATAATAATAACAACAGCAGCATGTAATATTAATAGGCTAAACAATAATGGGGTCTGGAAAATGTGAAGAAAGAATAAAGGAATTCCAAAAACGATCAAATTCCATAAATCCGATAGACATGATTCATGCTGGTGTTATTTTTATGGTGTGCCATATTTATTGGAAAATTTTGGGTTTTGTTTGTTTTCTTAGATTTTCTTTCATTTGACGTGTCATCCACCCCTTCTCTCTTATTTATTTTTTATCTCTATCTTTCTCTTCCTTTCTCCCTTACGCTTCCATATCTAACTCTCTTTTCACCCAAACTCTCTCTCAATCTCTCTCTCTCTAGCTCTTCCTTTCTTCATTTCTCCCATTTTAGCTCTCTTGTTTTCTTCAGCGCTCTCTCATTTTTCCATTTCTGTCTTTCTCTTTTTCTGTTCTCCTCCCTTTCTCTCACTCACTCACTCACTCACTCACTCACTCTCTCTCTCTCTCTCTCTTTCTCATCAATCCTTTCTCTTTCTCTTTTCGTTAGTGGTTGTATGGAGGATCTTTGAAAAGAACAGGTTTGAAAATATGACGATAAAATTTTTGCAAATGTCTGCAGAATTATATCAAAGGATATAAAAAATACTGCCCTATATTCCTTCCAATATCAATACTGCTACTAATACAACAACAACAACAACAACAACAACAAATAATAATAATAATAATAATAATAATAATAATAATAATAATAATAGTACTCTCTGATTCCGATCTAAATTGATTAGTTAATATGCGCATGTTTTATCTTGTGAACAAAACTTGGTAACGGCAGACACAGATTTACTTGTCAAATACTTAACCATAACCAGTTCGACATATCCACTAGATGCTGACAGAACGTGTATCTTCTATTTGCTGTGTCTCTTAGTCGTTAGCGATCGTGGCTATCCACAATTTCCTGTCTTTTGTAGATTTTGTCGTTTTGCTCTCTCTCCTAAACCCTATTCTTCCATCCATTTAAACAAGCCCGATAGAAAGTTTACGCGTTGTTCTCCTCTGTTCCTCTTGCCTTCAACATGTACTATGAGTTTTAAATTTTCCGAACCCGCTTCTGTATTATGTGGCATAAAAACTTCAACTCTTTGTTAAATGTTAGATATCAGTTAGTTAAGTGCCATACGTGATACACGCTTGGGTGATCATGTCTCGAAAGAGACATAATTGACTGGGCAGAAGATAATCCCACAGTAGGTTACCATTACTTTCTGCGGTAGACTGGTCGTCAGCCAAAGCTATAGAACCTTATCTGTCCTGTTATTTGACCCAGGGAAGTGACGGATTAATACCTTTCCAAGATATAAGTGTTCTTTTTGTTTCCATTTTTTTCGAAAACTTTGTCGTTGCTCACGCTTTCAGTCCACGGTATTCTCAGCATCCTTCTATAGAAACACATTTCTACCACCTCACGTTTCTTCTTCATCTGAAGCTGAAAGAAAGCATTCACTGCCATATAGGAGGACTGAGATTATATAACAGTTTTGTACTCTTTTCTTCATTTCTAACGAAATTTACATGGTCGTTATACCAAGCTTAGCTTCTGGAAGACAACTTTAGCTATCTAAATCTATCTTCTGATTTCGGTGTCGATTTTCCGTCCAATTTTAAATAAAATTTTTTCTACAAATATTTTCATGGCAATAGTTCTGATAGATTTTTTTCTGGTGCCTTGTCCACATGAATTTAAGAGTGTAACTAGACTGGTCTAACTCGGTCCAACCCTTTTACCGTTGAAATATTTTTTAATCGTTTCACTCCAAGCAAAGCGGTACCGCCACTGATGTCCGGTGGGGCTATATAAAAGTAAATGTTTAGACACGACGAATGAAGAGAAAGACCAACCAGTTACAGGGGATGTCAAAGAAAGGGCAAAAGAAGTATGGGAACACAGGTGTGAAGACTGTTGTGCAGGTAGAGACAAATGAAAAGAACAATATATACAGGGTGATGTAGCAAGAACTAAGGTCAAGGGGATAAGAGATGGGAATTGACATTGCATTTAACTTCCTGGTGGTTGTAGCCGTCAGGAAAGCAAGTATATGGAAAGGGGTTCCACAGGCGGGAAGTGCGAGGAAAGAAGCTGAATGTAACCGCCGAACAGTTTCCTTTCTTGCATTTCCCATCTGTAGAACTCCATTCCATTTACTTGCTTTCCTGATAGCTACAATCTCCAAGAATTTAAATGCGACGTAAACTCTCATCATCTATCTTCTTAAATCTCGTAAATCTTTTATCCTTTTATCAATAAACCCTGTACACAGTCTTTTCACTCACTGAAATTCCCTGCCTACTAGTGACGACCACACCTTGCTTGGGGTGAATTGGTTAAAACAAAATTGTTGTACTTGTTTTTCTTTGTTTTGTTTTTGTTTTTTTGTTTTGTTTTTTTTGTATCTACAAATGTGTAATTTCTATACTGGGCTCTTCCCTTTACCAACAGCCATGAATTCTGTCTTATTGCATTTGACGTTATTCCTTTCTACACGCTTTACTTTGCTACTTACTCTACGAGTTCCATGTATTGGATTAATATGACGGTTTTTTAAGATGAATAGAGGTGACTTGGGAGTCATATCTGGCTACAAGAGAATATACTCAGTCAAACAGGTTTTAATCGAAATCAATGTATTTCTAAATGGATCCAAGCTGCAAAATTGAGCGTTGCCTTTTTCAGAACTTGTCACTATTTTACCCATATTTAACTGTGATGTATGTACCTGATAGAAACTTATCGCACAAGATGTCATTTTTTCAGTCAGTAGAAATAACAAGGTTGGAATATGAAACAAACCTGTTTTATTTGATTCTAGATAAATCAATATCTAAGCAACAGAAAGTCAACCCAAATAATAAATATATGCTAATATAATTCTGTTTCTTCTCCTTAACTGGTATTTGTTGCTTCAAGACTTAGACGATCATGTTGTCTATAACGTCCTATGTTTATAGATCATGGCAATGTTTCTTCTTTCACTATCGTTCCAAATTCATGTTTCAACACACATTTACAAAAGCTCATTACGTAAGTGACTTGGGTTTAACTTCAGTCTCTGGTCTTGATGATAGACTTCATCTGGTAGCACGGTATCTGATCGAGACATTGAAAGTTTTGAGGAAAATGGAACTACTTCTTAATTGTTGATGTTTCCAGGTTCATACAGATCTACGTGGTACCACCAGTTAGGCTCCAACCTATGAGCAAATAATGAACCTCCAAAGAAAAATTTAACAGGTAATTTTTAAAATAAAATGGCTGACAATACATTTTATAGCAAAAAAAAACGATTAGTACAATACCAAAAACTTACATTTTTTAGTAAAGATATATATTTCATAATCTACAAAATGTATTTATGAAAATCATACCTTTACTTTAAAAGGATAAATTTGTGTTGAAAATATTTACATTTCGGCATTAAATAAGTCAGGAGAGGTTGATATACTGCTAAAAAAATCATCCAATTCTCGGTCTTCATTATATCCTCTGACTGTCAAACTCGCAAAGCCTTCTTTCCTCATTATTAGCCCAGAAAATTGCAACTTTTTTTTTCGAATTATATACAGAATTGTGCAAAGTAGGTGGACAGTCTAACTCACATTACCTTATTTCTAACAAGAAATGTGGGCTCTATATTATTCAAGAGCAGCCTGTGAGTCTCTTGATGAAACATTTCTTGAGAAATGAATTGACCGAAGAAATCTAATTGATTGGATAGCACATTCACCTGACTTGACCCCAATGAATCTCTTGTTTGGAGGAGTACTTCACAAGAAATTTCATAGTCGAAAACAAAGAAATGCTATGGATTTTAAAAATCACGTTAGAAATGCTTTCAAGAATTTAATAGACATAAAATCTTGTGCAAAACATTTTGTCGAAAAGTGAAGGTTAGACTTCAAAGTTGTGTAAATTGCGATGGGCAATACTGAGCACGTGATTTGACTAAATTTAAGCGCATTTCTATTATTTTACACAATATAATTCAACTGTCAATTTAATAATTGTTGTAATGAGTCCCTACCTGTAGATCCCGAATGAACTCTTCCCAACACTATATACACTACGCCTCTCAAGCTAGAAAAAGTCGATTTGCTACTAGTTCACTCCAAACCAGACTGACTGTAATACTGGCACCTTCCACATTTTGTATTGATATTTCTTGTTAATATATATCTTTTATTTCTACCCTTGTGGCCGTGCTTTTCTTTTTGGACCTTAACCTAGGCCATAACAATTGTGTTAGTAGATATAATTGTATATGCAATCTAAAAAAATGTAATTGTTTACTGTCTTCCTACTCTTGGGACCCCTGTTTGTCGTTGTTGTTTTCTCTTTCATGAAAAATAGACGTAATGATGATGTAAATAAAAACATGACACTTATATAACAAAACAAGATGGTTCACAAACAAAGGGAACAGTGTCAAGTCATTCTTCAGTTAATGTCTTGAAAGCATTTAATCAAAATCGTTGCTTGGAAGTAACAAAGTACTTTTACTAAAAATTAACATAGAGCATAGAATAATATATATAATAATAATAAAATTTGTTTTTTTTATTTAAAATTAATTTAATTGGAATTTAGACACAGAAATTCCAATATTTCGAGATTTTATCTCCTCATCAGGCAACGTTGACTCATTGGTGTAAAAGTGATTTACATTTGAATGTAAGAAACAATGTTTTTTTTTTTATATTTAAAGAGTAAATATGAAAGGAAAGTTATGATACCATCTCTTCTCTCCCCAGCTAATAATTAAATACATGTCACCCACTAAACACGAATTAGAAATGACAGAGTAAGGACACATCTTACACATGTCGACCGTGTAAAATCACCGAATTTAAAACAAGGCAACAACTATATCGATGGTCAAGACTAGTATAGAAACATCAGATATGGAGAGATTTCGAGAATCAATTCGTTCAACAAAAGCTGAATTTTTAAAAAATTCAATGAATGATGTCGCGTCTGTCTAAGTAGTCATACGTGATACACGCTTTGGGCGATCATGTCTCGAAAGAGACATGACTGACTGGGCAGAAGATCATCCCGCAGTAGGTTGCCATTGCATTCTGGGTAGACTGGTTGCAAGCCAAGGCTATAGAACCCAATTTGTCCTGCACTTTAACTCATAGCTGGAGGGAGAAGAGATAGATTATATTACATTATTTTATTAAATATAATTACTGGATGATTAATTTATTACTTTATAACAATAAAAAAACGATCCCCCACTTTATGCTCAGTACAAATTTTAATTATGTTTCTAACTATTATATTCAGTCAGTCTGTTAAGTCCCATACGTGATACACACTTTGGGCGATCTTGTCTCGAAAGAGACATGACTGGCTGGGCAGAAGATTATCCTGCAATAGGTTACGATTAGATTCTGCGGTAGACTGGTTGTCAGCCAAAGCTTTAGAACCCAATCTGTCCTATTATTTAACCCATAACTGGATGGAAGAGACTGATTAATACCTTTCTCAAGGGTATTTGTGCGTAAGTAAATGTGATTTCTTGTTCCGAGACGATAACCACAAAAAAAAAAAAAAAAAATCAAAACTGCAGGTCTTCTTTATTGCTATCTCAACAAATTTAAATGCAACGCCAATCGCTATCTTCTGTCACTAAAGTTTATATTCTTGTTTCAGTTAGTGCAAGCACGCCTCGGCAAAAAAAAAATATTTTCTTCGTGTAAACATGATATTAGTCTCGTTGACAAATAACGCATTGAAAGTTACCAGTTTTTGAAAACTAATTAAAAACTTCTAAAGGGACGAATAGCACAAACAACACGTGCTATTGCGTAATCAAATTAAAAACGCCAAGTCAACTCGAAGAAAATACGCATCTGAAAATGAAAAATTATTTTTAGTATTTGTCTTCATTTCTGAGATGAGGTAGTATTTACAGTAACCCTGCAAGTTACTTGTTCACCACTGCTGTAGCCTGGTATTGAACTCACGACTGTAAGAGTTGCAAGGTTAGATGGAGATAACTCCTGACTTCTAATCGAGGCTTTATGCAAGGAATGAGGATGATATACCCCAGTGATTGTAATAAAGGATCCCGTTGGAAATTCCTAGCCGAAGAAGACCGGAGCGTACAACGGCCGAAACGTCGTACAATTATCAACAAAGATGAAGACAATAGTCCGAATATTGTAAATACTGAAAATTATTTTTTTTGTAACTAAAAGAAATTGATATTTTGCCGCTGGTCAACCATCGTCCTGACATTCAACAACCCGATACTGTAAAAAAGTTACTTTCAAATGGTGTGCCGCGTCACACTGGCCCGCCTTGAGAGAATCGTAGCTGTGGCGCAAATAATTGTTAAAGATCATTACTTAAATTAATTTCGAATGAAATCTAAAGCACAATAAGAATACATATGAATATTAAAACCCTTTCAAATTGATTATACTAGTGTTCTATTTTTATAATATACCGGGTGTCCATAATGTTTGTGTGTACTTTAAAAAAATTATAACTTTATTTGTATTTGCGATAGAAATAATTTGTAAAAAGGATTATAAAGTAATAAATCTATATTTTTTATGGTTTTATTGAAATGTTAAGTAAGTTTCTACATGTCCTCCATCTTTAGCAATACAAGGGTAATACGATTTTGCAGTTCAAATTGTTTACTTATGTAAATATTGTTGCAAATTTTATCGACTCCCATTGGCATGGAACAGGCTTGCCCCCCAGAGAGTAAAACGCTACGCCTGCTTGGCCTCACACTCTCAGCGGACCTCAAGTGGAATGACTACGTCGAATCCATTGCAAAATACGCTGCTATGAAAGTCGGCTCTCTGTGCAGGGCCCGGAAATTCTTTCCGTCTGAATCTATCCTGCACATATATAGATCTACCATACGCTGGAGCATTGAATACTGCTGCCACATCTGGTCGGGTTCCCTGTTATTCTCCTCGGGGTTCTTGACAAAACAGCGGAGAATCTGTAATGTGATCATTACCGACTTAGCTGACCGCCTGCAGTCACTCTCTCACCGGCGTGACGTGGCTTACCTCTGCCTCTTCTATAAATACTTTCACGGCTTCTGCTCTGATGAACTTAAATCACTGGTGCCCCCTAGGTGTGAATTTACACGAGATACTAGATTGGCAACTAGGTCCCACCCTTTTAAAGTGAAACCGATGAAATGTAACCGCAATTTCTACTCCAGCAGCTTCTTTTCTCGCACTTCCCGCCTGTGGAATTCCCATCCGCATGATTGCTTCCCCGACGGCTACAACCTCCAGGAGTGTAAATGTAAAGTCAATAGACACACTAACTCGCACCCATTCTCTCCAACACTCTCCCTATGTACATCCTAACTCGTCTATCACCCTCCTCCTGAATTTCCTATAACCAATCGCTCTATGTAACCCCCTGTGCTATAGTTGCAGTGGAATGCTTGGTGTGATATGATTAAACAAAAAAAAAACTTAAAGCTAGGTACATTAAGCTTTAAAACATTTTTTACAGATTATTTCTATCACAAATAGAAATAAAGTTATAATTTTTAAAATACACAGGGACTTTATGGGCACCCTGTATAAATGAGCACCCTGTACATTGTCGTCGGCCCCCGCACGGATTTGAGCATCTAGATTGCCATCCCTTCTCTCTATTCTCTTTCATTCCTAGTTGGTTGCGAGAATTTGATTTTGGTAGACACCTCTGAGCGTCGGAGAAGCCCACGAACTTGGACAGAAATGCATCCCGCGTGGCTCGAAAATGTCTAAGACAGGCCAGACCTGGCAAACCTGGATGCATCGAACTGACAGACACCTGATCCGTCATCAATAATCGTACACAGCATATATAAAAAGCATAATACATAAAATATTATAAAACGCGTGCTTTTCTGTAATAGACAATATTAAAAACAAAAATCGATCACGTCTAGAATCCTTGGAAGAAATATATGAGAATATGCTTGTCAGAAATCCAATTTGTAAAGAGGATATTCTATAAAAAACAAGCTCAGATATTTCATGTGAAATTTTTATTGACAGAAAAATAAATAATGAATCCGCCATAAAAGTATACGCATGTCAGAGAAGAAAAAAATGTCTTTCGTATTTTTTATCAAATTGCAATATCATTATTTACTATAGTAAGTTAATTTATCGATAGATGGCATTAAATTGGCGGCCTTTCGAGAAGAAATTGAAAATGCATGTGCAGTAATATCACTGTCCAGTTGGAAGCTAAAGGCCACCGTTTTGAGCATATCTTGTGATTGTAAAGTCCAAAGGTAACTTGGATTAATCATGTGGTGTCTGAATTACACAAGTTTTACGTTATTTTAATAGTGTTTACATTTTTAGCAGACTGTTTAAGTGTTTTTCAGAAATTTAAATATAATCTTAAAATTTGTTGTATCGTCGAAGTGAATGATACACAGAGAAGAATGTGCTTAATATATTCATTATTCATTCGGTGCTAATGGATATAGAGAAAAATACAGAACAATAAGTCACAAACAATTAACAGACAAAACTTACGAGTAAAAGAGAGAAGGGATTTAGATAGTAAATAGACGACGAAGTAAATCAGTACGAATATTAATCTACTTGTCTCAACTTATTAACAACGACCCTTTAAATACATACTCGTAGACCCTTACAGGCTATGAGTCAGTTCTATTAGAATGCTGAAGGGGTTCTAGCTACTCTACAACAAAATTAAAATGTGGTAATAAATAATTCATAAAAATAGCCTTCTTTTTCTACACTTTTTAATCATCATAATTTAAGTACGACACTAAAGTTTAACTTTAGCCTCATGGATGCCGAGAAATGAAAAAGTTTGAAAAACACTGCCTCAAAATATACTGAAGCTAAGGAAGAATTTATTCCGTGTAGTGCTTATTGTTATACAACTCTCCTTTCTCTCCATAAAAAAAAGAACTTTGTTGACTGACAAACGTTTTGGGCAAATTTTTAAATATCGACGAATATATCGATTTAAATGCATACTCGTAGTCTCTTTCAGGCTATGAGTCAGTTCTATTAGAATGCTGAAGGGGTTCTAGCTACTCTACAACAAAATTAAAACGTGGTAATAAATAATTCATAAAAATAGACTTCTTTTTCTACACTTTTTAATCAACATAATTTAAGTATGACGCTGAAGCTTAACTTTAGCCTCATGGATACAGAGAAATGAAAAAAGTTTGAAAAACATTGCCTCAAAATATACTGAAGCTAAGGAAGAAGTTATTCCTTGTAGTGCTTGTTGTAATACAACTCTCCTTTCTCTCCATAAAAACTTTGTTGACTGACAAACGTTTTGGGTAAACTTTTAAATATAGACGAATATATCGCTTAAAATATAGAATATTTCTTTTATCTATATTTTGGACAATTTATTTGAAAATCACATATGATTACTGGATACAAATCTTAAATGATTCCTGCATATAACTGAAACACACAACTAGAATTACACAAAATTGCTGAAAACAAACTTTGATAAAAAAAAAGACCAAAGCAAGTTTTGCGAGTCTGTGTGAAAAGATTTAGTAACCAATGAAAAGAGAGCAATTTACAGAAAACAACAAACGAAACTTTATGACTTGTATCATGTTTCATATTACCTAAAAAATACGCTTGCGATCTGATCCAACGATATGTTGTGAGTTGACGTCTTAATTGACGTTTCTCGATCAGTCATTCAGAGAAGTACGAAGGAGACAGAGAACATTCAACCAACTATGATGTAGCAAGAGAAATTTTACACATCTGAACCTGATCCAATGACTTGACGATGCACATACGAACTCCTTTAAATTCTCGGCGTCAACAAAAAGAAGAAAGCAATAACAATAAGACTCTTCAGCTGACTCGATAATTAAAATTAATCTCGATAAGTTCATCGTTTCTTTTATCGCTTTTTATCCCTCTTCATTTTCTCGCCGTCAGCAAACAGAATGGAAAAAAACGAGGGCTTTAATACGACTCAGTTAATACACACTGCGATACCGACTGTCTGTTTTCCAAACAAATCCCAATTTGCTTAAAGAAACTGAATCATTTGAACTTTGGAAGCAATTTACTACCCTATAAAACAGGTTATAAAATATACAAATTATTATTTACCTGTATATATAAAATGTATGTGCGTAGTGGTACAGTGGATATCGACTCGGAACGAGAAACCGGGGAGCTGAGTTCGAATTCCAGTTGAATCCATTGTATTCACTTACGCGCAAATACCCTTGGGAAAGGTATTAATCCGTCTCTTCCTTCTAGTTATGGGTCAAATAGCAGGACAGATTGGGTTTTATAGCCTTGGTTGGCAACCAGTCTACCGCAGAAAGCAATGGCAACTTACTGCGGGATAATCTTCTGCCCAGTCAGTCATGTCTCTTTCGAGGCATGATCGCGCAAGCGTGTATCACGTATGGCACTTAACTGACTGACTGATATATGATTCTTTCTATTTTTCTACAAACATTTCTTATAGTGTTTTTTTTTTATTTGTGTAGAATGTTGTAAACAGGAAACCTCGCATTAAATTATCATTTTAATTCGGGTATTCTGCACAAGGCCATAAAAATAATTAATAGTATGATGACTCAACTATCGTTTGCTTTCCAATTCGGACCTTTACTAAAGAGGTTGTGCGTTGTGGTGCAGTGGATATCGACTCGGAACGAAAAATCGGAGTGCCGAGTTCGAATTCCAGTTTAATTCCTTGCATTCACTTACGCACAAATACCCTCGGGAAAAGGTATTAATCCGTCTCTTCTCTCCAGTTATGGGTTACATAATAGAACAGATTGGATTGTATAGCCTTGGCTGGCAATCAGTCTACCACAGAATTCAATGGCAACCAACTGCGGGATAATCTTTTGCCCAGTCAGTAATATCTCTTTCAAGATATGATCGCCCAAAACGTGTATCACGTATGGCACTTAACTGACTGACTGACTGACTGACTAAAGAACATTAAACCTAATCGATATGTTGAGTCAAAATAGGCAGTCTAAATACAGACATTCTTATCGAGATTGTAGAAATTCAGCACATTGTCAAGTGGATAAAGTGCTGCTTAGACAATCATTGTGGTTTTCGGTATTTTTTATTCACTGGGCCATGTGTCTTTGAGGATATTAGGATATGAATTTCTGAAAGTTATAGACCTAATGTCTCAGCAATAATTTTGCCAGAGCTCATATTAAACTCTTGTTTGTAATTGTTTTTTCCTAGCACTTCGTATTACTGATTCTCATACTCTATTAATTTCTATACTGGGCCGGACGAAGATTGAAACATACAACGGCCGAAACGTCATGAATTTGACAACAAAGATGAGGACAACAATCCGAATAATGTAAATACGTTACTCTGTATTCCGGAAAACACAAGTGAACAGTCCACCCCAGTCGTTAAAATTCGAAGTAGGTTGCCTCACGCAAACTCCTTCTTCTATACGTGCCGTGTCTCTTTAAGACGTAAGCGATCATGGATTTCCACTTGGCTATGTCTTTTGTCATTCTCAGTATTTTTCCTCTTGGAATCTCTTCTAAAACCCGCTCCGCCATCCATTTGCTCAGACCAAACAAGTACGTCTTGCGCTGATTTCCCCTGTCTCTCCTTATATTTATTCGACCTGTGAATATTGAATTATCCAGGACGTCCTGCCTCATTACATGTCCTAGTCAGGTCATTTGTCTCTTCCTGATATTAAGTATGAGTTCTCTTCTCGTTTACATCCTTTCCAACACCTCAACTTTGCACAGGTGCTCCGTTTTATTGTATCCTCAGTATCCTTCTGTAAAACCGCATTTCTGCTGCCTCAACCCTTCCTTAACCCTTGATGAGATCTTCCAACATTCACTTTCATACAGATATCACACAGCAGTCCAGAACTCTTTTCTTTGTTTCTAATGTGATTTTCATTCTTTCAGTACTTTGGTTAGCTTCTGAAATGTATATTTCGATCCCCACGTCGCACATTCTGTCAAAACACGTCCGAACATTGACATTGACATACATATATATAAGTGTAAAAGATGTACGATTAAGCAGGTTCAAATAGAAAATCAGGTAATAATCATAATTTCTTACATAATACTAATCCATGAGATATGTTTGAATAAAATAACCTTTCAAAGTATACTAGAACATTTACATTACTTCTCACCAGACTTATTCAGCTTTTAGTGCGAGGTGATCTTCGGTGAATTAGATGCTTTTTTCAACGATATTCTACTCTAAATCTGTAACGCCACATATAATGGAGAAGACATGAAAAGATGGACATAAGGCGGTGTACATTCTTTCCCGAATAAAGATTTAGGATCCGCAAAAAAGACACAAAGAAATCTCTCTCACTTCAATTGCAGCAAAAATGTATAACTTAATGCTTCTCAACAGAATAAAACCGGAAGTATAAAAGATATTCCGAAAAGATCAAAATATCTTTCGAAAATATTAAATAAACTGAATATTCAGGATGTGTCCAACAGCGCATTATTGAGGGCATCAAGACAAAGAATTTACTTTTTGTTGATTTTTCTAAAGATTTCGATTCTATATATAGGCTAAAAATTAAGAACATCCTTTTAGTATATGTTATTCCCTACAGAATTATTTATGGTCATAATGATGTTTTTAAAAAATCATATAATTTAAAGCTTATAAATCTTTATATAGACCTGCAGGCGGAGACATTAGCTTCTTTGACATCAAAGCAGTGTCCTCCAGAGTGACATACTTGCACCATTTCTCTTTGTTATCACACTTGCTACGTATTGAGAACTTTCCTCAACAAATATCATCAACTAACTTTTATTTTATCACTAAGACTCTAATTTCGATATTCTACAAAAATGTTGACAGATATTGAATTTGCATATGACATAGTCATCACTATACACACCATTAAGAATACAACAATACATTTAGAAATTTCTGGCACTGATCTTGGACTTTAGATTGAATTCACATTTGAATGTGAATTCAATCAGCAAGACTCAATACTGTCTTAGGTGACTCAATAAAATTTGTCAAATCTTTTACATACATAGGAAGCGAGGTAAGTTCTAATGAAAATGATGTAAAAATACACATATCTAAAACTTGAGTTGCCTTGAATAAAATGGATGTAATCTGGAAATATGATCTATCAGACAACCTCATACAAATATGGTTTCGAGCCCAAGTTTTAACGTATGGGACCAGTTCTTCTTCTTCTTCTTCTTCTTCTTCTTCTTCTTCTTCTTCTTCTTCTTCTTCTATGAGCCCTGTCCCTTCAGGACGTAGGCGATCATGGTTTTCCACGTCTCCCTATCCCTTGTGGCTCTTAGTATGTTTGAGCCTGTTGCTCCTGGCAGCCCCCGTTCCGTCATCCACCTGATCAGACCCTGCAAATATGTTATCCGCTGCCTTCCTCTGTCTCTCCTTTTTCTATCTGAACAGTCAGTATCAGGTTCTCCAGAATCTCTTTCCTCATTGCATGTTCCAGGAACTTCAGTTATCTCTTCCTGATGCTCAGCATCAATTTCCTTTTTGTTGCCATTCTTTCCAACACCACATCGTTGCTTCCATGCTCAGTCCACGATATCCGTAGCATCCTTCTGTAGAACCACATTTCGGCCGCTTCCAGTTTTGTCCTCATTTTCGATGATATTGTCCAGCATTCACTGCCGTATTGAAGAACTGACATCACGTAGCAGTCTAGCACTCTTTTTTTCGTTTCTATTGAGATTTTCCTGTGTGTTAGTATTTTGCTCATCCTCTGGAACGCGTCCTTTGCCATGCCAATTCGCCTTCGGATCTCCGTGTCGCACTTTCCATCTTCTGTTAGAACACTTCCTAGGTACTTAAATTTTTTACTTGCTTGATTCTGTTATCCCCCACCTTTATTTGGCATTTTGGGTTGTATCTTTTGCTGATGACCATGCACTTAGTTTTCTTAAAGTTTATTTGTAGTCCCTTATTGTCACTCTCCACTGCTACTTTCTGTATGATGTCTTGTAGTTTCCTTTCCGTGTCCGCAATCAGCACTGTATCGTCCGCATACCTTATGTTGTTCAGTTTGTGGCCTCCAATAAGAAATCCTGGCGTGTCATCTAGGGTCCTCAAAATATTCTCGCTGTATAGGTGAAAAGACACATCCTTGTCTTACGCCTTTTTCTATCTTTGTGTATCTACTGAGGTCGTTACCGTATACAGGCTGATTGCTGCCAGTAGAGATTCTTCATTATTCTTATGTCTTTCCCGAAAATGTCGAGGGACCAGTACATGGACATTAACTAAAACCTAGGCCCTAAGCTTTTTCGAACGTTGTAGAATTGTGCTACAGAATGAGAAATGATTGTACCAAATAATAGAAACTTGAGGGATCTCAGAAGCATCAACATATAAAATATATGTTTCAGGTAGCTCGAAGAGAAACTAATAATATAATCCTGACGTTGACATTCCCCACTACTTCAAAGAAAAGGTTAGGAAGGAAACTGTCATCAATACTGAAATAAGCGATAAGAGCTACTAGACTTGAGAAACCTATTTTCTATAAAAACTATTTTAAATGAATGCTTATTTAAATGTCAAACGATATTAGTACAAGCTGATCCGTCAATGAATGTTCAGTGTTTTCTAATAAAGAAATGGCGAATATTCTAATTATTCATATTATATAAAATCTTATTTCTTATTTTTTTTATCGTATCACCCCAAACTAGGCGGTAACGCCACTGATGTGCAGGGGGCTACATAAGAGTAAAAAGTTTAGGGGGCTACATAAGAGTAAAAAGATTAAAAGGAGAGAGTGACGAGACTGGAGAGAAAGACGAACTAGTTAGAAAGGAGCAAGAGAAGGATGGGAATACAAGTGTGATGACAGTTGCAAAGGTGGAGAGAAAGGAAAGGATATACAGGGTGGTGTAGAAAGAACTAAAGTCAAATGGTTAAGAGATAAGTATTGACATTGCATTTAAATTCCTGGAGGTTGTAGCCGTCGGGAAAGCAAGAATATGGGAGCGAGTTCCACAGGCGGGAAGTACGAGAAGCTGCAGGAGTAGAATTGTCGTCTGTATTTGGTTGATCTAACTGTGAATGGGTGAGACTCAGTTGCCAGTTATAATCGTTTTTTTGTTTTTGTTTTTGTTAGCATCTACAGTTTGTAACCGGTATTTTAAAACTTTTTCTTTTGCTGGCAACTGTACATTCTGTCTTTTCAAATTACACATAAATATTCTTTTTTCCAGCTTTCCTTTAATGCTTTGCTTTAATACGGCGTTATGCAGTTTTCATTTTATGCCGGTCATCAACACAGTGAGACCTGCGTATTTTGTATTATTAAAATTTTGGAAGGTATATTTTTTATACAAGTATGTCTTCGGATTTCGGTTTTATATTTTCATTCATCTGTTAAAATATGATCCAATTTAAAGTTATATATTAAGTATATTTTGGTTGAAATGTTATTCGGTTTCTTAAAAATCCGTGTAAAATCATTTGATGTCACAGTAATGACGACGAGAATTAATTTTTTTCCTAGAAATATTTCGAAAGTATTCACTTCAATGAAATATATTGAGTTATTCTAATTTATTCATCTTTGAAATGAAATAAGCTAAAATTCAAAAACGTTAAATTTCAATGTTTATTTGATATTGCCATTTTTTAAATTTAATTTAATATCAGTGATCGTCTTTTTCTATATTTCAGTTTTATTTAGGTTTATAATTTAATTCTAATTCAGATCAACGTTATTTAATTTACATTTTATACTCTTCATGATTTACAGTTGAAAGAAACTACTGCATCCAAGCACTACGATTTCAGTAATATTCAGATAAGCTATTTTTTAAAAAGGATTATTTTGGAAATGTGGTGAAAATTGAAATTTTGGAATATGATTTTGAGTTTCTCGCTAATATAATAAGTGGTAAAAACTAAAATATACAAGAAATTCTTAAATAAAAAAAGTTCAATAGGTAAATTAAAAACAACTGTAAAGGAAAAAAATCAAAATAAAGAAAGAGTAAAACGCCAAAAGAAAGAAAGAAAGAAAGAAAGAAAGAAAAAAGAGAAAGAAATTTAATAAAAAAGAAAACGTGTAAGAAGAATAAATGAGATTCAGAAAAAAAGAAAAACATTATGAAAAGAGAAAAAAGAATGAAATGATTTAAAAAAGAAAGAAAGAAAGAAAGAAAGAAAGAAAAAAGAGAAAGAAATTTAATAAAAAAGAAAACGTGTAAGAAGAATAAATGAGATTCAGAAAAAAAAGAAAAACATTATGAAAAGAGAAAAAAGAATGAAATGATTTAAAAAAGAACGAAAGAAAGAAAGAAAGAAAGAAAGAAAGAAAGAAAGAAAAAAGAGAAAGAAATTTAATAAAAAAGAAAACGTGTAAGAAGAATAAATGAGATTCAGAAAAAAAAGAAAAACATTATGAAAAGAGAAAAAAGAATGAAATGATTTAAAAAAGAACGAAAGAAAGAAAGAAAGAAAAAAAGAATTAAAGAAAGAAAGAAAAAAGAGAAAGAAATTTAATAAAAAAGAAAACGTGTAAGAAGAATAAATGAGATTCAGAAAAAAAAGAAAAACATTATGAAAAGAGAAAAAAGAATGAAATGATTTAAAAAAGAACGAAAGAAAGAAAGAAAGAAAAAAAGAATTAAAGAAAGAAAGAAAAAAGAGAAAGAAATTTAATAAAAAAGAAAACGTGTAAGAAGAATAAATGAGATTCAGAAAAAAAGAAAAACATTATGAAGAGAGAAAAAAGAATGAAATGATTTAAAAAAGAAAGAAAGAAAGAAAGAAAGAATGCAGGAAGAAAGAAGAAGGAATCTTAGTGTAAAAAGAAAATAATAATTCAAGAAAGAAGAATAAAAGAATACGAAGAAAGAGAAAAGGAAAAAAAAGGAACTTAGAAGGAAGAGAGAATACAAAATCAAGAAGACTAAGAGAATCAGAAGAAAGAAAAAAGAAAGAAAGAAATTAAAAAGGAAAGAATGAAGGAATGAAAGAAAGAAAAATTATTCTGAAGAGAGAATAGAAAGATAAAATAAAAGAAGTTCAGTGACAAGAAAGAAGGAAAAAAGAAAGATAAAGGAAAAGAGAACTTAACAAAAAAAAATGAATAAAACAGGTTCTGAAAGAAAAAAGAAAAGTACTTAGAATAAAGAGAGATAAAAAATCGAGAATGAGAAAAGAACAAGAAAAAAGAAAGAAAGAAAAAAAGAAAGAAAGAGAGAAAAAAAGAAAATTATTGCGAAGAGAGACTAAAAGAAAAAGTAAAAGAATATAAGAAATTCAGGGAAAAGAAAGAAAGAAAGAAAGAAAGAAAGAAAGAAAGAAAAAGGAAATGGAATCTTAGTAGACAAAAGAATAAAAAGGTTCAGAAAAAAAGAAGACAAACTACTTAGAATAAAGAGAAAATAAAAATCAAGAAAAATAAGATATTAAGAAAGAAAGAAAGAAAGAAAGAAAGAAAATTAGTTTGAAATGAGAATAGAAAGAAAAAAGAGTAGATAAAGGAAAAAGAAAGAAAGAATAGAAAAATCAAGTCAAGAGCAATGAATTCTTCTGACTTGATCTCAAGAAGAATCAGAAGAAAGAAAAAAGAAAAAGTTTGAAAAAAATAAAGAGAGGATGAAAGGTAAATAAAAAAAGCATAAAAATGAAAAAATTAAATACAAAGTAAAACAGAGGGAAGAAAAAATAAGAATAGAAAAATAAATAATGAAAGAAAATATAGCATTTTTAGAAGTGAAACAAAGGAAAAACAACAAAAGTATGAAAGAATAGCAGCAAAAATGAAAGCAAAAGGAAATGAGAAAGAAAGAAAAACTGAACGAATGAACGGAGAGTAGAAATGAAAAAAAAACATTGCAATAAATGACTAAACTCGAAGAAAGGAGAGAATTAATGAAAATTAGTATGGTCATCAGTAAACAGAGGAGCCCAAAATGCCAATTGCTGGTTCTTCTTCTTCTTCTTCTTCTTCTTCTTCTTCTTCTTCTTCTTCTTCTTCTATGTGCCCTGTCCCTTCGGGATGTAGGCGATCATGGTTCTCCACGTCTCCCTATCCCTTGTGGCTCTTAGTATGTTTGCTCCTGTTAGACCTCGCAACCCCCGTTCCGTCATCCACCTGATCAGACCCTGAAAATATGTTATCCGCTGCCTTACTCTGTCTCTCTTTCCTTCTATCTGGCCAGTCAGTAGGTTGGGGATACTAAAATAAAGCCGGGACAAAAATGTGAGAACCTGGGAAGTCTTCTAACTGAAGACGGATAGTGCGACACTGAGATCCGAAGGCGAATTGGCATGACGAAGGACGCATTCCAGGCGCTAAGTAGAGTATTATAAGACTGGAAAATTTCTTTAGAAACAAAGAAGAGAATAATAGATTGCTATGTGATGTCTGTATGGCAGTGAATGCTACACAATATCATCAATGGTGAAGGAAAAACTTGAAACAACTGAAATATGGTTCTACAGAAGGATGCTGCGGATATCATTGGTCGAGCAAGTGAGCAATAATGAGGTTTTTTCGAAAGGATAGAGACGAAAAGGAAATTAATACTTAGCATCAAGAAAAGACAGCTAAAATTCCTGAGACATGTGATGACGAAGGAAGGTTTAGAGAATCTTATATTCACAGGTCAGATACAGGGAAAGAAAAACAGGGGAAAAAAGCGGATAACATATTTAACGGGCCTGAACAGGTGGATTACAGAGTTGAGTTTGGGTGGAGTAACAGGAGAAAGCTTGCTGAGAGCCACCAGGGATAAGGAGACGCGGAAGACATGATCGCTTAAAGAGACATGGCACATAGAAGAGAAAGAATAATACTCTGGGCACCAGTGGCGGTCCTGCTTTGTTTAAAGGTGAAATGGTTATAAAGAAAAACAAATTTTGGATGTGCGAGTGATTTAATGGATAATGGCACCGACTTGTTATTCGAAGAGGCGAGTTTTAATTTCTCATCGACGTGATGTGGTTTACCTCTTGCTTTTCTGCAAATATTTTCATAGTAACTGTTCTGACGAACTTTTAACTCTTGTTTAAATACGACATGTGGATGTGCGTTGTGGTACAGTGGATATCGGCTCGGAACGTAGAAGCCGGGGATACGAGTTCAAATTCCAGTTGAATTCTTTGGATTCACTGACGCGCAAATACCCTTGGGAAAGGTATTAATCCGTCTCTTCTTTCCAGTTATGGGTTCAATAGCAGGAAAGATTGGGTTCTATAGCCTTGGTCGGCAACCAGACTACCACAGAAAGCAATGGCAACCTACAGCGGGATAATCTTCTGCCCAGTCAGTCATGTCGCTTTCGAGACATGATCGCCCATGCGTGTATCACCTATGGCACTTAACTGACTGACTGACTTATTCTTGCTACCAGATTGGCATCAAGATCCCACCTTTTTACCGTCTAAATAATTAAATATAACCGCCTATTCTTCCCTAAAATTTTATTTTCTAGCACTTCCCGTCTGTGGAACTTCCTTTCGTTTACTTGCTTCCATGATAGCTACAATGTATAAAAAGATTAAATGCCATCTTTTACCTCATTGATTCCCAACCTTTTCTTATCATTTCTTCGAGATCATCTGTATCTTGTGTGCCTCTCATTATAAAACCCTCGGTACCAG
This sequence comes from Ascarosepion bandense, assembly GCA_037127315.1. Lineage (NCBI taxonomy): Eukaryota > Metazoa > Mollusca > Cephalopoda > Sepiida > Sepiidae > Ascarosepion > Ascarosepion bandense. The sequence continues at coordinate 836,282 of JBBBDQ010029610.1, forward strand.
TACCGGTCTTGCTTTGGTTGGGGTAAAATTATTAAAAAGATATAAATTTAGTTTCAGTAAATCAGTGGAAATGGATATTTTATCTTTCAAATTAATAACTAAAGTAGACCATTATCACATTTGTAGTACGATAACATATGAAAATCTTCACCGAAAATTTGCTTTAAATCAGCAAAAATTTAAACTCCACAAACGATCACAAAATCTCAAATCCATAAAAAAATGAAATGTCGCGCGTGTGGTGAGACATCCGGTGTATTATACAGTTACACATTTTAAAACGGAAGGAAACAGTAAACACATATTTCTACGCCTAGCAGGTGTCGCGTATGCATATATGTTTAGCCGAGAATTCCCTGCACACCTCAGCAGAAAAATGAGTTCTCTCCGCCATGACAACGCAGACAGCAAGAACTACACATGAAAAACTATTGGAACTCAGTTGGTCGGTTTTAATTTACCAGCCATATTCACATTACCAACAGCTTAATAAATCTTTCTATCACTACAACAGCCTTTCATGAGGAAAACTATTTTTCTGATAAAAAAATATATTCAATAAATTGTCGAAAACATTTTTCAAATCAAATCCTACAGAATTTTATTTTATAGTTAAGAATGACTTGCATGTTATGTTGCAACGTGTTATCGCAAATAATGGTGAATTAAATGTTAAATTGTAAAATAAAATTGAATTAAATGGGGATTAAATTTTAAATAAATTGAATTAAATGTTAATTGCAAATTATTTTTGGAGAATAGCATTGATAAACATGAACGAAATTATATATTACTCAAACTAATAAACTTTTCTTCTTTTTCTATGTGCCCTGTCCTTTTAGGACGTAGGTGATCATGGCTTTCAACGTCTCTCTATCCCTGGTGTCGCCTAATACGTTTTCTCCTGTTACAAAACACAACCCTCGTTCTGTCATCCACCTGCTCAGGCCTTTCATATATGTTATCCGCTGCCTTCATCTGTCTCTTTTTCCTTCTATCTGGCCTGTCAGTATCAGGTTCTCCCATCCCTTCTTCCCTATTACATGTCCCAGGAACTCCAGTTGTCTCTTCCTGTTCGTTTCCATTCTTTCCAAGACCTCAGCATTTGCTCACATGCTCGGTCCATGATATCCGCAGCATCCTTCTGTAGAGTCACATTTCTGCTGATTCAAGTTTTTCCTTCATCTTCGATGATATTCTTCAACATTCACTGCCGTATTGAAGAACTGACGCTCTTCTTTGTTTCTAGTGATATTTTTCAGTGTCTTAGTACTTTACTCAGCTTATGGAACGCGTCCTTTGCTATGCCATTTCGCCTTTGAATCTTTGTGTCGCACTTTTCATCTCTTGTTAGAACACTTCCTAGGTATTTAAATTTTTGTACTTGCTTGATTCGGATATCCCCCACCTGTATTTGGCATTTTGGGTTGCTCTTTTAACTGATGACTATGCATTCAGTTTTCTTGCAGTTTATTTGTAGTCCTTTTTGTCACTCTCTTCAGTTACCTTCTGTAGGAAGTGCCAAGCTTAATTAAAACGGACCCAAATACATTAGAAAACGTTCACGGCTTAGCCAGATTCCGCAAAATTGACACAACGTTCAAATTTCATTTAGAAGCGTTATTTATCGGACAGGTAATTTTTTATATTTGGAAAGAGGAAAACTTTTTCATGTCAATTATTTAAGTGCGTCAAAGATAACGAATATAATCATAATTTAATCCATACCATTAATCCATATTTAATAGTAATATGTCTCCCCACCTTCCCAGCAATGGCGCCGCTACGTTGAGCTCGTGAAAAGGCAGTTCTGAAACAACCACTAAATAAGTTAATACAATTATATGAACTATGATATATCCCGGCGCATGAATACTTTAATCTGGATATTCGCTAAAAATTGAAGGAAAGATATTTGTGAATTTGACAAAGGTAGTCAGACAGTTAAGTGCCATAGATGATACACAACTGGGTGATCATATCTTGAAAGAAACATGATCCGCTGAACCATTACAGAATTAGAATAGTCCTAAACACCACGCTATGTTGGGCGTCCAAGAATGTTCGATCCCATGTAAATACCAGTATATAGATAGTCGATTTTAATCCTGTTTTAAACACATTAAATTTGGATGATTAGCGCTAGACATTCATCATGTCCATTTTTATATGATCTAGTGAAACGTCCATGAAACGATTGACATCATTATCCGTGATGTATACAATCATGCTACTCTACCATCAATCAATATTAAACCCACTATATTAAAGAACTATTATTAACATGCAGCACACAAGTACCCTTTCACGATCCTTTGGGAAATATTTATACTCAAATAAATGGTATTGCGATGGGATCTCCTTTAGGTCCTCTCTTTTCTAATTATTAGAAAATAAAATAATTAATGACAACAATAAACCCTCTATATATCTAAGACACATAGATGACATCTTCGTTTTAACTCAGAATATCGATCAAATTACACATCTTAAAAACAAATTTGAAAGTCACTCCTTCCTCAAATTTACATTAGAACTTAATATTAATAGCAAAATCCCATTCCTTGATGTATTCATTGATTCTAGCACATATAGATTTACTACTTCTCTATATAGGAAACCAACGAGCATAAACTCGTGTCTTCTTAATTATAATAGTGAATGCCCTCAACGATATAAGTTAGCTGTTACAAAAACCTTAATTCAACGCACACAAAAGATATCTTCTTCCAAATCTATATTTTATAAAGAATTACACAACATTAAGCAAACACTTGTCAATAATGGATTTCCTAACTCCGTTATTGATCAACAAATTAAAATGTATCTCAACAAAGTTAACAATAGCTCTAACAATATTGATAATATTAATAATAATGGTTTACATCAAAATAAACATAACACTATTAAGTTATACTATTGCAACCAAATACGTAATAATTACAAACAAAATGAAAAAACTCTCAAAAACATAATACGTAGAAAAGTTAAACAAGTGGAAAGTAATAATCAAATTAAACTCATTACATATTATAAAAAATTCAAAACAATTGACCTCATAGTCTCTAATAACATATTACATTGCATTTGAATACATGGTTCTGTTGTCACGCGGTGTGATGTCATAGAACCGCATTGCAAATTTGCGAACTGCGTTTGTTATTTTTGGTAACTATTGACGTTGTCTAGCGGAATTTTATGTCAACACAAAATAAAATCGTCAGTGATGGTGGATGTGATTGTGTTACCGTCTTGGTGACCTCTCTGAAGATGGTTTATGTGAGCCGAAAGCTTAGAAACAAATTAATAAAAAATTATCCAAATGTTGGAAAATCTTTGTGTTTAATTTCAACTGAAATTAAAGCCAAAATACGACGTTTAGAACGGTTCATGATTAAACATAATAGATATTCATTGTCTCCTATATTTAACAGTATATGCTTAGAAAATTGTATATGATCCTAGATATTAGCCTGTTCTTTGTATTTTTCCTTCCGAAACTCGTTCCGTAATTTTGGTGTCCCCTGCTTTTTTGAGTATGAGATTACTGAGCCGTTTGATTCTTACTGTTGGTTCAATGACGTGGACTCTGTGTCAGAGATGCATTTCTTTGATTCTCTCTTTTAATGATGTTCTTTTTCTTTGAACATTATTCATTCTCAACCCCGAAAAGAAAAGTTCAACGACAGAATTATCTAAAAAGAAACCACGCAACAAAGAGAACTTGATAAATGCAAATAGAAAAAGCAATGTTAGGTTGAATAATTCTCTAGATAAATTTATAAGAATACGAGCAGTATAGCCCGGCGTTGCTCCGGTGTAATTAAAGCTTTAAAACTAATCCATGGTCCTGCAGCTCAGACACTTTGGACGTTAGCACGAAAGACTAAAAAGCAATAGTTGTTTCAAGTTAAAGCGAAACCGTAGACTGAAAGATAAATGCATGGATGCAAGTCAAATTTTGATTTCCTGGTATCGATATCAAATAAGTTTTTTTCGTAGTAAACTGAATTTTGAAGGCTAAATAAGTCCTTTGAGTAAATGGTGTCATGGCTGAGACTAAGAACTACAATTATACCTACTTAGAGCCAAACCCGAAGCAAAAACTAAAATAAAAGGGCTGAAAAAAATACAGGCAGATAAACAGACACACATACAAACATCTTGCCTTATATACATATATATATTAAACCTTGAAACTTCTGAATGTCGTTTCTTATGTCTTTGTCTATGACTGTATCAAATTTTATTAAAATCTGACCACTCCTTCAATAACTCGATTTTTTCGATTATCGATTTTCGATATTTATTGGGGGTACCTCGACACAAAACCTAGCTATGGACACTTGCAGACGCTTATAATACAACTGTGTAATTTTTCAGGAAAACCGGTTCAGCCGTTTCGGATTCTATAGTTAACGGATACACACACACACACACACACACACACACACACACACACACACACACATGCACACAGAAAGTTCCATTTATAAATAAGTTTAGATAGAGAAAAAGTGTAACAGACAAGCTGAAGGAAAAGGAAAGGTCAAATTTAGTAAAATAAAGATTTGATTGTTTTGTTTAACAGCATGGAAATAGCTCTACGGATTATTTAATGCCGAATTCTAAATATTTTTTTTATGCAACTTTATTATTATTTTCGATAATAATGATTTTAGTGATACAACTCTTACTAATTAACCCATGTCTAGAAGAGAATGGTTAGATTCATATATTTCCCAAGGGTATTGACGTGTATAGAATATCAGTGAGTCAGTTAAGTGCCGTATGTGATACACGCTTGGACGATCATGTCTTGAAAGAGACATGACTGACTGGACAGATGATTAACCCGCAATAGGTTGCCATTACTTTCTGCGGTAGATTGGTTGCCAGCAAAGTCTATAGAACCCAATCTGTCCTGTTATTTAACCCATAACTGAAGGAAAGAAACGGATTAATACATTTCCAAGGGTATTTGCGCGTAAGTGAATCCAAGGTATTCAACTGGAATTCGAACTCGGCTCCCCGATTCCTCGTTCCTAGCCAATATCCACTGCATCACGACGAATCCAAACTCGGAATTTGATTAACAATTCCGAGTCATTATGCATTACACTACTTTCACATCCAAGCTTACAACGATAGGTATTTCCAGGCGACCACCAATCTAGTTACTAACAAGGATCGACTGGAAACAGTGTTTCGACGTGATTGGTCGATAAGCCTTATTATTTTTATTAGCTAAACCGCCACAAATTCTGCATTTGACAGACATATCATTTTTATATTTTACTAGCAGTATAGCCCGGCGTTGCTCGGGTGTAATGAAAGCTTTAAAACTAATCTATGGTCCTGGAGCTCAGACTCAGCCTAAAGGATATTTGTGTGAAATTTGGTAGAATCGCATAAAAATTGTGGATTTGTATAAAGGACATACAGACAGATAAACAGACAGAAAGCGCAGACATCTTACCTTTTATATATATTAATATATTATCAATTTTCTGCATTATTTTAAGAATTGCTACCTTGAAAATTCTGAATATCGTTTCGTATGTTTGTGTCTATGAGTGTATCAAATTTGATTAAAATCGGACCACTCGTTCTATAACCCTATTTTTTCGATTATCGATTTTCAATATTTATCGGGGATACCTCGACACAAAACTTAGCTAAAAACACTCGGAGGCGTTTATAGTACAACTGTGTAAATTTTCAAGAAAATCGGTTCAGCAGTTTCGAAGTCTATAGGTAACGAATACACCGACACACAGACACAGACACAGACAAAGTTTCATTTATAAATAAGTTTAGATGGGGGATAAACTGTTAGCATTTATTAAAACTCTTAGTGCATGCTTGACTATTTTAATCTCAGGCACTTCTTATTTCTCTAAACCAAACATTATTATTATTATTATTATTATTATTATTATTAGATTGATTGATTCGTTTTCTATGATTTATCAACCATATGCAGGTTATTTAAAGGCAGACAATATTTTTTTCATATTTTATTCCAGACAATATTTCTTTAATTTTATTTCAGATAATAATCGTTCAGTTATACACGTTTTACTGATTAACCCATATGGGGGAGAAAAGGTTGATTCATGCATTCTCCAAAGGAATTGTGCACATAATTGAATAATATAACGAACCGTACTAGAATTAGAATTCATCTCTCCTTATAACAATTCCGAGCCAACCTTATAGCACTGGTATTCCCAAATGTTCACTCATCTAGGTACCGTCCAGGATTGACGTTGCTTAGCTTCGATTATCGGATTTCAACGTGATGCGGCCGTAAGTACTTTACACCACTCGATCGTCTAAAATTACAGCGTCTGTTATTCACAAGCGGTCCCTTATCTAGGTTCTGTCTATGTTCGACGTAGTTTAACTCTGTTTTATAAAATAAAAAAGAAATATATTAACAAAGAAAAGAAAAAGTGAAACAAAGAAAAAAACTTCTCATTTTAAATGCAATAAAGAGAAAGAAAATAGGAACAAAAAAGATTTTTTTTTAAATCACTTAAAAAGAAAGAATGAATAAAAGCTTCTTAGAAAAGAGGCACGATGGAGTAATGCATAGATGATTTACCTAGCGCCGCTTAGATGTAGCACAAGGCCAAAGGCATGGGGTACCCAGTGAGGATCAACTTCACTACTCAGTTGTAATAGGATCTAGCGAGACGAGGTTGCTAACCATTACACCACGTCTAGGTGCCCATGGAGTAATAGATAGCGACTCAGATAGTGAAATCATAGAGCGGAGTTCGAATTTCAGTCGAATTCATTACATTCACTTAAGAAGGGTATCAATTCATCCTTCTATAGGCAAAAAGAAGGACTTTTTTTTTTTTTTATAAGCGTTTCACCCCGAGCAAGGCATGTCACTGCCACTACTGTGCAGGGGGCTACGTAGAGTGGAGAAAGGCTGATTAAATATAGGAAATAACAGAGGGTGGATGATAGGCGGGTGAGGTTACCGAGAATGAGGGTTGGGTAGATGAGAGTGTTGTGAGAATAGTTGGGAGTTAGTGTGATAGGAGGTGTCTATTGACCCTACATTTAAACACCTGGAGATTGTAACTGTCGGGAAAGCAGGGGAGTTCCACAGGCGGGAAGCGCGAGAAAAGAAGCTATTGGAGTAGAATTTACGGTTATATCTTATTTGTTTAACTGTAAAAGGGTGGGACCTAGTTGCTAATCTAGTATCTCGTGTAAATTCGTGCTTAGGCGGCACCAGTGATCTAAGCTCATCGGAGCAGAAGCCATGAAAGTACTTGTAGAAGAGGCACAGGGAAGCTACATCACGCCGGTGTGAGAGCGGCAGCAGCCGGTCTGCCAAGTCAGTATCAACAACGTTACAGATCCTCCTTTGTATTTTGTCAAGAAGCCCAAGGAGAGCAGCAGGGGCACCCGACCAGATATGGCAGCAATATTCAATACACGGGCGGATGGTAGATTTGTATATATGCAGAATAGTTTCAGGTGGGAAAAATTTCCGGGCCCTGCACAGGGAGCCGAATTTCATAGCAGCAGATTTGGCAATGGATTCAATATAGTCATTCCATTTGAGGTCCGCCGAGAGTGTAAGGCCAAGGAGGCGTAGTATTTTACTCTCTGAGAGGCTAGCCTGTCCCATGCTAATGGTAGGTAGATGCGATTGTCTATGGTGGTTAGTTGATAACAGCTTTGTTTTGGAGGCATTGAAATTTACCAACCATTTCCTACCCCAGGTCACTACGGATTGGAGGTCACTTTCAAGTGCGGCAGCGAGGTTCACTTTGTCGTCCAGACCTGGTTTCTGATCGATGCGGAAGTAGATTGTTGTATCGTCGGCATACATGCCAACTTTGGATCTAATGGTGTCGGGGAGATCATTAATGTAGATCAGAAAGAGCGTGGGACCTAGGATGGAACCTTGAGGGACGCCCGCGTTCGTCTGGTAGTTTTGGGAGGCATGCCCATTTAATACCACCTTTAATGTGCGGTTAGAGAGGAAGGACTGGATGAGGTCAAACAGATGTCCAGTTATCCCATAGCTCCGCAGTTTGCACAAGAGGCCAGCATGCCAGACCCTGTCGAATGCTTTGGAGATATCCAAGGCAACGGTTCGGGCTTCACCATTCTTGTCGAGTGCCTGGTATATGTACTCGGTAATGGTCGTTAGCATATCAGCAGTAGACCTGGTGAAGCGAAACCCATACTGTTTGTCAGAGAGAAGCCCGTTGGTCATAAGGTGCTGAATCACCTCGGCGTTGATAATGGCTTCGAAAACTTTGCCAAAGATTGGAAGGAGACTAATAGGACGGTAATTGGCGGAGTCTGAGGGTTCGCCAGAATTCTTAAATATAGGTACTACGCAGGAGGACTTCCAACAGGCAGGAAAGCAGGAAGCAGATAGGCAGAGGTTATAGAGTTTAGAGAGGACAGAGGAGAGTTCTGGGGCACATTTCTTCAGTACTATGACTGGGATTCCGTCACCGCCGCTCGCTTTGTGTGGGTCAAGTTGCGCAATTATCTTGGCGACCAGCGTGGGTGAATTGTGAACGTTATTTAGTTGAGCCTTAGTTCTGGGTGGGAAGTCTGGTGTAGGTATTCCTAACGAGTCCAGTGTCGAATTGGTTGAGAATCTACGGGCAAAGCATTCAGCCTTGTCGGCTGGGGAGGTGAGAACTTCAAATTCATTGATTAGTGGTGGTATTGAAGTCTTGTTCCTGCTGAGCACGCTTTTGCAGAGACGCCAGTAATCTTTGGAGCCAAACTTAGAGGATGCTATGCGTTGCCTAATTCTGGTAGCAAACGCCCTCTTGGCTTCGTTCAGTACTTTTTTACACTTGTTCCGTGCTGAGGTGAAAAGGCGCCTGTTTTGGTTCGACGAGCAGCTTCGATAGAGCCGGAAGAAATGGTTCCGGTGGGCAATAGCGGCCGAGCAAGCGGGTGAGAACCAGGGGGACGAATTTGGTTTTAGTTAGAATTTTCTGGCAGGGATAAAAGCATCGATGCCAGCCTTAACCCAAGAGGAGACTTCGGAGGCACAGTCTTCGACAGGAAGATCAAAGACGTTGTTCCAGGGGACGTCGCAGAGGAAGTCCCTGAACGAGTCCCAGTCGGCTCTTTGGTAGCAGTATGATATTCTGCTGGTTTGGTTTTCTTGGGTAGAGTTAGTGCGGATTGATATGTTTACGGAGACTACGGCGTGGTCAAAGTTTCCGAGGGGGCAGAGTTACCTGTTAGTGCAGGAGTCTGGGATGGAGGTAAAACAAAGGTCGAGTAAAGAGTCCTTCCGTTAGGGTTTTTAGAGAAACGTGTGGGGAAGTCCACCACTTGCGTTAGAGCTTGGGCTATTGAAAAGTGCATGGTGCGGATCCCAGAAAGGTCGGTGGCTGAGTTTTCAAGCCACTTGTTGTGGTGGGCGTTAAAATCGCCAAACACAAATATATGGGCAGATGGGTGAGAAAAAAATGGCCCTGTCGATGTTAGTAGAGATGCAATCAAGTAACGTACAGTCAGAGGGGGAGGGGGAGCGGTAAAGGAAGAAGAGATAGCTAACCGAGCTTAGAAGTGAGAGACGGAAGCACATGAAGGTATGATCAAGGGATTCAAGAGATGTGACCCTGGCTAGGGGGAGTTGTTCGCTGACATATACACCAAGCCCATGCATATGGACATTGGAGTCCTTCCTGAAGAGAGGAAGGTAACCAGGAACGAACAGCTCTGAAGAGGGGATAGAAGGGTCAAGGTAAGTCTCACATATAGCTAAGATATCGGTTTTGTCGCAGATGGATCGCCAACCTGTTGCTGGAAAATCGGTATTTTTGCCTTATCAACTTTGGATGGTAATCTTCCTTGACATGGTGTCGCGTAAATAAAGATGTCCGGATGTAGGACTGGCGATTGGCGTCTGTATCAGCCATTGAAAGAGGTCCAGGACCTCACTTATTGCACAAGAATCTGAGAACAGCAAAGCTTGACCATTTTATGCGGGGTGGGATTGACGACGGGTGATGATCAGAAAATTAGTTTACTGTGTCTTACAAGACAATTTTTTTCTACACAATCTATCTGACATATTTATAAGTCTATCATTCGTCCATGCTTTGAATAGTGATGACAGATATGTGATAATTCTGTATATTTAGATATTCTTGATAAAATCCAAAGAAGAATAAGCAATATTCTCGGCTTCAGTCACTTTTCCACCGCCTATTTATCTGTATCTTTTCTATAAATCTTTTCATAATAATATTTCGGATGAATTGCCTCTATGTCACCTCGACTTTATTCATTGCATTCACTTGGGAAATGTATTAATCCGTCTCTTCCCGCCAGTTATGAGTTAAATCACAGGACATATTGGGTTCTATAGCAATGGATAGCAACCAGTCTTTGCAGAAAGCAATGGCAACCCCCGGGATAATCTTTTGCCCAATCAGTCTTGTCTCTTTCGAGACATGATCGTCCAAGCGTGTTTCACGTATGGTGCTTAACTTAATGACTAAGCGGTTAGATTTAATCAATTTACATTTGGATATATTAGCTGTAACCGTAGGTTCTCTGATAACAGTTTCTTTTTTCATACTTCTCGCTTGTAAAACTCTCTTCCTGATTCATGCCTTCCTAGCAAATTTAGGGGTTTTGTGGTGATATCGAGCAAAAGCGATGGACTGGATGTTTGCTCTCTCACGACAAAAAGGCAAATGACCAAATGTCGTCCGTGCGCCGCCGATTCGCACAGATGTTCCGGTTGAAAAATAAAAATTAATCAAATATCAAATTTCCAGTTCGCGTGCCTACGCGAATTTTATTTATTAGCCAATGGGAATCCCAGAATCAAATACGGATATGAATTCCCAAATGAACACCTGCGATCCAAAAAGTCGAAATAAAAAACCGGCACACAAAGCATCGTCAGATCGACCGACGGTGACAGGCGAGAGTAATTAATATCTCCCTTGACCAAGTCAAGTGGCTACTATGGTCGTCCCTTCACCTCTGATTCCTTCTTCTCTCTGCCAAAACTACTTACTGACCTAAGGAGCGGCTACATCAAAGACATTACTCACGTTTAAATCACTTTCAGCTTATTATTTCCCATAAACATTTTAACCTCCCTTGGACTTATATTCAAGTTATTATTTTAATTGTAAAAACATTAATTGATATGTGTATATATAAAATGATATTTTCTACTCAAACTGCATTTCTTGATTTTATAATCATTTCATGACTTATAGTGGGCTATCTACAAGGCCAAATTCCGTTAACCTGCAACAGAATATAACTAACCTTCACTAGAACAGACTCCCACTGCAACCAGAAAAGAAGAGATAAGCAATCCACTATAGTGTAACGGGGATTGTTATTTACTCTGTGATTACCTCTCTATCTTTCTCACTTCTTAATAATGTCTTTCCTTTTTGTCTTATTCTTTCATACTCTGTAACTCCATTAGTTGTTGTGGCTTTACTGCCTTGCATGGGGTCAAATGATTAAAAAGAAACAACAATGAGTGATCATTAAAAAGCAAAATGTAAAAGAAAATGAAAAGAAAAGAGAAACGAAAAATTCATCCTTTAAAATAAAGAAAGCGAGAAACAACACTCAAAAAGAAATATTAAAGTTAACGACGTCAATTAAATAAATGGAAAGAATTCATAACAAATAATGAAAGGAATTATAAGAATTTGAAATTACTAAGAAATAAAGATTGAATAAAAGTATATTAACTAACCAGGAAAAAGTAAAATGAATCGAAAATAAAGACAAATAAAAAGAAACAAAGCGAAAAACACATTCTTCAAAATAAAGAAAGATAGAAAAACCATCTAAAAAGAAACCAAAAAGGAAATGTCATCAATTAAAAGCAAAAAAATAATAGAGAAAAGCAAGAACGAAACATTTAAAAGCAATAAGAAAGAAAGAAACAAAAGAAAGAAAAAAAGTAACAAAGATAACACAAAGTGAATCAACGCTCACAGGGAATTGGCGGGAAGAAAATTCCTTTGATATTTGTAAACACAATAACTACACACAAAGTCCGCTCTCGCTCATGTCCTATACGATCATTTACGCAAGGCCCCAGGGTATCTCTTAACACAACATTCGATCAACGTAATTGTCTCCCTTGGCCCGACGAATTTGCGACATTCATTTTCCCTAAGGTAAGGGGCGCAACTAATTTTTACCGCCCAGCCCCCAAGGTTTGGACGATTAAATTTTTCGCGGTCTTTTATACTTCTCTTTTGACGGCGAAATGTATCCGCCATTTTGGTGGATTGCATTATTTAATATTTTCGTTTTGCTTCTACGTTCCTCGAATTCTTTTCATCCTGGCATCATATTCTGTATAATATTGTTGATTTTTTCTCCCTTAGTTGTTTTTATTGCTTTGTTTATGTAAAGAGGTAACACGTCCTTCGGCGATCAATTCAACCATCGAAGCCGCCTTTGATTTTTTTTTTCTTTTACTCTTACCCCTGTCTTTAACCCTGTTGTGGGTGAGCCGATAAATACGATAAAAGTTCCCTTACATTCTCACCAATAAAAAATTTAAAAAAAAACTCTTTAATTCACACACACAAAGACACACACGCACATGCACAAATATATATGTACAGGGTGATTAAGAAGTAAATCCCTATTTTATGTATGAGGGACTCTCTGGTCTAACTATAATTTTTACTAGAGTGGAGAGCCAATCATACACAAAATAGGTAAATATTCTACATAAACATTATATATATATATATATTTATATATATATATAATAGCAGTTACTAATATATATATATGATAGTGTACATAAAAAGATATATATATATGTGTGCGTACACTGTTGTAAATAAACATTTATATATATATATATGTATATTTATTGAATATTGTGCAAAACCTTTATATCTATCAATACATCTTTATGTCTATCTCTCTCGCTCTGCCTGTCTATATATATATATATATATATATATATGTTTGTGTGTGTATATAATATTATACATAAGGATTTATATATATCTATATATATATATTATATTGTACATACACATTTATATATACATATAATATTGGACAAATATTTATATATACATATAATATCGTACACAAATATTTATATAGATGTATATAACATTGTACGCGAATATTTATATATACATATGATACTGTGCACCAACATACATATATATATATATATTTCATGGCTTCTGCTCCGATGAGCTTAGATCACTGGTGCCGCCCAAGCACGAATTTACACGAGATACTAGATTAGCAACTAGGTCCCACCCTTTTACAGTTAAACAAATAAGATGTAACCGTAAATTCTACTCCAACAGCTTCTTTTCTCGCGCTTCCCGCCTGTGGAACTCCCTTCCACAAGTCTGCTTTCCCGACAGTTACAATCTCCAGGTGTTTAAATGTAGGGTCAATAGACACCTCCTATCACACTAACTCCCAACTATTCTCACAACACTCTCATCTACCCAACCCTCATTCTCGGTATCCTCACCCGCCTATCACCCACCCTCTGTTATGTCCTATATTTAACCAGCCTTTCTCCTCTCTACGTAGCCCCCTGCACAGTAGTGGCAGTGACATGCCTTGCTCGGGGTGAAACGCTTATAAAAAAAAAAAAAAAAAAAAATATGTGTGTGTGTGTGTGTGTGTGTGTGTGTAAGTGTTTAATTGTGACTGTATTTAGAACCAAGATTGTCATTTACAGTGGTTATTACTGATAAAATGTAATTTGACCAGCAGGATTTCTTGTCGCAAAGTGCTAGATATAAGGGTGTAGGTAGAACGTTAATAAGTTTATCTCTTTAATAGAGCATATTCATGCCGACTTAGAAGAGAAACTAGAAATAATTAGTTTTAGAAACCAAAGTAGAATTTTAAACAAATAAAATAAGAGATAATGGGACAATACAGACAAGCGAATAAATACCTACTCTGCTAAACTATCAACGATAAATAACAAAAAAGTCATGGAAAATTACGTATATAAACAATATAAATAAAATATAAAAATGAATAAAAATTGAATATCAGAAAACAAAAAAAATTTGAAATATTATAAACAAAACATACAAATAATATATATACGATCAATGAAAATACACTCAAGCACGTAGTCATGACAGAAATATAATACAACCCCTAAATGAAAAAAAAAAAAATTAATAAATAAAAATAAAAATAAAAACAAAAAGCGTAGAGCTTACAGGGAGAATGAAGTAAACTCAACCATGACCTAAAAAACAAAATTTACAAAAGGAAAAATTTAAAACGTCACGCGACAAAACATACTAACACACTAAGAAAAATGTCAACAAAACAAAACGGACTATCCTAGCTAAACAAACACTAAACAATTAAATTAAAATATATCAAGCAACTACACAATAAAAAATTAAAAAAAATAAATCAACCATAGCAAGAAGAAAAAGAGTAAATAACCAATCACAAGACTTATCCCACCATATCACACGATACACTTTATAAGCAAGAACTGTGGTGATACCGACCGAACAAAAGCGAGGGACCGGATGTTCGCACTTTCACGAACAAAAAGCAAATGACCAAAAATCGTCCGGGCGCAGCCGGATTCGGGCAGATATTCCGGTTGGAAATAAAAATTAATTAAATATTAAATATCCGGTTCGCAAGCTTACGCGAATTTTATTTATCGGCCAATGGGAAGCCAAGAATCAAATACAAGTGTGAATCCCAAATGATCTGCTGCGATCCAAAAAGTCGAAATAAAAAGCCGATACAGAAAGCACCCAGACAGACAGACCGACGCAGGCCGACACACACGGACTGACTCGAGAGAGAGAGAAGTGTAATCAGTATCCCCTTGATCTTAGTCAAGCGGCTTACTATCCTAGCCCCCATTCTCTCTCCTCTTATCTTTCGCTGTCTCAAAACTACTTACTGATATAAGGAGCAAATACATCAAAGACATTCCTTACCTTCTCCCACATTCCTAAGCATTAATTCTCTTTTCAGCATTTTATTGCTATGAACATTTTAACGTCCGTTGGACCTATACTTCAAGTATTACTTTAATTGTAAAAACCTTGATATGTGTATATATAAAATGTTATTTCTCAACTCAATTTGCTTTTCTTGATTTATAATCATGTCATAACTTATAGTGGGCTATCTTCAACAAGGCCAACTTCCGTTAATCTGCAACAATATATAACTACCCTTCACTAGAACGGACTCCCACTATAAACTGGGAAAGAATTGATAACCCGCTATAGAACAAATCGTAACTTACCGACAAAGAGTTCCGAGGAGTGAGAGCATCATAACTTGGATTTCTGTCTAAATTAAAGAGATAAACACTTTGTACTTATATGTATATATTAGTCATTCATATACAAGCCTTTTTTTCGGTATCACAGCTCATCATTGTGGTTAAACACATCCAGCCGGGATCGAAACTGGACCGATTTGGTGTGAGTCGGAGTCCCTACGCTCTAAGCCATGGAATGAGAGAGGGGGGAATTTTAGCGTTTTATATATGCAGTGTCAAAGAGAGAACTCAAATCATAATAACAGAGTAACGCGTAAATCGCAGAAGTGGTAGTGTTATTAAAATTTTTGTCTCTAGAGACGTCAATCGTAATGAGAACATAATATGTTAATCATCCACATACAAGTTAGTTTCGCTGTATCTCAGACACATCCACTTGCTTCCTGCCGGGATGGAAACTCACAGGATTTGGTGTCAGTCGGTGTCTCTATTCCATAAGCCATGGGCGCATACAATATATATATATATATAGTCATCCGCAGACTGATCTGTTTCGCTGTATCACAGCTCATCAGTACGTTTAGACTCCGATTGCTCCCTGACCCAGGCTCGAAACCCGACCGAATTGGTGTCAGTTGGCGACTCTGGGCCACGGGGAGTGCGGTGGAAGTAGGCAGTTTTTTAGCGCATATCATATTATGCGCCCAGTAGCTAGTGTGATCCAATTCATTTTAATGAATGAGCGATGCGTTCACGCTAGAGTGGCTACTGTTTTTCAAAGTCTACCCCTCCTCCAGAGTGCTCAATCAGGGTGTGAGAGCGTAACGAATTATTCGACCTCAACAGAAAGCACTAGACGGCCGTTTCGTCCTGTATTTGGGACTATTCAGCAGTGTGCATTCACTACCAGGGATCGAACCCAGACAGTTTAGTTTATTAAACTGATGTCATACTAACTGTACTATATATATATATATATATATATATAGAGAGAGAGAGAGAGAGAAAGAAAGAGAGAGAGAGAGAGAGGAAGAGAGAGAGAGAGAGAGATCAGAGGTAGAATCGACGACTGACGCCAATTCGATCGGGTTTCAATCCTAGGTAAAAAGCAATCGGCTGTCTAACCGTACTGATGAGCTGTGATACAGCGAAACAGATCTGTCTGCGGATGACGATATATATATGCATTAGCTGTAGGACCATTTAATAGAGGATGGATATTCTCGGTTCAAAATATATTTTTAAAAACAATATGATAATATAAATATTTAAATATAAATATAAAATAAAATCATAAATTGTTAAAATTTGAAAAAAATTTTGCTTCAACAAAACCTGCAATGCTAACGTAAGTTACACAAATTTAATTTAAACGATATTTTTTAGGATATACAAAAATAATTCACGCGTGATTTTTTTTGTATGTTTCTTTTTAATCATATCGCCCCAAGTAAGGAGGTTTGCTGCTACTGATATGCATGGGGTTACATAGGATGAAAGTTATGAGAAAGAGTGACAGATCATAGGGGGTGTCAGGAAGTGGTTAAGTGAAGGATGAATGTGGTAATAAAGTGGGGGATCAGTTTATGTAATGATTGTTATGTAGAATCGATCCCCCACTTTATATCCACATTATAACAGTAGCAATTCTCATAACTTTCCTCCTATATAACCCACTGCAAAACAATTTCCACGTAGCTACCGGTTTTTGAAGAAATGAATTTAAATATTAAGTTTACTTTTAAAATCGTCGTGTTTAAATTTTATATCTGATGATCAGTGAAAACCTTTTAGAACAGCTTTGTGAGATTATAATTTATAGAACCATTACAAATTGTATATAGACAAGATGCATGGCACATTATATGAATTTCAACTGGTTTGCACCCTTCAGCAACTAAAAACTTGATAACTGACCTCTGTTCAATCCTGGAGCATTCTTCCTGGTCGGCCATTTTTGTTAATCTCCAAAACTCTCAAAGTTTTTTTTTTTTCAATTTGGAATAAAATTAAATCCCTTTGAAAAAGAAGTAAAAGAAAAAAATTAAAAAAAAAAGTAAGCTTTTATCTGTATTAGAAGTCCTTGTACCGAAAAATTTACCTTATTTATTGAATAACCCTCGTAGATGCCCTTATATAAAAAAAAATTCAACTTATTTATTGAATGGCCCTAGTATATTATAATATGTGATATACTGCTGTGGTTTTAGTGTGATTTTCAATAAACAATGTAGATTTAAATCATTGTGTGGAATGATTTCAGCCATATTATGATGTTATATACACTTTTATCCGTTTTTCTTTTTATATATTATGATGTTATATACACTTTTATCTGTTTTTCTTTTTATATATTATGATGTTATATACACTTTTATCTGTTTTTCTTTTTATATATTATCATGTTATATACACTTTTATCTGTTTTTCTTTTTATTAACTATGATCTACCAAATCTTTTTCATTGAGTAGATTTTTTAAATTCGTTAAATTTAAACATTTTTGAAACGGTTTTTTACATATCGAATACAGTAAAATCATTGCATATTCTGCTAGTGGTGATTTATAAACCATATTCTGGTTTTTAATTGAATGTATCTAATGCAATATTATCAAATTTATTTGGATTTATTATTGAAATAGTAAAGTCAGTTTTTTCAGGCGATTTTAAAACTAAATGCTCAGAAGTTAGTAAAGCTATAAATCTAATTTTTGCACGAGAACTTATCAAATCAAACCTAAGCTTTCAAACTGAATGCAGTGCAATTTTCCAAAGATAAGGGGAAAATCAACTTGCCATAACTACCAATAGCGTGTGAAGAAATGTATCGTTTGATGCCTAAAACGTCGGACAAATATCAGAGGTGGCCATCCAGACATCTAACAACAAGAAATTATGAGCATCATACTCATATCAGTCTCTACAGGTGAGAACATAAAGATGAAGGAGGGAGATCAGAAAAGTGACAGTCTGTCGACTTTACGTCAAGGGCTCATCGGGAAAATTTACATTTGCTCGACACAACATCAGAAGCAGTTCAACTCTACGAAAAAATCATCACCGATGAAAAGTTAACACATTTTAGAGCATGACTAAGACCATTGAGTGTATTCCTTACGGTTGTGTCTGAAAATAGAAAATGAAACAAGCCGCTACCGAAAATTTAGGATAGAAGATAGAAAGCCGTAGTATGTGGTGCAACAATTAAATCCGTTATGGCTGATTCTGTATGAAGGGAAAGGGGTAGTCATCATCCGCTGTGGAATAAAGGGAAAATACTAGACATGAAATAACAACGGAGAGTTAGACGCTTGAAAGAAGCAGCGCATATGCTGGGCTATGAGAACCTCGTTAGTAGTCCTAGCATAGAAATAAACACAGTATGAGAGCCGTTAATATAGAAAGAAACACAAGTTTTCAACAGCCGCAGCATCAAATAAAATATGACTAGTAGCATCTGCAGCATTAATCACTTGGCAGTTTTGGTTTAAGACTCCTATTTCACTGCAGGAAATTAGCTTATAGAACAACGGCCTAGGGAAAAAATTGTGATATGACGCTTGTGCGTTCATTGCCAGGGCCAGCCAGTCTGTACTTGAACTCATTGAAAATAGAACGAGCAATAACTGAGCAGTACTAAAAATAAGATCTAGACGATATATCTCCCAACATGGGCAGTAGAACGAGAATAGTCTAATCCTGTAGATTAAAGAAAGGGAATTTTCTGTAGGTTAACAAGGTTGATAAACACCTGATGAAGGTCAGAGGTCAAAATGACCTAAACATTCTGAGTAGTACAATAAAAATAAATACTGGAGACTGTATCCTAGAAATGGTTGAATGGGAACAGACTACACTCGTAGATCAAAGTAAAGAGTTCAGTTCAGAATTCCTGTAGGTTACATCTGGAGAAGGCCGAAGGGCCTAACGACCGTAACGTTATATTAGCAGCAACAAAGATGACGACAATAGTCCTAGTATAAATAGTGTGAATAATTCATTGTTCTTGTTTTCTTCCTTCCTCATCTATTTTGTCATCTTTTGTTTTGTTTTTTGTTTTTTTATTCGATGCCCATATTTATAATCCAGTCCGTTCTTTTTAACGTCTCTTTCGTTTTTTCATTATTTTTATTATTTTATTTATCTATATTTTTTTTAGAAGTTCAAGAATTATATCCATAAGCCGTTTTCGTAGAAATCATGCAAGAAATAGCAATTTTCCTCTATGTTTAATAAATTATGAAAATATCATTTTTTATTTTCAATAGAAAAATTTTATTCTATATAAACCGCGCTTAGGCAATTAAATCATTCCAAAACTGTCACGTTCCACAAAAAAAAAAAAAAAAAACGACAAATGAAAATTCCAGAAATCCACTATATTATAGGAATAAATCAAACTTTCTCAAAGTGGACATTATAACATATGGTTTTTTTCAACATAAAAATATATTTTTTGTGTGAACTCAGAAATAAATAAAATAAATAATCTTTCTCAGGCGGGGAGAAATGGCAATATTATGCAGTACATACTTTCAGAGACGCAAAATAATATTTACATTTAAAAGTAGTATTTGTAAAAAAATACGAAAACACGTTGTTAGAGAAAGCTGTGACTGCCCAAAATGACACATCGCTTCGTACTGTTCAGAAATGACGACTTGGACTGGGTGCTAGCAATCCGAACACCGTGTACGTACAATTTTGACTTTATCCTTTGTTTAAATTATAATATTTGACCATTATATTATCGCTTATGATTATAGACCCTTATTAAGATTCTAATTAAAAATTATTATTACTATTACGATTAGATGACATTGTTATTATAGATTATTATAATAATTGAAAACCATAAAGGTTTGAGTTTTTGGCTTACCAAGCATTTTAATTTCTTCAAAGCCAGAAATTTCTTTTAGATTGTAAGATTTTTTTTTAGATAATAATGATTTAATCATACCAGTTTAGGATGTGGTTTCCGGCTTCCTCTTTTCCAATCTTTTCACTTTTCTTTTTGTTTATTTTTTTTTTCTCAATTGGAATAGATAGACTGAACTATCGCCCGGTTCACTCTCTACCCACGTCTATTGAACAGATGTAGAGGCTCATCCCTTGTTCCCTGTTTAGGATGTGGTTTCCAGTTTTCTCTTTTCCAATCCTTTCACTTTTTTTTGTTTATTTTTTTAATTGGAGTAGATAGACTGAACTATCGCCCGGTTCACGCTCCACCCACGTCTATAGAACAGATGTAGAGGCTCATCCCTTGTTCCCTGTTTAGGACGTGGTTTCAGGCTTTCTCTTTTCTATTCACTCTTACGTAGCCCCCTGCACACCAGTGACTTTACCGCCTTGCTTGGGGTGATGTGATTAAAAAAAAATTTATAAATGGAATTTTGTCTGTGTGTGTGTGAGTGTGTGTGTGTGTCCGTTACCTATAGTCTCCAAAACGGCTGAACCGATTTTCTTGAAAAATGACACAGTTGTACTATAAGCCTCTGCGAGTGTTCTTAGCTAGGTTTTGTGTTTAGGTACCCCCGATAAATATAGAAAATCGATAATCGAAAAAATCTGTTTATAGGAGAAGTGGTCCGATTTTAATCAAATTTGATACACTCATAAAGACATAAGAAACGATATTCAGATGTTTCAAGGTTGCAGTTCTTACAATAGTACAGAAAATCGATAATATATATATATATATATATATATATATATATAAAATGCAAGATGTTTGTGTGTGTGTTTGTTTTATCTGTCTGTATGTCTGTATATCCACAATTTTTATTCGATTCTCACTAAACTTAACACAAATATTCTTCAGGCTTCTGGTCAGATCATAGGCGACTTATTTTATCAATTTCTCTCAGATATTGGACCTCGATACACTGATATTCAATCAGGTCTGATCAATATCAGGATTTCAGCCCTTTTATCGTGGTTCTTGTTGCAAAATCTGCTCTAACTTGGTAAAATTATAGTTTTTATACTTAAACATTAGTAGATCTTCTCAGACGACTCATTTTCCCCGATATCGGAAATCGATACCTACGGTTTTGCTTTAACTGGAAACAACTATTGCTTTTTAGTCTTTCGTGCCAACGTCCAAAGAGTCTGAGCTCCATGACCATGGATTAGTTTTAAAGCTTTCATTACACCCGAGCAACGCCGGACTATATTGCTAGTTAACTCATAACTAGCAAGAAAATAGGCAAATCGTACCTTTCTCAGGGTTATTTGCACATCAGTGAATATACAAAACACGATTAGAATTAGAACATGGCTCTTGGATTATTCAGAGGCGTTATTCATTACATCAGCAACACAATATCTGGTATTCTCAAGTGGACACCCATCAAGGTAACAAATTTTCGGGACCTCTATCGAAAATCATAATTATATCAGTCAGTCTGTTAAGTGCCATGCGTGATACGCTTGGGCGATCATGTCTCGAAAGTAACATGATTGACTAGGTAGATGATTATCTCGCAGTAGGTTGCCATTTCTTTCTGTGGTAGACTGATTGCCCGACAAGGCTATAGAACACAATCTCTCTTGCTATTTAATCTATAACTAGAGGGAAGTGACGGATTAATATTTTTCCCAAGGGTGTTTGCGCATAAGTAAATGCAACCGGAATTCGAACTCGGCTCCCCGATTTCTCGTTCCGAGCCGATATCCACTGCACCACAATGTACATCCGATAATATATTCGTCATCCACTTACAAGCCTGTTTCGCTGTATCACAGCTCATCAGTGTCACTAGACATCCACTTGCGTCTGCCCAAGATCGAAACTCGACCGATTTGGTGTCAGTCGGTGTCGTTAACCCCTAAGCCTTAATTTTTCTTTAATACCAAAATATTTAATTTGTTTATTTTGTTTATTATGCACAAAACAAAGATAGAAAAGAAGGATTAACGCTACCAGGTTACCATTTTTTCAGGTTTATGCTTGTCACTGAATATACAGTGTGCGTCAGGTATTTGAGAATACATCTTTAATTATTTTTTTTATTTTAATCGTTTCACCCCAAGCAAGGCAGTACCACCACTGATGCGCAGGAAGTACATAAGAGTAAAAGTAAAGATATGACAGTAAAGAGAAAGACGAACCAATTACAGGGGGTGTCAGAGAAAGGACGAAAGAAGGATCGGAACACAGGTGTGAAGACTGTTGTGAAGGTAGAGAGAAAGGAAAAGAACAAGATATACAGGGTGATGTAGAAAGAACTGAAGTCAAGTAGATAAGAGGTGGGTATTGACATTGCATTTACATTCCTGGAGGTCGTAGATGTCAGGAAAGCATGTATATGGAAGGGAGTTCCACAGGCGGTGAAGTATTTTTTATTAATTTCAAGATCGACGAACAAGTCCAAGTTAAAATAATCGAGAACCACGGATAACTAATGATATCTATTGCTAATCAGCTCCATATGTAGACGTCAACAAGCAGAAGGGTGGTAAACGAAGACATTAGCTACATTATTACATTTTGAATAGATCATGTACAATATTCCCCGAGAGAACTGTGCGATCCGGCCAATGCGATTGCTAATCAAAGTAAATTACCCCGAGGAGACTCACATACTTTGTTTTTATTTCTTAGATGAGAACTTTCGAGATTAAAAGCTTATCAGAAAAAATGACAGATGTTTGTATTTTAGCCTTATTGAGATAACCATTATAATGCACTGCAACTTCCTATCCATTTGTGATCGTCTTAAGTGTCATGAGAAATGAGAACTACATCGTGCCTATGACCTTTTTTTTCTTACAAGACATTAGAGACAATAACAATTTTGACAGCGATAAAGTGAACACCGTTGCAAAATCTTGAATCGAGGAAAGAGCAGTGGGGAGACTTATGATTATCATGTTGAAACGGCTCCCTTTCACACAGACGGTAAGGTCCAGCAATGGCTTACCGAAAGTTTCCACAATATTCCTCCAACATTTGGATACAGAACTCTCCTGGTTTAAATCTCATTACGCCTGGGCAGCAGTCATTGAAAAGGAGACAACCCCGTCGTGGCGGACAAACATAATCTCGCTGCTGACCTTGAACGGGATCTACACTCTGTGGTGAATTGGGGCAAGAAGTGGCTTGTCAATTTCAATGCGTCTAAGACCAAGCTGTTGTCTGTCAATAATCACAGGCAACCTTTCCTGCCTCCCATAAGCATGAACCAAGCGATTCTCCCTGAGAGCAATACACTGCGCCTCCTCGGCCTTACCCTCTCTTCTGATCTCAAATGGAACTACTACATCGAGTCCATAGCTAAATCCGATGCTAAGAAAATTGGGTCACTGTGTCGAGCCAGGATGTTTTTTTCCGCGTGAATCCATCCTGCATATATACAAGTCAATCATTCGTCCGTGCATGTAGTACTGCTGCCATATATGGTCAGGTGCCCCTGCCGTTCATCTCAGTGTACTCGACAGGCTCTGAAGAAGAATCAGTAATGTGATAGGTAATGACTTCGCGGCTCGACTACACCCACTTTCCCATCGACGAAATGTGGCCTCCCTTTGTCTGTTCTATAAATACTTTCATGGCTCCTGCTAGGACGAACTTAAGTCACTAGTGCCTCCTCAACAGGTGTTTACTCGTGCAACCAGATTGGCAACTGGATCCACCCATTCACGGTTAGATTAGCCAAATACAGACGACAATTCTACTCCTGCAGCTTCTCTCGTACTTCCCATCTGTGGAACTCGCTCCCATATTCTTGCTTTCCTGACGGCTACAACCTCCAGAAATTTAAATGCAATGTCAATACTCATCTACTAACCACTTGACTCTAGTTCTTTCTACATCACCCTGTATATCTTTTCCTTTCTCTCCACCTTTGAAACTGTCATCACACCTGCATTCTCATCTTTCTATTGCTTCTTTCTAACTGGTTCGTCTTCCTCTTCACTCTCTTCTAATTAATTTTAGTGGCATTACCGCCTTGCTCGGAGTGAAACGACTAAAAAAAAGCATGTACGCCAAAGGTACCAAGAAATCACTGAAGGCTGATCATGTGATCGTCATGATCATCACGTATAAAGAAACTTCAATTGATTTAGAAGCCACATCTAGGTTGTTATTAAAATTACCGATTATTTTATTGAACGAAGTTTTTATTTCATGTATATATGTATGAATACAGAGAAACTCATAAAAATGAACCCTAAGGTAACTCTCTCTCTCTCTCTCTCTCTCTCTCTCTCTCTCTTTCTCATCTGCCGAATTCATTGCATTCACTTACGCACAAATACCCGTGGGAAAAGTATTAACCCGTCTCTTCCCTCCAGTTATGGGTTAAATAGCAGGACAGATTGGGTTCTATAGCCTTGGTCGGCAACCAGTCTACCTCGGAAAGCAATGGCAACCTACTGCGGGATAATCTTCTGCCCAATGAGTCATGTCACTTTCGAGACATGATCGCCCAAACGTGTTTCACGTATGGCACTTAACTGACTGATAACAGAAGGGAGAAACAATCTAAAACTCAGTCAGTCAATCAGTCAGTTAACTGCCATACGTGATACACGCTTTAGGTGATTATGTCTCTTTCGAGACATTACTGACTGAGCAGAAGATTATCTCGCAGTTGCTTCCAGATGTTTTCTGCTATAGAATCCAATCTGTCTTATTATTTAACCCATAACAAGAGGGAAGAGACGGATTAATACCATTCCCAAGGGTATTTGTGTCCAGTACTGGGCTATAATGAACGTAGCAAAACAGGCTTGCTAGCAATTATACTTATATTTAACATCAAAATGTGGTACCCCCGGAGGCGTTAATGAACCAAATATCGATATATTAAAAACTGAAATGAGGATAGTAATCTGATTGTAGATAACAAAAATAATCAGTTTTCTTTCTGATAGTCTGGGTATAAGTCAAAGCGAGAAAGCTCAGTTTACCTTACGATTTCATGTACAGCTACTGGGAGACGAACTGACGCAAGAGGTCTGCAAATTATATTTTTAAGTGCCATCTTCCTCGAAGTCGCTGATTGACACAACACTGTCAACATCTATTCGAGACACACTGATAAGTCTCTGAACTTTCGTGACCATACCATTTCGAAAGATACGAAGACATGTTTATATCTATAAATACGTTTGTATTGGGTAAGTTTGTACTAAAGTCCTAAAACAAAAATAAACAAACCTGACGTTGCTGGAAAAAGTTTCGAAATTTGAAAGAGAGGCGTGATTTTCTTGACAAGTCGGCCAATCATTTTCAACCAGCGACATGCTACTTACTTCCTCCTCTTTGACTATGACTTTTCTTTACTACCCTCTCTCATTCCTTTTCTTTTTTCTTTTCTTTTATCTGCATGTAGTTCTCTGCTTTTTCGCCTGTATTTTATCTCTCTTTTGGCTTCTTATCTTTGCCTTAACTAGTTGTATTTTTACCGATGGGTTGATAAACGTTTCAACGTTTTTAGTTAGAGCGCAAAGGCCCGACGCGATTACTAGGAAAATATGTCGAACTGACATGCCAGTTTGCATCTGAAAGGTTAGGTGGGCGGTTTAGGGAACAAGAGGGCACGCCCTCTTCTCATCTTTCTCTAGATTCTTTTCTCCTCACTTATTTTTCGCGACATTCTCTCATCCATCTTTCATAACTCCCTCTACTTATCTTTTATCTGACCCACGATTAGCTCCTCGAATTAAATTTAGTCAGGTACAAGGCCCAAAAAAACGAGCACGTTAAAATAACGATTTAAGTACAGAAATCAATTATCTAAAAATCGTATTGGCCATAAAATAATTTATTTTGGGGTTAAAAGCATGTGTTTTTAAATTGTTCTATTGTACTAGCGTTGAAATAAAGGTTCTAACATTGAAGTTAAGCAACGCAGAATCTGGTCATTACGTAAAACAGAAACATTACTTTTGCCTGATGAAACGCAAAACATGGTTTTTCTTCATTTTGTCATAAATATTCTTAACATTTTTCTGATATAGAAAAGAATTAAATATATTCATCTCTCATGCTGAACTAGACAAAGTATGTTAATTCCTAATATGTGTCATAATCACAAAACGCTTAAGAATTTTGAGATATGTGCATACTATATTAATTTTTCAATGTCTTCCCAATCGTAAGCAAACTTCTGAAGCACAAGATTTATTGAATGATTCAGGAATTTTTCCGACTTATCAACTATTTACAGGTTATGTAAAGCCATATTTGTTATCTGTTGGGGGCCAATAATTATTTATTGATTCAAGTCCTGCTATTTAACCCATAACTAAGGGAGAAGAGGTTGAGTCATACCTTTCTCAAATAGTATAAGATATATAACAATCTAGACTGGAATTAGAATGAATTCCGAAACGTTTTCTATTGACTGTTGATCAGCGAAAATGAGATCCTTTACCAACTGTTGCTCGGTAAACACTATCCATCACTATTTTTTGAGAATCTCGATATATATAAATCAGAAACGCCAAATATGGTATGCTAGCAATTAAAACATTTATGGTATAGTGGATATCGGCTCGGAACGAGAAACCAGGGAGCCGAGTTTGAATTCAAGTTGAATCCATTGTATTCACTTACGCACAAATACCCTTGGGAAAGGTATTAATCCGTCTCATCCCTCCAGTTATGGGTTAAATAGCAGGACAGATTGGGTTCTATAGCCTTGGTCGGCAACCAGTCTACCCCAGAAAGCAATGGCAACCTACTGCGGGATAATCTTCTGCCCAGTCAGTCATGTCTCTTTCGAGACATGATCGCCCAAGCGTGTATTACGTATGGCACTTAACTGACTGACTCATTTTAAAATGTTAATAGAAAATTAATATTTATAAATTCTGAAATATGTCATAAGATATAATCTATAAAATTATTACGCCAAATGGTTTCCCTATTTTTTTAAGGACAACTTAACTTAAACAGTGCCAACATTAGTTCGTTTAATACAATTTTTAGGAGACTAACTCATTGGGCCATCAAAAATAACGTTTTCTGATTATATAAAGTGAAAAAAGATGATATTGTATCATAAAAACTTGGAGCAATTGAAATATAGTTCTACAGAAGGATACTACGGATATCATGGATCGAGCATGTGAGCAATGATGAGGTTTTGGAAAGGATGGCATTGAAAAGAAAACTAATAGTGGGCATCAGAAAGAAAAAACTGAAGTTCCTGGGACATGCAATGAGGAAGGGGGCCTTGGATAATCTGATATTGACAGGCCAGATAGAAGGAAAAAGAGACAGAGGAAGGTAGCGGATAACGTATTTGAAGGGCCTGAGCGGGTGGATGCCGGAACGGGGATTGCGTGGAGTAACACGAGAAAACATATTAAGAGCAACCAGGGAGAGGGAAACGTGGAAAGCCATGATCGCCTACGTCCTGAAGGGACAGGGCCCATAGAAGAAGAACACGCATATTCAAGTTTACAGCGACTGATATTCTCAAGCATTTTTTATCAGGATCGAAATTGCTTAATTTCGGTGGTCGCATGTGTGTTTTGAGATAAGGCCTACACATAATGAGCGTTGAAGGCTTGGAGAATTTGCCGCTGGCAGGGTATATCGAGGGTAAAAATGAAAGCGAAATATTGCGGACCACTTACCTAAGGTGAATGGACGGCGAAACAAGAAACGGGCAAATTGGCAAAATGACACTAGTTCCTCAGGGTGACAAATGGATTTATGAGTGTAGAAAGATATGATCGCCCACGTTCCAAAAAGACAAGGCATGGAGAAGCAGGGGACGACAGTGGAAAAATTGAAGTATTCTGGGTATTGTAGCAAGGGATTCGGTGTCATTTTTTGGCAGTCATTATAATATTTAGTTTTTTTCCTAATAAATGAGGACGTATTGAAGAGTTTCCTAATGTCGCCAAGAGGAAGTTTCCAATTTTTTAAACAGTCAGTCAGTTATGTTACATACATGATACACCCTTCGGCGACTTCGTCTCTTTCGATCTATGAATGACTAAGTACAAGATTTTCCGGTTTTTTCTTTTCTCATTAGACTATAGAACCCAATCTGTCCTGCTATTTAACCCATAGCTACATGGAGAAGAGATACTCTAATACATTTCCGAAGGTTATTTGCGCGAAAGTGAATGCAACGAATTCAACTGGAATTCGAAATATGTTTTTCGATTTCTCATCCCAGCCATTATCCTTTAACCCACACTTTTAAGTCAGTTAGACAGTAATGTGCCATACGTGATACATGGTTAGGCGATCATGTCTTGAAAGAAACATGACTGACAGGACAGAACATTTTCCCGCAATAGCTTGCCATAACTTTCTGTGGTAGTCTGGTTGCCTATAAAACCCAATATGTCCTGCTATTTTACACATAGCTGGAGGAAGAAGAGAGGGATTAATACCTTTCCAAATAGTATTTTCTCGTAAGTGATTTCTCGTTCCGAGACGATATCCACTGAACAACTTCGCCCTAAGATACGAATTACAAATTAGAGACACCGAAATCAGGCAAGTACAGCAACTTAAATATCTAGGAACTCTTTCTTTGCCAGAGAACAGATTATGCACTAACGAAATCCGAAGGCACATTGATATAGCAAAGATGTCATCCAAAATTTAACCCAGTATTAAGAAAACTGAAAATTTCATTAGAAACGAAGAAAAGAGATCTGAACGATTATTTGATATCACTCATCGTGTATGGCAGTGAATGCTGAATAATCACATCACAGATGACGAAAAGACTTGTGAAAAATAAAATGTGGTTCTACAGAAGGATGCTGAGAACCCGATTGACAGAATATGAGTAACGAGCAAGTTTTAGGGAAATTAAAAGAGGACACTTTTTTTTTAGAATCATAAAAAGACAACTGAAATATCTAGGGCAAAATTTGAAAAGAGGGTTTAGAGAATTTGTCACACACAAGACATATTGAAGGCTAGAAAGGCAGAAGAAGCTAATATAAAGAGAAAATCGAGGAGAAATAGCAAAATTACGAACCTTACTAAAAATCATAAAAGAAGTTAGGATTGCTCAAATCTTGAAGGAACACGGTACATATCAGAACCAGAAGGCATGACGATTAAATAGTTTTAGTTTTGAATTCCGGAAAACGAAGCCATGCAAATTGATACAATAAAATTGATACAATAAAATTGATACAATAAAAAAAACTGTTTAAACTTGTCTTATTTTAAGGATATTCCTTATTTTTGTTAATTCCCATTTTTTTAACAATTTCCCATATTTTAAATTTTTTTCTTTACTTTACGAATTTTTCTTTCAAGATGTTCCTTAATTTTAAAAGTTTTCCATAATTTTAAGGATTTTCTTTAATTTTAAGCATTTTCCTTATATTAAGATCTTAATTTCAGTATTTCATTAATTTTGACAATTTTCAGTAGATTAAAGATATTCCGTATTTTACGAAATTTACTTATTTGAAGAATTTTCTTCAATTAAATTATTTTCCTCATTTAAAGGATTTTTTACTTTAAGGATTTTCCTTATTTTTAAGGTTTTATTTATTTTAAGGACTTTTTTTTAATTTCAGCATTTTCTTTGTTTTGACAATTTTTTATTGATTCAGGATATTTCGTATTTTTCGTAATTTACTTATTCTAAATTATTTATCTTATTTTATTGAATTTTTTTACTAAAAGGGATTTTCTTTATTTTTAGGGCGTTTCTTATTTTAAGAATTTTCCTTACTTTAAGGATTTTGCTCATTCTAAAAAGTTCTTCATGAATGTACAGAAAATGGAACAACATATCCGAAAACACATTGAAAGAGCAAACGAAGTCTTTCATATTTCATTGGGAAAGCATCCTCTCAGTAATTGATACCACAAATTTAGTGGAATTTTCGTCTTCCTATTAGACTTTAAAGGGAATGCAGATGCATTGCTGGTATTTTTAGTAGAAAAATGTATAGTTATACTTGCCTAGTATTTTAGTTTTGTTTAGGGTTCACTATTTCTCTTGAGACTCTATTTTTCTGGGGACAAACTTTCCATGCCAGATGTGATACATTATGAGGACGGTGTTTTTTTTTTTTTTTTTTTGAAGAATGCCTAAAAGAACTTTTGTCATATAAGATCTGACTGTAACCCAGTCAGTTTTGTTGTACCGAAAAATCATCCAATGAAACGGCACATCAGAAAATGGAATTGGTTTGACATAAAATTTCAAATTGATCAGTATTCAAGTCTAAAGTGCCCAAGGGAAGTAACACATCAGCAGAGCGTCTTCAGAGAATTATGTGAAGAAGTGACCGAGGAGTCTAGAGTAGTGTCCCATTATATCGAAAACACGAATGGGCTATGTCCTGTTATATCGGAAACACGAATGGGGGTATCCAGGTTCCGTCTCAGTGCATGCCTGTTCATCGATTTTGCTTGAGTCAAATATGCACTCTTTGAGGTGGATATTGAAGTATGAGGGGTGTTTTGAGAGGACATCCTTAATCTACTCAGCTATTTTGTCAATCCTTACAGTTCCATCATCATGGGGCCGAAGGGTGAAAAAATAAAAGGATAATAACGGAGCTAGTCGAAAGTACTTCAACAAATATAACAAAATATGGACTTTGGACAGGTTATCGACAACTTCGAGTACAGTACTCAACTACATATTCGAAAATTGGAAAAATGTTATATATAATCAAGAGACAGATATTGTAGGTTCTTTGTTCGATTATAGATAGATAGATAAATAGATATAACGATATGCGCTAAAAAGTCTGCCTACTTCCACCGAACGCCCATAGCCCACGGGTAGAGTCGCCGATTAACGCCATTTCGTTCGGGTTTCAATCCTGGGTAAAAAAGCGATCGGAGTCTAACCGTACTGATTAGCTGTGTTACGGCGAAACAGATCTGTCTGCGGATGACAATATATACACATACATATATATATATATATATATATATATATATATATATATATATAAAAGTGAAGATTGAACTGTGTTCCTCAAATATCCAAATTCTTAAAAATTACATTGTCTACACCACCAGAAAAATTGACGAGAATATTGGCCTTACATCTTTCCTACAACAGTTCCATCCAACCTCATTTAAACACGCATCGAGATATTTCAGGACTTATCCGTGATATTTTTCATTGATAATACTTACAAAATAGCATCAGCCACACACAAAAGATGATTGAAAATAATAGAGGCGTTACTAAAAAATACCTAGAGAAATCCTACACTTAATAACATCGGTTATGAACATGGTAACACTGTGCTTACCATTTTCGAAACATACACAAGACTCTATATGCATAAAGTTTCCACGTGTTTATTTCTAGGTTAAACGAAATTAATTTTTGATAATGACAAAAAGTATAGTTGAAAGCGGCCGAAAGTGCAAAAGCTATGGAAAATATAGTTTGAGTTCCGAAAAAAAAATTATACAAACACACATGAAAAATTATATAAAAACTTAATGATTATACCTTGTCTGCCATTATATATATATATATATATATATATATATATATATATATATATATATATATATATATATATATATATATATATATTTGAAAATGTTTTTGTAAGTACAAAATTTAATTAAAGAAATAAAAATGTGCAGCTTGATTATGAAATGGTATTAAAAAGCGAAGCAACCGGTTTCGCTCCCGTTCATAGGACATCTACGGGAAATTTTAATTGGAATTAAAATAAAACAAAATGTGTCATGAAAATGTGGGGGATAAAAATTTTGCAAATACAAGGAGCTAGAGGCTAATAATATCGAGCCTCAACAATTCACGCTGTTTGCACAGTACAGGCTTTTGAGACCTGATATATAAAGCCTCCAGAACACTTAGATGGAATGATGATTGTGATCAGGACGCAACAGTGAATCCATCTTTACTAAAATTACCTGCACACTTTTTTATTCTTTAGAAGGTGCTCGCAAATGGCAGAACCGTAAATATTTAGAATGAGTCCATTTTGAGGCAAGGTGTGGTTTCTTATATTAGTGGAGACATGTTGTTTTATTCTCATGTCAAGACACTGAGTTGCTCTTCCTATGTGGTCAACTCCGCAACTACAATTATATTTGTAAATTATAGAATTAATTTGGTGGGGAGGAAAAACATCCTTTCGTGCTGAACATAAAAAGGGCCGAGTTTGAATTACAATATATACCTCGACCGAGAAAAAACAAGAATTTCAGATGAAATTTGTCTAGCCACGATTTCATATATATATATATATATATACTATAGTCATCCGCAGACAGATCTGTTTTGCTGTATCACAGCTCATCAGTGCAGTTAGACTCCAATTGCTTTTTAAATCCAGGATTGAAACCCGACCGAATTGGCGTCAGTCGGCGATTCTATCTCTGGGCTATGGGCGTTCGGTAGAAGAAGGCAGACTTTTTATCATTATACACGCCCAATAGCCAGAGTACCTAAATTCATTATTGAATGAGCGATGCGTATATGCCAGAGCAGCTACTGTTTTTCAAAGTCTCCCATTCTTTCAGAGTGCTCAATCAGGGTGTGATATATATATATATTTGAAAATATCTTTGTAAGTACAGAATCCAATTATAGAAATAAAAGTGTATGGCTTGATGTTACATATTGTAAATGATATTAAAAACAAACCAACCGGTTTCGCTCCCGCTCTTTAGGCCTTTAGGAGAAATTGTCATGAAAAATGTCATGAAATTGAAGAGGATGAAAACGTGAATGCAAGGAGCTAGAGGCTACTAATAACGAGCCCCCAACAACTTAGGCTGTTTGCACAGTACAGGCTTTCGGGACCCGATATATAAAGCCTCCAGAACACTTAGATGGAATGAAGAGAGATCGGGACGCAACAGTGAATCAATCTTTACTAAAATTACCTGCACACTTTTCTATTCTTTAGAAGGTGCTCGCAAATGGCGGAACCGTAAGTATTTGGGATGGGTCCATTTCGAGGCAATGTGTGGTTTCTTATTTTAGTGGGGACATGTTTTATTCTTATATCAAGACACTGAGTTGTTCTTCGTATGTGGTCAACTCGGCAACTACAATTATATTTGTAAATTATAGAATTAATTTGGTGGGGAGGAAGAACATTCTTGCGTGCAAAGCATAACATAGGCCAGGTTTGAAACACGAGGTACGTATTGTATTTCCTAGTTGGACAATTGAATGTGTCATCATTAAAGACTCCATTCAACAACTTTCAATATGAAGCCTGAGTTTAAAGATGGAATACAGGAGATTGTGGTGCTATTGCAGGAATTTGGTTTTATTCTGTTTGGATATGTTTCTCCTGGTATTTGAAATGGGTCCATTGACGTGAGTGCGACAAAATATTGGCTAAGCACAACGCTAAGTTAAAGATTTTTGTACACAATAGATATGGACGCATATTGGAACCTAATTTAAATAATATTATTAAGTTGTCGTTACATGAATTCACTGAGCTTTAATCTTTTGTTCTTGCTCATGGATTGGATTTCTGCATTCCAACATCTATGACTGACAAGGAGAAGATTTTTTTCAGAGTTTGAAGTCGTTTTTGCTCAATTGGCGAGATTTAAACCTGTCTCCTCTGATGCAGTTAGCAATTTGAAAGTCCAGTTGAATCATTCGGCACACGTTTTTGCGAGTTCCTCTGTTGCTTCAGCTGAATCCAATTTGACAGGTGAATATCAACGTGTACGTAATTCACTGAGGAATAACTTTGATTTGGTGATCTCCAGACTAGATACAGGTACCGGTGTTGTAATTCTGGATCGGGCAGATTGTATGTCCAAGATGTCTTTAATTTTGAATGACACTATCAAATTTACAAGGCTTGAATCTGCTGATACGTGTGATCGGACTGCCTCAATTGAAATAAAATTTCAAAAATCACTTTTGAGGTGAGTAAAAAGTGGGGTTTTTTCTAAGGAAATTTCCGGTGAGATTCGTCCATCTGGATCCATTCTTCCCAGGCTATATGGTCTTCCAAAAATCCACAAAGATGGATTACCATTGAGACCTATTCTATTTGTGGTTGGATCAACACAACACGAAGTAGCCAAATGGCTGTCTTCTCTTTTGAAACCAGTGTTGCAGCACTTAAGTGGATTTTGTTTGAAGGATTCCTTTTCCTTTGTTGAGCGCATCCGAAATTTGTCTTCTTCAGGTAAGTTCATGTGTTCTTTTGATGTTTCTTCATTATATATTCGTGTACCTCTTCTGGAGACAATAGATATCTGCTGTGATTTACTTTATTGTAGCTCTATGTCCCCAGCTAACGTACCTGAATTAGTTTTCGCTAAGTTGATGAAATTTGCTACGTCTGTTGATCTTAGCCCTTGTTACCTGTCGTACCCTCTTTGCCAACTTCGTCAATTTCAGTTCTGATCGATACAAGTACGTAATAGACTGTACCCAGCCGAGGTGGTAGCAGGTAAGGAGATTCCCCGTGGAACCTAATCAGTTTTTAATTTGCGAAGGAAAGGCTCTAATGCAAGAACGTAAAGCAAAGATGAAGATGGACAACGTTGAACAATACAGAGAGACAACAAGAAAGGTTCCGATCATACCTTTTTCAATTCCAGTAGCGAACTTGTGAGCGCGTACAAAAATTGAAACCAAGTGTGAAAGTGCGACACGAAACCGGCGGCCAGCGTTCAAGCCTATCAAATGAAGGTTATCCAGAATAGTCCTACCCTTCACAGTACAAATTTTCCTCAGAGAAAATCAGACGAGACAGAACAGTCTTTAATTAGCTTGCTAAGATATTGCCTAAAATTTTCAACTCTGTATTTAATATCGTCAAATGCAGAAAGTTAGCTATCCGATGCCCCAAGCTTCTTGATCTGATGTACCAACTTGATCACACGTCTGGTGAAGCGATGAGGTATAAATCCCTATTTCATCCAGCTGCTGTAAATCAATTTCAGCAAAGGAACAAGCTGGGAATGCCACTAGGGTCATAGGGAATGAATGTGAAAGTGAAAATGAAAGTGAAAAAATGAGTATAGTAATATTAAGGAAAATACAAAAAAAAAAAAAAGAACGGGATTTAAGAAGATAATAGATGGCGGCTGACGTTGCATTTATATTTTTGAAGATTGTACTTATCAATGAAGCAAGTAAGCGGAAGAGAGTTCCACAGACAAGAAGTGCGCAAAATAAAAACTCCTGAAACAGAACTGGCGGATTAATTTAGCTATTTCGACACTAAACGTGTGGGACGAAGATGGTAATCTAGTCATTCAGTCAGTTAAGTGCCATATGTGATACACGCTGAGGTGATCATGTCTCCAAAGTGATATGAATGACTTGGCAGAAGATTTCTCATAGTACTCTGCCATTATTTTCTGTGGTAGTCTGGTTGCCAGCCATGGCTATAGATCCTAATCTATCCTGTTAGTTAACCCATAACTGGACGGAAGAAACAGATAAATGCCTTTCCCAAGGGTATTTGCGCGTAAGTGAATGCAAAAGATTTAACTGGAATTCCAACTCGGCTCCCCACTTTCTCGTTCCGAGACGATATCCACTGCACTACAACGCACATTAGCAGGCTTAAATTCATGGATTCGGGGTACGAGAGGGGGGAATCTTGTAATGTCAGTTCTTCTTCTATGTCCCCTGTCCCTTCAGGACGTAGGCAATCATGGCTTTCCACGTTTCCCTATCCCTGGTGGCACTGAGCACGCTTTCTTCTGTTACACCGTGCAATCCTCGTTCTGTCATCCACCTGATTAGGCCCTTCAAATATGTTATCCGCTGCTTTCCCCTGTCTCTTTTTCCCTCTATCTTGCCTGTTAGTATCAGGTTCTCCAATCCCTCCTTATTCATTGCATGTCCTAGGAACTTCAGTTGTCTATTCCTGATGCCCAGTATTAATTTCCTTATTGTTTCCCTCGTTTCTGAGACCTCATCATTGCTCACATGCTCAATCCATGATATTCGCAGCAGTCTTCTGTAGAACCAGTTGCTTCAAGTTTTTCCTTCATCTTTGATGATATTGTCCAGCATTCATTGCCATATTGAAGAACTGATATCACATAGCAATCCAGTGCTCTCTTCTTTGTTTCTAGCGAAATTGTCCTGTTTCTTAATGCTTTACTCAGCTCCTGGAATGAATCTTTGTGCTTTTGGATCTCAGGAACATAAATGCATCAAAACTGTTTTGACTACAAAGTGAGGGATCGGTTTATATATTGATTGTAATATGGAACAGATCCCCCACTTTATGTTCAGTATGCTTCTGAAGAACCACATTTCAGTTGCTTCAAGTTTTTCCTTCATCTTTGATGGTATTGTCCAGCATTCACTGCCATATTGAAGGACGGATATCACGTGGCAATCCAGTACTCTCTTCCTAGTTTCTAGCAAAACTGTCCTGTTTCTTAATACCTAACTCAACTTCTGGAATGCTTCCTTCACCATGCCAATTCGCCTTAGGATCTCGGTGTCGCACTTTCCGTCTTGTTGTTATAACGCTTCCCAGGTATTTAACTTTTTGTACCTGCTTGATTCTGGTATCCCCGACCTGTATTTGACATTTTGGGGGGATGAAAAAATTAGAAAAAATATCAGAAGAAAGGCATGTTACATCGGTGAGAAAGTAACTAAATTCGAGATGCCTGGTCAGAGCCTATTGCATCACAGATTTTCTATTAGGATTTTTTTTTCAAGAACCTTAAGATGAATAACAGGAGCAAAGACAAGATATATATATATATATATTTTTTTTTTTATAAGCGTTTCACCCCGAGCAAGGATACCGAGAATGAGGGTTGGGTAGATGAGAGTGTTGTAAGAATAGTTGGGAGTTAGTGTGATAGGAGGTGTCTATTGACCCTACATTTAAACACCTGGAGATTGTAACTGTCGGGAAAGCAGACTTGTGGAAGGGAGTTCCACAGGCGGGAAGCGCGAGAAAAGAAGCTGTTGGAGTAGAATTTACGGTTACATCTTATTTGTTTAACTGTAAAAGGGTGGGACCTAGTTGCTAATCTAGTATCTCGTGTAAATTCGTGCTTAGGCGGCACCAGTGATCTAAGCTCATCGGAGCAGAAGCCATGAAAGTACTTGTAGAAGAGGCACAGGGAAGCCACATCACGCCGGTGTGAGAGAGGGTGCAGCCGGTCTGCCAAGTCAGTATCAACCACGTTACAGATCCTCCTTTGTATTTTGTCAAGAAGCCCAAGGAGAGCAGCAGGGGCATCCGACCAGATATGGCAGCAATATTTAATACACGGGCGGATGGTAGATTTGTATATGTGCAGAATAGATACAGGTGGGAAAAACTTCCGGGCCCTGCACAGGGAGCCGACTTTCATAGCAGCAGATTTGGCAATGGATTCAATATAGTCATTCCATTTGAGGTACGCCGAGAGTGTAAGGCCAAGGAGGCGTAGTATTTTACTCTCTGGGAGGCTAGCCTGTCTCATGCTAATGGGAGGTAGATGTGATTGTCTATGGTGATTAGTTGATAACAGCTTTGTTTTGGAGGCATTGAAATTTACCAACCATTCCCTACCCCAGGTCACTACGGATTTGAGGTCCCTTTCAAGTACGGCAGCGAGGTTCACTTTGTCGTCCAGACCTGGTTTCTGATCGATGCGGGAGTAGATTGTTGTGTCGTCGGCATACATGCCAACTTGGGATCTAATGGTGTCGGGGAGATCATTAATGTAGATCAGAAAGAGCGTGGGACCTAGGATAGAACCTTGAGGGACGCGCGCGATCGTCTGGTAGTTTTGGGAGGCATGCCCATTTAATACCACCTTCAATGTGCGGTTAGAGAGGAAAAACTGGATGAGGTCAAACAGATTTCCAGTTATCCCATAGCTCCGCAGTTTGCACAAGAGGCCAGCATGCCAGACACTGTCGAATGCTTTGGAGATATCCAAGGCAACGGTTCGGGCTTCACCATTCTTGTCAAGTGCCTGGTATATGTACTCGGTAATGGTCGTTAGCATATCAGCAGTAGACCTGGTGAAGCGAAACCCATACTGTTTGTCAGAGAGAAGCCCGTTGGCCATAAGATGCTGAATCACCTCGGCGTTGATAATGGCTTCGAAAACTTTGCCAAAGATTGGAAGGAGACTAATAGGACGGTAATTGGC
The DNA here is from genome assembly GCA_037127315.1 of Ascarosepion bandense. Lineage (NCBI taxonomy): Eukaryota > Metazoa > Mollusca > Cephalopoda > Sepiida > Sepiidae > Ascarosepion > Ascarosepion bandense. Next base: position 874,625 of record JBBBDQ010029610.1, read on the forward strand.
GGGGTCTGAGGGTTCGCCAGAATTCTTAAATATAGGTACTACGCAGGAGGACTTCCAACAGGCAGGAAAGCAGGAAGCAGATAGGCAGAGGTTATAGAGTTTAGGGAGGACAGAGGAGAGTTCTGGGGCACATTTCTTCAGTACTATGACTGGGATTCCGTCACCGCCGCTCGCTTTGTGTGGGTCAAGTTGCGCAATTATCTTGGCGACCAGCGAGGGTGTAATGTGGACGTTATTTAGTTGAGCCTTAGTTCTGGGTGGGAAGTCTGGTGTAGGTATTCCTAACGAGTCCAGTGTCGAATTGGTTGAGAATCTACGGGCAAAGCATTCAGCCTTGTCGGCTGGGGAGGTGAGAACTTCAAATTCATTGATTAGTTGGGGTATTGAAGTCTTGTTCCTGCTGAGCACGCTTTTGCAGAGACGCCAGTAATCTTTGCAGCCAAACTTAGAGGATGCTATGCGTTGCCTAATTCTGGTAGCAAACGCCCTCTTGGCTTCGTTCAGTACTTTTTTACACTTGTTCCGTGCTGAGGTAAAAAGGCGCCTGTTTTGGTTCGACGAGCAGCTTCGATAGAGCCGGAAGAAATGGTTCCGGTGTGCAATAGCGGCCGAGCAAGCGGGTGAGAACCAGGGGGACCAATTTGGTTTTAGTTGGAATTTTCTGGCAGGGATAAAAGCATCGATGCCAGCCTTAACCCAAGAGGAGACTTCGGAGGCACAGTCTTCGACAGGAAGATCAAAGACGTTGTTCCAGGGGGCGTCGCAGAGGGAGTCCCTGAACGAGTCCCAGTCGGCTCTTTGGTAGCAGTATGATATTCTGCTGGTCTGGTTTTCTTGGGTAGAGTTAGTGCGGATTGATATGTTTACGGAGACTACGGCGTGGTCAGAGTTTCCGAGGGGGCAGAGTTGCCTGGTAGTGCAGGAGTCTGGGATGGAGGTAAAACAAAGGTCGAGTAAAGAGTCCTTCCGTTAGGGTTTTTAGAGAAACGTGTGGGGAAGTCCACCACTTGCGTTAGAGCTTGGGCTATTGAAAAGTGCATGGTGCGGATCCCAGAAAGTTCGGTGGCTGAGTTTTCAAGCCACTTGGTGTGGTGGGCGTTAAAATCGCCAAACACAAATATATGGGCAGATGGGTGAGAAGAAATGGCCCTGTCGATGTTAGTAGAGATGCAATCAAGTAACGTACAGTCAGAGGAGGAGGGGGAGCGGTAGAGGAAGAAGAGATAGCTAACCGAGCTTAGAAGTGAGAGACGGAAGCACATGAAGGAATGATCAAGGGATTCAAGAGATGTGACCCTGGCTAGGGGGAGTTGTTCGCTGACATATACACCAAGCCCATGCATATGGACATTGGAGTCCTTCCTGAAGAGAGGAAGGTAACCAGGAACGAACAGCTCAAGGATCAAGGTTAGTCTCACATATAGCTAAGATATCGGGTGAGTTAGTTAGAAAGAAAGACTCTACACTATTAAAGTTACTGCGAATACCTCGTATATTTGTGAAGGTAACGCAGATAGGTTTGGGCGATTTACGACTAGCTGGTTTAGGCTTGCTATTTTGTTTGTTTAATTTCATGCTGGTTATAGTTGTGGATATTCACATATAGAGCGCTTTCTTACACACGTATACATTTCAAAAGAATTAATGCATTTTATCTATAATTCGACAGTTTTATAAATTCAAACATTATTTTACTTCTTATTTAGTGATTTTAAATAGACAATGCCCACCTGGATGCATTTTTTGAATACGCAGGTCGGTAGAAATAATAATCACAATTTAACTAATTAAAATGTTACATCTATTTCATGTTTCTAATAATGAGAAAAAACAGGTGTTCATCACTCTCATCTTCTCTATTATATACGCTTATACATGCAAACACGCAAAACACGCGCGTAATTTGAAAGGACAAAATTACACGTTGTAAATGTAAGTGTATGATCACTGCTGATCTATATTTTCTTTTTCTTAAGTGAAAGTAATCATTTTTAATTATGCATTAATTCTTGTATTTTCCACTGATTATTATATAATGATTTTACATTATTATGCAATATTTAATTATCAAAATACATATTTATTTGTTTCTTTTTAAGATAGGTCGATATACACCGATTGATCTCTCACTTTCTCCCCTTTCTCTGTCTATAGACGCACGCGTGCACACACACACACACACACACACACACACACACACACATATATATATATATATATATATATATATGTACATATTAACAATACATATTTGTTTCTTCTTTGAGATAAGTCGATATACATCGATCGTTCGCTCTCTCACCCGGTCTCTTTCTCTCTCCCTCTGTCTCTCTCTTTCTCACTCTCTCTATATATATTTATACAAATATGCATATATGTTTATATGTTTATCATAGAAATTGTGATATTATCGTACAATCTTGAATTATCAAGATATATTTTTCTTTCTTTTTTAAGATAAGTCGATATACATCGATTATTCTATCTCTCGTTCTCTCTTTGTCTCTCTGTCTCTGTCTCCACACACACACACACACACACACACACACACACACACACACACACACACACACGTGTGTGTGTGTGCCCTGACGATCCGTAGTGTGAAACCGCGGCAGGTTTTGGCTCACTTTAGATATTTGTATATATATATATATATATATATATATATACACGCGTTCAAAACATCACTTACTAATTCCCGGGTCTGACATACAGATGACACCACTAACTAATAAAAAATCCATATGATTTTTAAAAAGTACTAACCTACAAATGACACATGAAAAAATTTGTGTCCAATCGGATTATTTGATTACAAATTACAGTTATTTACTTTTGCAAATTTTCAAATCAATGGAAAAATCTGAATTTCGTGTGTTGGATAAGCATAGCTGTCCGATGGAAAAAATACTGTTCAAGCAAAGCAATGGCGTGGTACGTCTTATTCGGATTGTGCTTTGTCGGAAACAACGTTCAAAAGGTGGTATGCTGACATTAAACGCGGTTCTACAGACACAAATGATGCTGAACGCTCAGGTTACCCCAAATCTGCAGTTGTGCCGGAAACACACACAAAAATATCCACAACTTCGTTTTGGTCGATCGTAAATTGCAGTTGAGTGAAGTAGCAAAGGAGTTGAACATGTCTAAAGGCAGTGTATTCACTATTTTGCATGAACATTTGTCAATGAGAAAGCTGTGTTTAAAGTGGGTGCCAAGTTTACTCACACTCGACCAAAAACCTACAACCCTTCGAATATTTAGAGAATTGTTTGCTGTATTTACTAGCCTTCCTACGCAAGGCCAGATGTGACACATGGTCATGTTATAGTGGGTATTCCCGGCTATATAGCCGGGCCAAAAAAATGTCTGTCTATTTTTACCGAGTCGTGGTTCTACCCTTCCGCGGAACCACGACTGGGTTTGTGCTCTCTGATCGGAAGTAGAGAGCGCCCTCTACCCGAAGGCAGAGTGCTGACAGTGTCATAGCGTCGTCAGGCGAGTGCCTAAGACGTTTCAGAGAATTGTTTGCTACTGTTTCAACGCTATAAGAAAGATTTTTTGCGTAAATGTGTAGCAATGGCTAAAATATGGATCGACCACTTCACTTCGGAGTCGAATCGGCAATCAGCTGAGTGGACAGCAGCAGATGAAAGCCGTTCCAAGCGACCAAAGACGGAAGCAGCAGCAGACAAGGTTTTGGCTTCCATATTTTGGGATGCGCAAGTTATTTTGTTCATCGCTTACTACGAGAAAGGAAGAATCATCAACAACGATGTCAAAACTACCGGAAATGCACTCTGATTTGCTTAAGCATGTACCCTATTCTCCAAAACTGGTCCCCAGCGACTACTGGCTGTTTGTAGACCTCAAAAGAATACGCCAGAAAAAGAGATTTGGCTCCAATTAAAAAGTGATATTGAAAACTGCGGTGCATTTTGAGAGCAAATACAAATCGATCTACAAAAAATGTATCGAATTGTTACAGATGCATTGGAATGCGTTGGCTGATTCATCAGCATAGTCTCTCTAGAAGGAGACTATGCTGATGAATCACGTCGTATTTTGCGTAAAATTATTATTTTATTATTTAGGCCCGGCTTTATTGAGTGATGGTTTATATATATATATATATATATATATATATATACATATATAAGTCATCTACATACAAGCCTGTTTCGCTGTATCACAGCTCATCTGCGGCTAGACACATCTATCGCTTTAAGACGGGATCGAAAATCTACCGATTTGGTGTCAGTCGGATATATGATGAATAGAATAAAGAACAAATAGGAAAAAGTGTCTTTAATCTAACATGTTTCACTTCTTAAAGACTACATCAATTTTTAAACACTGAGGAGGCCTAATAATTATGGCTGGTAGTATATATATATATATACTGCTGATAAATTACATCTGGCAGCAAGGCGTATCATTGAGGGATTGAAAGTTTTGAGAAGTTTGGAAGCGCCACATAATTGTTTTTATTCACTGGTTCACTCTCACCCGAGGTAGTAACAAATACTTGGGTTCTGGCTTTTTGGCAAATATGTAACGCTGGAAATGGGGCAAATAGGGTTAAAAACACTATGAAGTGTAAAAAATACCTTTTATAATAAAAAATACCAGCAGAACATTTTTGTAAAAATACCAGTAATGTATATTCTTAGAAAAAATATTACTAGTTATCATTTTGTGTAAAGTAAATTACTAATGCTTCCAAGAAAAATGTTTGTATTTAAGCTATAAATGACCCATAAGGAGTTGATATGCCTCTAAATAATCAAAACAAAACAAAGCAAACAATATTTTTTGTGTTTTTCTTTATTATCATTTTAAGAAACTTGTTACTTGTACGTCTTCAGTGTGTATGCTAATAGCATTTTCCAAGATAAAGTTAGAAACCGATACTGTTAGGCAGCGGTATCATTGTAGAATCAGTCGGGTAGATCCATGTTCATCGTTATTAATTGTCCATCAGATCAATAGAATTGTCTGCAAGACTCTCTTATTGGCACTACCCTCTTACTGCCTTATATCAAATATCTGCCAGGGAACATTCCCTGATAATTTGTAAATAATAATTTCAGATGATCCTAATTTTTTTAGATTTTCTTTATGTGCCTTGTATTTTAAGGACGTAGGCTTCATGGACTTCCACTTGCAACTATCCTTTTTCACTCTTAACAATTTTCCCCGTGTTATCTCTTCCAAACCCGCTTTACCTTCCATTTGCTTCAGCCCTTAAGGTATGTTTCGCGTTGATTATCCGTGTTTCATTTTCCTTTTATTCGACCTGTGAATATTGGTTTATCCAAACCCTGTTTCCTCATTACGTGTTACAGAAGCTTATTCCTGATGTTTAGTGTAATTCTACTTAATCGTTTGCATCTTCTCGAAAGACTTGTCATTACTCACATGTTCGGTCCATGGTATCCTCAGTATTCTTCTGTAGAATCACATTTCTGTTGCTTCGAGTCTCTCCTTCAGTTTTGTAGAGATCGTTCAGCATTATCTGCTATAGAAGAGGACATATATCAGTTCAGTACACTTCGAAAAAACTATATGACGAAGGGTTGGCTGGCATCTTGTAAACTTTAGTTCTGACAGCACAGTGGGAGTGGGAACTGGCGTATAAATTTCAATATCTCAAAAAAAAAAAAAGGTAGTCACGTATCAAAATCACCGAGCTCTTTCTGTCATGATGAATGATTAAGCACTTACTGAGACTCTCCGCTTAGAATGTCTATTAGGACACAAATTCAGCCCCAGATCTCAATTGGATATCATAAATACGATCTATTGTTAACAATGCTGGAATACTGTCGGTTTTTTGTGCCACTCTAAAAGATACGTGGCTCGCTCTACACTGTTATCGCTTTACAAGAATAAGACAATACTAATGATTTGGTTTGAAGGTTTTTGTTTAGCCACATACTAATCTGTATCGATTATTCAAATCTGACATCTAAGTTAAACTTCAAACTAAGTGTAAAATCAATTCTAGTGAAAGGATTGTACCTTTAGATTTATAGTGTTCGTAACACTGAACATGTGAACAGACGAGGGATGCTTGAATTTTTACTTTTTTATAATCTAGCCAATTTCATTTTGATCAGTTAAATGCCATACGTGAAACACGCTTGGGCAGAAGATTATTCCACAGTCTTCTTCTTCATCTATGTGCCCTGTCCCTTCAGGACGTAGGCGATCATGGTTCTCCATGTCTCCCTATCCCTTGTGGCTTTTAGTATGTTTGCTCCTGTTGCTCCTGGCAACCCCCGTTCCGTCATCCACCTGAACAAACCCTGCAAGTATGTTATCCGCTGCCTTCCTCTGTCTCTCTTTCCTTTTATCTGACTAGTCAGTATCAGGTTCTCAAGGCTTTCCTTCCTCATTGCGTGTCCCAGGAACTTCAGTTGTCTCTTCCTGATGCTCAGTATTAATTTCCTTTTTGTTGCCATTCTTTCCAACACCTCATCGTTGCTTGCATGCTCAGTCCACGATATCCGCAGCATCCTTCTGTAGAACCACATTTCCGCTGCTTTACTTTTTTTTTTATATTTTACTTTTTTTATAATCTAGCCAATTTCATTTTGATCAGTTAACTGGCATACGTGAAGATTATTCCACAGTAGATTGCCATAAATTTCTGCAGTGGACTAGTTGTCAGTTAAGGCTAGAGAACTCAGTCTATCCTGTTATTTAACCCATAACTGGAGGGAAGTGTTGGAACAATACCTTTCCCATGGGTATTTGCGCGTAGGTGAAGGCAATGAATTTAACTGGAATTCGAACTCAGCTCACCGATTTCTCGTTCCGAGCCGATATCCATTACACCACAACGGACATCCATAATTTAGATACTTTTTCATTTATTTTCCATCTTCTTCTGTGTGTCTCTTCAGAACGTAGGCGATCATAGCCCTCCAAAACTTCTTATCCTTTGTAGTTGTTAACACCCCATCTCTTATCCCACTCAACCCCACTTCAACATCCATCTGCTCAAATCCATCACGTATGTCACTCGTTCCTTTCTCTTGTCTCTCCCTCCCTCTATTCCTTCCCTGAGCATCAGATCCTCTAAGCCCTCTGTCCTCATTATATGTCCCTAGGACCAGGCACTTCTCAGTATTTAATTTTCCTCGGACTGCATCTCTGTCTTAGGACACAACCTGGCCGTACGCTGCCTGAAGACGGAGACGCAACTGAGAAATGATAAACCCTACCTGACTTCAGGTAAGTATGACTAAGCTAAATAACGAAGTGAAATGCAATTCAAAATCATGTCGGAGCAATAGCTAAATGCGTCTCTCCAATATCTACATAATTTACTTCTGGATTCTCGTCATTGCCTTTTTTGTCATCAGAATGTTTCAGCGGCTATGCTCTTAGATCTTCTAATGTCTCACGATCCGACAACCATTCAGGGAATTTCGAACTGAACAGCTTTAAAAATCTACAGGAATCGTATCTTCTAGTTAAGACATATCTTTTTTGTTTTTTTTTTATTTTATTTGTTGTTATTCTTTTTCTTACTACTCATGGTACGACCATAATACGTTGAAACATTGGTTCCCACCCGATGACTGATGATAATAAACCAACTTTTAGCCTGGTCAACACTCAGATGGATGGTGTGTAACAAGTACTGTCAAGTCATGTGAACCGGTTATGGATACAATGTCGCTACTTATAATAGAAGGAGAACTCGATATGTTGTGGTGCTTCTTAACTGGTACATCGCAAACCATAACTAGAGTTGGGTGTTATTTTTATTTATTTTTTTTTAGTTTTAGTTCACCACAAATAAGTATAGTTTCTTATGGCAAATATTAATTCACCCCGAGAAATGATAAATTTTAAATGAAAGTTTGTTTTTATTAATGTTTGGCTTTCATTTGAAATGTCAAATATAAAGGTTGTTTTTTTACAAAATTTTTACATTCATTTGAAATTATAAATTTTTAATCAAAATTTGTTTAAATTGCCTCGCAAAAACTCCAACCCTCAGAATGAAATTTATCAAAAATAAGCAGATGATATTCAAGGTTCTTAGAACGAAACTTTTACAAAAAAAAAAAAAAGAAAAGAAAAAAACACTGTGATGTCGGTTCTTCAATACGGCAGTGAATGCTGGGTAATATCATCGAACATGAGAAGAAAACTTGAATCAGCGGAAATATGGTTCTACAGAAGGATGTTGCGGATTTCTTGGACTGAGCATGTGAGCAATGATGAGGTGTTGGAAAAAATGGAAAAGAAAAGAAAAAGAAAAGTCAGCGTCAGGAAGAGACAACAGAAGTTCCTGTGACATGCAATGAGGAAGCAGGGTTTAGAGAACCTGATACTGACAAGCCAGATAGAATGAAAAAGAAATAGAGGAAGGCAGCGGATAACATATTTGAAGGACCTGATCAGGTGGATGACGAAACGGGAGTTACGAGGTGTAACAAGAGAAAGCATACTAAGAGCCACCAGAGATATGGAGACGTGGAGAAACATGATCGCCTACGTCTTGAAAGAACAGGGCACATAGAAGAAGAAGATCTGTGCAACCGCGACGTAGAACCAACACTCAAAAATAGCGAACATGAGTCGCCCATATTCTGGGTGATGTCAAAGTTCAATTAATTGGGAGTAGAATGGAAGGGCCTTGCTCTGGAGGAATTAGGTGTTGATTTTAGTAAATATAAATTTTTGGTGGGAATTAATATTTTGTGCAAATTAAAAAAAAACATCCTTGGGGGAGTGGGTCCAGTACTAATCAGAATTATTGCCACTGAACTTGGGACCCTCTTATATGTCAACTGATTCAGGAAACAACACTAATATTCTCGGCAACACTTCTTCCTCTAGAGAAGTCTTCTTGCGCTTCTGTCGACAAACAGGTGTGCCGGCATGGACATTCTCCCAGATTTGCCAAAATCTGAACGTAGTCTTATTTCCAAGACTGCTAATAAAGATAATATTTGAAAATCGGCTTTGTCTATTTTCCAGCCGAGTGCCAAAATCTAATTACGTATCAAGCCAACAAGTCAATTAGAACCAGGGCGCAATTTAGAAGAGAAGGAAAGCATCTTAATTTTCTGATACACTCATTGTCCAAAAATTTTTCTTGGTATTCATGCTTTCATCTAACGACTAAGACTGACTGTGGAATAGTCTGCGATTAACAAAACTCCGTATATTGTTTTACAATTCTCTTTTTACGTTTTCTATACGATTTTTTCTACATCGCTACTTCTAGCCTGTAATCTTTAGAATGCACACAGTCTCCAGCCTTGTGCAGGGTTAAAAAGACAAATAAAAATCGTTAGCACGACCTTGTCGGTAATGAATTATTTTCCACACTACCACCTCTTTCCTACTAACCAAAACTTCTTACTTTATCGCTATTTCTATAGTAAACTTTCATACATGCTATATTCCATATTTTCGCCAGTTAAAATCTTTACAGCAAAGCCCTGCTACGTGACATCCTCTTATTTCATTCCAATGTATATCACCTATTTCAATGTATATCACCATGACCAAAACGTCGTGAATATGACAATAAAGATGAGAACAATAGTCCAAACAATGTATATAGTTACAGTACCTATTCTCAGAGATATAAACAGATGTCCACTTGTAAAATTTCATTCAGACCACGTTCTACCCAGGAGGGTCAGTAAGAGTATCTCATCCCACCCTTCAAATCAATGACAAGGAAGTGCCCAGTATTCATAAAAAAATTATATTTTATTGTAACCAAATATATATTATGTGCACTTGTGCCTTGTTGTGCAGAGGTTATCAGATCAAAACGAGAAATCGGAGAGCCGTGTTCGAATACCAGTTAAATTCGTTGCATTCTCTTACACGCAAATATCATTGGGAAAGATATAAATCACTCGCTCCTGCTATGAGTTAAATAGGAGAACAAATTGAGTTCTTAAGTCTTAGTTGGCAACCAGTCTATGACAGAAAGTAATGAAAACGTACTACTGGAAATTTACACAGTCAGTCATGTCTCGTTCGAGACATGATAACCAAAGCGTGTATCATGAAAGACACATTACTGACTGAATGGGCTTACGGCCATATCACGTTGAATACATCGGTTCTCGCTCGATCACTGAAGTTAAGCAACGTTGAATCTGGTTAATATTTAGATGGGTGACCGCTTGGAAATACCAAGTGCTGTAAGCGTTTAGTGACGGATGTGCATTGTGGTGCAGTGGATATCGGCTCGGAAAGAGACATCTGTGAGACGAGTTCGAATTCCTGTTGAATATCCTGCATTCACTTAAACACTGGTACCCTTGGGAAAGGTATTAATCCGTCCCTTCACTCCAGTTACGGGTTAAATAACAGAGTAGGACTTGGGGCCCTGCCCTTAAAATCAAATCCCAATGAATCTTGATACTCGATAAGAAAAAAGTATTACTAGACACAAAACTTATATAAAAAAAACAGCAATAAATTGTTGAAAGATAAAGGTATTATCAGTAATAAATAAATAAAAATTTAGTTGGTAATAGATGACCCGCCGAGGTTGATATTTTTTTTTTTTTTTATAAGCGTTTCACCCCGAGCAAGGCATGTCACTGCCACTACTGTGCAGGGGGCTACGTAGAGTGGAGAAAGGCTGGTTAAATATAGGAAATAACAGAGGGTGGGTGATAGGTGGGTGAGGATACCGAGAATGAGGGTTGGGTAGATGAGAGTGTTGTGAGAATAGTTGGGAGTTAGTGTGATAGGAGGTGTCTATTGACCCTACATTTAAACACCTGGAGATTGTAACTGTCGGGAAAGCAGAGTTGTGGAAGGGAGTTCCACAGACGGGAAGCGCGAGAAAAGAAGCTGTTGGAGTAGAATTTACGGTTACATCTTATTTGTTTAACTGTAAGAGGGTGGGACCTAGTTGCTAATCTAGTATCTCGTGTAAATTCGTGCTTGGGCGGCACCAGTGATCTAAGCTCATCGGAGCAGAAGCCATGAAAGTACTTGTAGAAGAGGCACAGGGAAGCTACATCACGCCGGTGTGAGAGCGGCTGCAGCCGGTCTGCCAAGTCAGTAAAAACAAAACAACCAACCAACTGACTGAATGGATCATATCCAATATGCATGAATAATTCCGTAAGAAAAATTGAAAATAAAATGTGTCTCAATACCAATTAGCGACATGTTATAATAGATCAGGGTATGGAATATATTAATATTTCTTTGTGGCAAGTTTTAATATCAACTCTAGATTTTCCTGGTAAAATGTTGAATAATTAAACACGTTCAACGTTATGAATAAAAAGAAATAGTAATGTTTGTAATTGTAAATTTTGTACATCTTTTTTTCAGACTTCAGTCAGTTAAGTTCCATACGTGATACACGCTTGGGCGATCATGTCTCGAAAGAGATATGACTGACTGGGCAGATGTTTATTCCACAGTAGGTTGCCATTATTATTTGCAGTAGACTGGTTGCGAGCATAGGCTATAGAACCCAATCTGTTCTGTTATTTAACCCATAACTGGAGGGAAGAAACCGATTAATACCTTTCCTAAAAAGTATTTGGACATAAGTGAATGCAAGGAATTCAAGTGGAATTTGAACTCGGCTCTCCAATTTCTCGTTCCGAGCCAATAACCACTGCACCACAACTCACATTCTTTGCAGACTTAGTATGAGCAAAACAAATTCGGGGATTTGGTCGAAAAATCAGAGAATGACATCAAATGTTTCCTCATTTGAATGTTGTACTTAGTTTATTTTTTACGTATATAAATGTAGGTAGAAAAAAAAGCCAATATTTATAAGATAACTAGAATTGCAAAGTAATGCTCATGACTGCCAATGAGACTTGCCCTTCTAGCTGAGGATTTTAGGAGAAGCGTTCGACAAAATACGCCACAAAGAATTGACGGAGATGCTCAGCAGCCTCAACATACTTGTAAAAGACATTAGAGTAATTAAGAATCTCTACTGGCAGCAAACCGCCTGCATACGGAGAGGTAACGAATCCAGCAGATATACAAAGATAGAAAGGGACGTAATGATGCATCTTTTCACCGGATCTGTTCAACTTGTAAAGCGAGACTATTATGAGGACACTAAATGCTATGCCAGGATTTGTAATCGGAGGCCACATTTTGAATAACATACGGTACGCAGTTGATACAGTCTTGATTGCTGACACGGAAAAAGACAGCAAGACCTCCTACAGAAGATATCTGAAGAGAGTGACAAAAAAGGACTAGAAATAAACTGCAAGAAAACCGAATGCATGGTCATCAGCAAAAAAAGGCAGCTCAAAATGCCAAATACAGTTGGGAGATACTAAAATCAAGCATTTACAAAAATCTAAATACCTGGGAAGTGTTCTAACAGAAGACGGAATGTTCGACACAGTGATTCGAAGACGAATTGGCATGGCAAAGGACGCGTTCCAGAAGCTGAGTAAAGTATTTAGACACAGGAAACTTTCACTAGAAACTAAGAAGAGAGTACTGGATTGCTACGTGATGTCAGTTCTTCAATATTGCGGCAAATGCTGGAAACTATCATTGAAGGGAAAGCTTGAAGCAGCTGAAATGTTGTTCTACAGAAGGATGCTGCGGATATCGTGGACCGAGCATGTGAGCAATGATGGGGTTTTGGAATGTATGGAAACAAAAAAGAAATTAATATTGAGCATAAGTAAGAGACAACTAAAATTTATGGGAGATGCAATGAGGAAGGAGGGCTTAGAGAACCTGATACAAACAGGCCAGATAGAGGGAAAAGAGACAGATGAATGCAGCGGATAACATATTTGAACAGCCTGAGCAGGTGAATGACAGAATAGAGGTTACGTAGTGTTACAGGATAAAGTATGCTCAGAGCCACACGGGATAGGGAGATTTTTGAAGGTCATGATTGCTTACGTCCAGAAAGAAGAAGGCACATAGAAGTAGAAGAAGAAGAAGGCACATAGAAGAAGAAGAAGAAGAAGAAGGCACATAGAAGAAGAAGAAGAAGAAGGCACAAAGAAGAAGAAGAAGAAGAAGAAGAAGGCACATAGAAGAAGAAGAAGAAGGCACATAGAAGAAGAAGAAGAAGAAAGAGAATTCACATAGAAGAAGAAGAAGAAGGCACATAGAAGAAGAAGAAGAAGAAGAAGAAGGCACATAGAAGAAGAAGAAGGGATATAGAAGAAGAAGAAGGCATATAGAAGAAGAAGGGATATAGAAGAAGAAGGCACATAGAAGAAGAAGAAGGGATATAGAAGAAGAAGAAGGCACATAGAAGAAGAAGAAGGCACATAGAAGAAGAAGAAGAAGAAGAAAGAGAATTCACATAGAAGAAGAAGAAGAAGGCACATAGAAGAAGAAGAAGAAGAAGAAGAAGGCACATAGAAGAAGAAGAAGGGATATAGAAGAAGAAGAGGGCATATAGAAGAAGAAGACGGGATATAGAAGAAGAAGAAGGCACATAGAAGAAGAAGAAGGGATATAGAAGAAGAAGAAGGCACATAGAAGAAGAAGAAGGCACATAGAAGAAGAAGAAGAAGAAGAAAGAGAATTCACATAGAAGAAGAAGAAGAAGGCACATAGAAGAAGAAGAAGAAGAAGAAGAAGAAGGCACATAGAAGAAGAAGAAGAAGGGATATAGAAGAAGAAGAAGGCATATAGAAGAAGAAGAAGGGATATAGAAGAAGAAGAAGGCACATAGAAGAAAAAGAAGGGATATAGAAGAAGAAGAAGGCACATAGAAGAAGAAGAAGGCACATAGAAGAAGAAGAAGAAGAAGAAGAAGGCACATAGAAGAAGAAGGCACAAAGAAGAAGAAGAAGAAGAAGACACAAAGAAGAAGAAGAAGAAGAAGAAGGCACATAGAAGAAGAAGAAGGCACATAGAAGAAGAAGAAGAAGAAGAAGAAGGCATATAGAAGAAGAATAAGGCATATAGAAGAAGAAGAAAAAAGCACATAGAAGAAGAAGAAGGCACATAGAAGAAGAAGAAGAAGAAGAAGAAGGCGGCACATAGAAGAAGAAGAAGGCACATAGAAGAAGAAGAAGAAGAAGAAGAAGAAGAAGGCATATAGAAGAAGAAGAAGGGATATAGAAGAAGAAGAAGGCACATAGAAGAAGAAGAAGGGATATAGAAGAAGAAGAAGGCACATAGAAGAAGAAGAAGGCACATAGAAGAAGAAGAAGAAGAAGAAGAAGAAGGCACATAGAAGAAGAAGGCACAAAGAAGAAGAAGAAGAAGGCACAAAGAAGAAGAAGAAGAAGAAGGCACATAGAAGAAGAAGAAGGCACATAGAAGAAGAAGAAGAAGAAGAAGAAGAAGAAGAAGGCACATAGAAGAAGAAGAAGGCATATAGAAGAAGAATAAGGCATATAGAAGAAGAAGAAAAAGGCACATAGAAGAAGAAGAAGGCACATAGAAGAAGAAGAAGAAGAGTCTACAATCTCCAGAATTTTCAATTTTTTGAACAAATTCCTGAATGAATGCATTCTGATCATTACTACCAAACATCTTCAATTATAGGAACCGCCGTTTTCTATTCAACACATACCCATAATCTGGCCTTCTTCTACGCACTTAAAACAACAACATTCACTATCCTTTGCACTGAGTGGCTCTTGAACTTTGTATTTGAAGGGCAAAGAAACAGAAATGGTAGAAAGAAATAGCAGAGGAATATAAAGCGAACAGAAAACAACGAATTATGAATAACGTGTGAAATGCAACCGTAACATCTGCTTCAACAGTTTCTTTTGTCGCACTTCCCATGTGTGAAACTCCTTTTCGTTTACTTGCTTCCTGATAACTAGAATCGTCAAAAATGTAAATGTAACGTCAATTGCAAGCTTGTATATTCTTGAATACTGTTCATATTTTATCCTTTTCTCAATCATCCTAATAGTCTACCTTTCTATCAATTTCCCTATGGCCCACCCGTTTACTGTTAAAATAGCTAAATGCATCCTACCTTTCTACTCCAATAGTTTCTTTTCTCGCACTTCCCGCTCGTGGATCGCTCTTCCGTTTACTTTCTTCCCTGATAATTTTTTCTTTTCTGTACCGTGTACCTTCGCGATGCAGGCGATCATGGCCCTCTGCATCCTAATATATTTTGTTTTGTTATTTCTCCCCAAAATCTGCTCCGCCATTTTTTTGCTTGAGCTCGTCAAGTATGTCAAGGGCTGTTTTTCTCTCTCCCTTTTTCCTTCTCTCCGACATGTGAGTATCATATTCTCCAACCCCTCATTTCCTCATGAAGTTTCTCCGAAACAGTATAAGTTTTATTCCATTCTCTTAAAAACCACGTCTTTGCTCACATGTTCTGTCTATGTTACCTTATGCATCCTTCTGTAGAAGCGTAATTTTCTTACTTCCAATCGCTCCTAAATCTTTAAGGAGATTGTCCAGCATTCCCTGCTAAATAGGAGGATGTCTCAGCACTCTGTTTCCTTTAACTCAATCAGTTAAATGCTATACGTATTAAGAGCTTAGGCGATCATGTCTCTTCCGATCCATGACCGACGAGGCAAATGTTACCGCATTAGATTGCCATTACTTTTTGTGGTAGAGTGTTTGACAACCAAGGCTTTAGAACCTAATGTGTTCTGCTGTTCAATCCATAGCTAGAGGAAGAACTGGATTAAAAATTTTCGCAAGAGTATTGGCTTGTTCAACAGGAATTCGAACTCTCATTTGAGTTCTCATCCCGATCCGTTATTCCTTACACCAAAACATACATAGTTAAATTTTTTTAAATGCAACGTCATTCGCCATCATCTATCTTCTTGACTCTCGTTCATTTTTTATCCTTTCCTCAATATCCTCTATACCCAGTATTTTTTCTCAATTTCGTCCTCTGTAATATCCTGCCTTCCCGTTTTGCTTAGGGTGAAATTATAAAAAAAATCGCAAAAAGACTATGGCATTTAGATCGAAGCCAAACTTGATATGCATATAGCAAGAACAATCGGAATGGATGTGGATATAATTCTAAAAATTTAAATGCAATCTCATTCGCCATCATCTATCTTCGTGACTCTCGTTCATCTTTTATCCTGTCTTCAGTATCCTCTATACCCGTTTTTTTTTCTCATCCTCTGTAATATCCTGCCTTCCCGTTTTGCTTAGGGTGAAATTATAAAAAAAAATCGCAAAAAGACTATGGCATTTAGATCGAAGCCAAACTTGATATGCATATAGCAAGAACAATCGGAATGGATGTGGATATAATTCTAAAAATTTAAATGCAATCTCATTCGCCATCATCTATCTTCGTGACTCTCGTTCATCTTTTATCCTGTCTTCAGTATCCTCTATACCCGTTTTTTTTCTCATCCTCTGTAATACCCTGCATTCCGTTTTGCTTAGGGTGAAATTATTAAAAAAAATCGCAAAAAGACTATGGCATTTAGATCGAAGCCAAACTTGATATGCATATAGCAAGAACAATCGGAATGGATGTGGATATAATTCTAAAAATTTAAATGCAACCTCATTCGCCATCATCTATCTTCGTGACTCTCGTTCATCTTTTATCCTGTCTTCAATATGCTCTATAATCGGTTTTTTTTTCCTCAATTTCACTCCCTGTAATACCCTGCATTCCCGTTTTGTTTAGGGTGAAATTATAAAAACTAATTCTCAAAAATGCATTTAGATCGAAGCCAAACTTTATATTCATACAACAAGAACAATCTGAATGGATGTGGATATAATCTTTTAAAAAATATTTAAAATCTGGGTACAAATTTTTAAGAAAATAAATAGAGAAAAAGCAGTTCAAGATTGATATAATTAAACGCCAGTTGGCATATTTAATTTCCATGACTTCCATCTTTCTTTGACATGTCCTGTAACTTTTTTTTGTTTTTCTCATTGTATTTTCTCTTTGTGTACCAGTGACTTTCATACCTTGCTTGGGGTGAAATGATTACAATAAAGAAATATTGATTTATTAAAAGCGTAACAGAAGAACTGAAAAACTATATTAAGTAAGTCAGTTAAGTGGCATACGTGATACACGATTTGGGCGATCATGTCTCGAAAGTGACATGACTGACTGGGTAAAACATTATCCCACAGAAGGTTACTGTTATTTAATCCATAACTGGAGGGAAGCGACGAATTAATAGCTGTCCCTAGGGTATTTGTTCATAGGTGAATGCAAGGAATTCGACTGGAATTCGGATTTGTCGTAGATATTTACTGTACCACAGTGCACATCCATTGAGTAAGTTATCTGACAAATTTTGAACGGTACTTCCGGGTTATCCCCCCGGCCAAATTTTTACAAGAAATTTGAAGTACCAAAAACTTAAATCATTTTGTGAAGAATAAATATCTAAACTTATTTATAAATGGAATTTGTGTGTGTATGTGTGTGTCTGTGTGTGTGTCCGTTACCTATAGACTCGGAAACAGCTGGACCGATTTTCTTGAAAATTTATACAGTTGTACTATAAGCGTCTGCGAAAGTTCTTAGCTAGGATTTGTGTCTAGGTACCCCAGATAAATATCGAAAATCGATAATCGAAAAAATCGTGTTATAGAAAGAGTGGTCCGATTTTAATCAAATTTGATACACTCATAGATAAAGACATACGAAACGATATTCAGAAGTTTTAAGGTTGCAGTTCTTACAATAGTGCAGAAAATCGATAATATATATATATATATATATATATATATATATATATATATATATATAAAAAGCAAGATGTTTGTGTGTTTATCTGCCTGTATGTCTGTATTTTTTCAGCCCTTTTATTTTAGTTTTTGCTTCGGGTTTGGTTGTAATTAGGTATAATTGTAGTTCTTAGTCTCAGCCATGATACCATTTACTCAGAGGACTTATTTAGCCTTTAATATTCAGTTTAGGACGAAAAAACTTATTTCATATTGATACCAGGAATTCCAAATTTGATTTTCTTTGATACCAGGAATTCAAAATTTGACTTTCATTGATACCAGGACTATCATTGATGCCAGGAATTCAAAATTTGACTTTCATTTTTCTTTCAGTCTACGGTTTCGCTTTAACTGGAAACAGCTATTGCTTTTTAGTCTTTCGTGCCAACGTCCAAAGAGTCTGAGCCCCAGGACCATGGATTAGTTTTAAAGCTTTCATTACACCCGAGAAACGCCGGGCTATACTGCTAG
The DNA here is from genome assembly GCA_037127315.1 of Ascarosepion bandense. Classification (NCBI taxonomy): domain Eukaryota; kingdom Metazoa; phylum Mollusca; class Cephalopoda; order Sepiida; family Sepiidae; genus Ascarosepion; species Ascarosepion bandense. The sequence goes on from JBBBDQ010029610.1 coordinate 892,781, forward strand.
TAAGACAATAAAACATGAACACCACACAATTTGGGTATTTTGTGGGATATGTCGTTTGACTAAAGAATGTTTCTTGTCCGCAATTCCAGACCTGAGTGCAGCAACACTGACGCCTATAATCAAGCAGTCGGTTCGGACTGGCCCCAGATTAATCACAGACGAGTGGAGGGGATACAATCAAGTGAGGAATGATTTTGTCCAACGCACAGTGAATCATATCTTGAATTTTATTGATTCACAAACTGATGCCCACACGCAACACATCGGACGAATGCGGAAAGCCGCCAAGTTCATGAATAAGCGACAAAACGGCACTCACCGAACAATGCTGGACTCATACATTTTGTGAGTTGATGTGGTGGCAGAGGCTGCAAGGTGCTGATTCCTTTCTTCGAATTCTTTCTGACATCGCTCAGTTTTGGCCTCCCAACTGACTGTTTTCGTGAAATGGACAATTGTTAGGTGTTGTACAAAATTGGCGGGGAGATAACCGGAAAGTACCCTTGAATGAAATGTATTAATGAATAGACAAAAAACAATATGGGGAGCCTGATCATAAAGTTCCCTAATTGATAGCCCTAAACAAAACAACCATGAAAGGACACTTTGTTCTTCAAACATTTGTCTTAATCACCAAGTGATTGCAGAAAGTCTACAAATAAAATAATGTCAATTGGTAGTGTATGATTACAGTAAGGAAGCGTGGAACTACCTTTAATAATAACTATATTTTATCTAAACTATCGCCCGGTTCACACTCCACCCACGTTTATTGAACAAGTGAAGAGGCTCATCTCTTGTTCCCTGTTTAGTATGTGGTTTCCGGTTTTCTCTTTTCCAATCTTTTCACTCCTTTTTCTTTTTTTTTATCTCGCTTTTTTTTTCAATTGGAGTAGATAGACTAAAAGTATCGCCCGGTTCACACTCCACTCACGTCTATTGAACAGGTTAAGAGGCTCATCCCTTGTTTCCTGTTTAGGATGTGGTTTCCAGTTTTCTCTTTTCCAATCTTTTCACTCTTACGTAGCCCTCTGCACATCAGTGGCGTTACTACCTTGATCGGGGTGATATGATTAAGAATAAAAATACATACATGCCTATGTATAGACTTAAATACAGAGTACAATGGATAAAGTGTTGTCTAAATGACGCAAAAATAAAAATAATACTGGCATACACTATCGACCATAATTATTACGCCACACTAGTTTTATTTTTTAAGAAATTATCTATTTCATACTATTTTAGTATTTATTGCCAAATGAAAATAGGATGGTTCTTTTGTTATTATTACTTTGCAAAATTTTACAAGGCAGCCAGGAAGTCGTTGTTTCGGCCAACCAATAAGAAGAAGAGTCTGGCATGGGGAAGAAAGCACAAAAACTGGACATCAGAACATTCATTTGATACACATATTATTGTACAATATTAAAAAGAATCATTCTATTATCATTTAGAATTATCCACTTGGTAATAAATAAATAAATTTTAGCATGTATATTATCATTTTACACGCCCAATAGCTGAGAGTGTTTTAATTCATTGCTGATTGAACGATGCGTATATGTTAGAGTAGCTACTGTTTTTCAGAGTCTCCCATTCTTCCAGAGTGCTCAATCAGAGTGTGATATATATATATATATATATATATATATATATATATATATATATATATATATATATATACTGCTGGCCAGAATTATCAGGCCACCCAAATTTTATTAAAAAAAATAATGTATTTTATACTATTTTTAGTATGTATTGCCAAATGAAAATACAATGGTTGTTTTGTTATTATTACTTTGCAAAATTTTAAAAGGCAAGGAAACAAAGATGAAGTCGTCCGAATCGCTCTAAATTTTTTTCATTCTTTCATTGATGAAACTTCAATATTGGTAATTATTAAATATTTATAAATTCATTTGATGCACATGTTATTGTTGGATATTAACGAAAGAACCATTCTATTTTCATTTACAATTTTTCACTTGGCAATAAATACTAAAAAATAATATGAAATATATCATTTTTAAACACTGCGATGGCGTAATAATTATGGCCGATAGTGTACATCGTATTGAAACACCGTCATTCTCTTCACATTCCATTGTTAGTCAACAAGATGAAGATTCCCTTGACAGGATGGAGCTTCTTCCCACAAACCAATGCTTTGTATAACGAACTCTAAAGAGAAATCTTCCCCCAATCAATACAATAATCGTTCCATGTCTGTAGTCAACCGATATCTTCCATACATATGCATATTAACTGTACTTCTAATTCTATAATCCTCTACTTCCAGTGGATCCCTGATCTTTTACAAGACGAACAACATTGCAAGAAAAATAAAGAACTAAATATTAATTTTCTTCTGTGTATTTTAAGATTTATCCTTCCTATTTTTTGAGCTGCAAATCTTATATTCCGTCTTAGAATTTTCAATGTTATTTAATGTTAATATATATATATATATATATATATATATATATAGCAAATCTACGGGGTGCGATGAATAAATTATCGCTATTTGCCTTGTAAACTTTTGCAAAATAATAATAACAAAAGAACCATTCTATTTTCATTTACAATTATTCACTTGGCAATAAATACTAAAAAATAATATGAAATATATAATTTTTTAAAACACTCAGGATTCCTAATAACTATGGCCGATAGTGTATATATATATATATATATATATATATATATATATATATATATATATATATATATATATATATATATATATATATATATATATATATACAGCAAATATACAGGGTGCGATGAATAAATTGTCGCTATTTGACTCGTAAACTTTTGCAAAATAATAATAACAAAAGAACCATTCTATTTCTACTTCCAGTGGATCCCTGATCTTTTACAGGACGAACAACATTGCAAGAAAAAAAAAGAACTAAATATGAATTTTCTTCTGTGTATTTTAAGATTTATTGTGCAGTATTAACAAAAGAACGTTTTTATTTGCATTTACAATTATTTACTTTGCAAAATATACTAAAAATACTATGAAATAGGTTTTAAAAACACTGGTGTGACCTAATAATTATGGAGTCATGTGTAACGGGTTATATCTAAACTTATTTATAAATGGAACTTTTTCTCTGTGTATGTGTGTGTCTCTGTGTGTGTCCGTTACCTATAGACTCCGAAACGGCTGAAACAATTTTCTTGAAAATTTACACAGTTGTACTATAAGCGTCTGCGACTGTTCTTAGCTCGGTTTTGTGTCGAGGTACCCCCGATACATATCGAAAATCGATAATCGAAAACATCGGGTAATAGAAAGAGTGGTCAGATTTTAATCAAATTTGATATACTTATAGACAAAGACAAAAGCAATGATATTCAGAGGTTTCAAGGTTGCAGTTCTTACAATAGTGCAGAAAAGCAATAATATATATATATATATATATATATATATATATATATATATATATATATATGTGTGTGTGTTTGCGTGTGTGTCTGTTTATTTGTCTGTATGTCCTTTATACAAATCTACAATTTTTATCCGATTCTCACCAAATTTCAACACAAATATTCTTTAGGCTAAGACTGAGCTCCAGGACGATGGATTAGTTTTAAAGCTTTCACTACACTCGAGCAACGACGGTCTATACTGCTAGTGGTCTTTAAAATTATTTGGCGACCATGACTGATATTATTTTCTGCTTGTGTGTTAGGGTACGGAATCATTTTGTAAGATATAAGGTTTTCCCGCCACACTGGAATAGGGTATTTCAGTACCAATCATATTGACCCAGAGGAGCACTACTCCGTAAAGGCCCGATGTAAGCCCCTTGCTCTGTCTGAGGCTCTGTGGGAAGATTAATGGAAGCATAATATTACCATTACTAGCGACCACTTTAAACACCTTCGTTTCCGAATTCTCTGCAGTACTGTATGATTGACACCCAAATACTCTGAAATGTTTGTATCGGAGCTTCCGGCGCAAATGCCAAGCAATATAGCCTGCCGTTTCTAAATTTCTGGCAGGTGATTCTGGCATGATACTTTTTTTTCAGCAGCTGACCAGCTGAGCTTAATTTTATGTGGAGTAGAAAAAATCAAGAACAAACGACGAGCATGCGCGAATTGCGAAATATAAAATGGAGAAAATTTACTCACCGCACCTTGTATATATAAATAGAGTTATTGTTACGTGTGTGTGTGTATGTGTGTGTGTGTGTGTATGTGTGTGTGTGTGTGGCGTCAGGTTAACCGTTATTTTCCACACATTATTCCCATATAAAATCTCTCTATATATACAGTCCCTATATTGTGTGGATCTTGTGTCTTGTAAAAAGTAAATATTATTATAAAAAAAATGAGGCAATATGGCAGAAGCGAGAACAAGAAGAGAACAAGAGAAATCTAATTTTTACGGTTTTACTCTTGCGATATGCTGTCATGCTTTGCCCTAGAACAAAAGACATTTCCTGGTGAGAAGTGAAAGGCACTTTCAGACAAACATTTGTAGCTTCTTGATGCATAAACATGAATTTAATAATTCATTTCTATTGAAGAATTTTACAGCAATCATAGCCTGACGATCCTGCAACACACACAACATTAAATGTCCTGTAGGACGCTCTAGACCCGAGGTTAGTTTTGGAGATTTTTTTTTTTTTTTTTTTTTTTTATAAGCGTTTCACCCCGAGCAAGGCATGTCACTGCCACTACTGTGCAGGGGGCTACGTAGAGTGGAGAAAGGCTGGTTAAATATAGGAAATAACAGAGGGTGGGTGATAGGCGGGTGAGGATACCGAGAATGAGGGTTGGGTAGATGAGAGTGTTGTGAGAATAGTTGGGAGTTAGTGTGATAGGAGGTGTCTATTGACCCTACATTTAAACACCTGGAGATTGTAACTGTCGGGAAAGCAGACTTGTGGAAGGGAGTTCCACAGGCAGGAAGCGCGAGAAAAGAAGCTGTTGGAGTAGAATTTACGGTTACATCTTATTTGTTTAACTGTAAAAGGGTGGGACCTAGTTGCTACTCTAGTATCTCGTGTAAATTCGTGCTTGGGCGGCACCAGTGATCTAAGCTCATCGGAGCAGAAGCCATGAAAGTACTTGTAGAAGAGGCACAGGGAAGCTACATCACGCCGGTGTGAGAGCGGCTGCAGCCGGTCTGCCAAGTCAGTATCAACCACGTTACAGATCCTCCTTTGTATTTTGTCAAGAAGCCCAAGGAGAGCAGCAGGGGCACCCGACCAGATATGGCAGCAATATTCAATACACGGGCGGATGGTAGATTTGTATATGTGCAGAATAGTTTCAGGTGGGAAAAATTTCCGGGCCCTGCACAGAGAGCCGACTTTCATAGCAGCAGATTTGGCAATGGATTCAATATAGTCATTCCATTTGAGGTCCGCCGAGAGTGTAAGGCCAAGGAGGCGTAGTATTTTACTCTCTGGGAGGCTAGCCTGTCCCATGCTAATGGGAGGTAGATTTATCTTTGTTGGTGAACTGCCTTTCACATACTTAGTGTAACAAGTTGTTTAGCAGTGTAACAAGTTGTTTAGGATATATTTAAGAACCAGCTAGTTTGAATAATGCTTTCGTAATAACAACTGGTTGCCAAAAACGACTATAACGTTTGATTAAATATTCTAGTTTTCTTTAGGCTCCGCATATACACAGATTTTTGCAGATGTATTGTGTACGTCTATGTTGTTTTTTTGTTTGTGTTTATTTTAAAATATGTTCTTCGCTGCTTTCCTTTGTCCTGTTTTCCCTGTAGCTGGCATGTTAGTGCCAGCTTCTTCATGACCTTATTTCTCATTGCATGTCCCAGGAACATTACTAGTCTCTTTTTGATGCTCGATATTAATTTTCTTTTCGTTTCCATTCTTTCAACGCAAATGCGCGAATTGAAATATAAAATGGTAGCAGTTTAGCCATCGCAACTTATATATATATATATATATATATATATGTGTGTGTGTGTGTGTGTGTGTGTGTGTGTGTGTGTGTGTGTGTGTGTGTGTGTGTAATGAATTATTTTGAACATTATTTTTACCTATACTCGTATTTAAGTAGATATTCTGTTTTTAATTAAACAGTATTTTTATATTTATATCTACCGGCCTGATTATTTACGATAAACATTTATTACGAAAATGTGTGCTACCCAGCAGGATTTGAACCAAGAGGCTATCCATGGTCGAGTGGTCAAGACGGAACCAGATCAAATGGTATGCTTCCCCTCTGTAATAGGGATCGCAGGTTCGAATCCTGCTTGGTAGCACAGATTTTCGTATTAAAAATTTATCGTAAATAATCAGGCCGGTAGATATAAATATAAAAATACTGTTTAATTAAAAACAGAATATCTACTTAAATACGAGTATTGGTAAAAATAATGTTCAAAATAATTCATTACAAATTGTCGGTTGCTTATAACCAAGTTTCGTTAAAATTCGTTAATTTCCGTAACATGTTTACATTTGTTGACATTACGATACATTTCAGAGCAGATATGCTTGTTTGCGATAGATCGAAAATTGTGTTATATAAGCATGATAAAAATCTCGTCTGATCAAGAGGCTCTCCATGGTCGAGTGGTCAAGACGGTACCAGATCAAGTGGCATGCTTCCCCGATGTAATAGGGGTCACAAGTTCGAATCCTGCTGGATAGCACACATTTTCGTAATAAAAATTTATCGTAAATAATCAGGCCAGTAGATATAAATATAAAAATACTGTTTAATTTTAAACTGAATATCTACTTAAATACGAGTATCGGTAAAAATAATGTTCAAATTAATTAATTACAAATTGTCGGTTGCTTATAACCAAGTTATATATATATATACGGGGGTAAAATTTCTGCACACATTCACAATAACATAATTATGTTTGTCTCACTGCTTTGTGAGCATGCGTACTTTTAGGTTGTACCATTTTGGTCCCGTGTTCAAATTTTGACTTTGATTATTCCAGTTTATTTGCTTCTCTTACGTTGCCATATTACTAGCAGTGTTGTACCATAAAGGAACAAGCGCACAGACCTCCACCTGCAGAAAACTTGCTACATGACACTGTACCTGACCTCAATTGGAATCACTTGAGCTGCTGAATGTTCCGTCAATGGTGGAGGTCTACGTGCATCCTGCTCCTTCTTCGTGCATTATGGTTGTCCGGCCCCTTTTAATCCTTTCGGTCAACTCATACCCACTTCTACGCGGTAGTTGGAAAGCCGCAGTGTTAAAGGCCTTCGATGAATATCAGCCGAAGAAACGTCTTATTAAAATCCTTGGTGCACACTGTATTCATGTGAATACAATAGTACAAATTACAAGCACGCATGAGCCGAAGGTAATGTGATAAGCCTAAAGATGTGTTATTGTGAAACAACTGTTATAAATATATTTAAAAATATAAATATATATTATCAATTACAGCTTTAGAACATGTACAAAGTACAAACTAATATATATATAATGTAGTTAATAATGATGCAGTTAGTACTTATATATATATATATATATATATATATATAGTAATATTTTTATTATAGGTTGTTATAATAAAACAGTTGACTTTAAGTGTCTAATTGTCTCAGTTTTTCGAAATGAACTTTGAACAATTTCAACTGATTAAGAATCGTTCTACACAATCACAACGCCAAACCGACAGAAGGCAGCGCCAAACCGACAGAAGGCAGCGCCAAACCGACAGAAGGCAGCGCCAAACAGACCAAGCTTTCGAAAGTCCGAGCAATCAGATTTCGCCGGTCTCAATTTACTTTCATTTCAGTGGCGAAATATGTATAGGTCAACAGCTAATCCGGCGGTAGTAGGGAGCGCCAGTCGTGCAGCTGTAACCAAGGACCTTTACAGACCAAACATTCGAGAGTCCGACGCAACCAGGTTTTCTGGATCTCGCCCGTGAGATCCAGATACCTTTTGACACACAATGGGCTTTTGAAGTGTGTGGGTTTTTCACACGACCAGAGTTTTCCACCAAAACCAATTCCTGACAATAGCTTCGTCATACGAAGGGAGAAAAAGTGAATCGAAAAGTTGATAACGATCTGAATGCTGTAAGCAGGTGTTGACACTAACATGCATACATCTTACTATAAACGTTATTTTTTGTCAGTACACATATTTGAGTTGCTCTTTATCTCTCTCTCTCTTATATTATGAGTGGATTCGTGACGTTAAAAATAACGCCAAAATATTTATATGGTGTCTAAAATGATACCCACTTTAATGTAACTGGTCTTGAGTATATTACATTTAGAATAAAGATATATAATAAAAAAAGATCTGAAACCGCTCGTCGTGACAGGATATATATATATATATATATATATATATATATATATATATATAATGAAATATTAAGGTACTTTTAAAGAGCGAACTCACGACAGATGCTTTCATAGCTGGTAGTAAAGTTTAATAAAGGGTAGTAAAGAAAATATACTGAGCCGATGCTGATACTCTATTTTATTTCTAATGAACTGACCCGAAGCAGCCTCGTTTTTGTTTCTCTCTGCATGAGCGGGGACAGGTGGGATATATATATATATATATATATATATATATATATATATATATATATATATATAGAAGAGAGTACTAGGTTGCTATGTGATGGCAGTTCTTTAAGATGGCAGTGAATGCCGGACAATATCATCAAAGGTAAAAGAAAAAACCATGAAGCAATTGAAATGTGGTTCCACAGAAGGATACTCCGGATATCATTGGTCGAGAATGTGAGCAATGATGCGGTTTTGGAAAGGATGAAAACAAAAAGGGAATTAATACTGAGCGTCAGGAAAAGAAACTAATGTCCTGGGACATGCAGTGAGGAAGGAGGACTTCAAGAACCTGATACTAACAGTCCAGATAGAGGGAAAAAGAGACAGAGGAATACAGCGGATAGCATATTTTAAAGGCCTGAGCAGGTAGATGACAGAACGGAGGTTGTGTGGTGTTTTAGAAGAAAGTGTAGTAAGAGCCACCAGAAATAGGTAGGCGTGGAAGGCCATGATTTCCTACGTCATGAAAGGACAAGGTACATGGAAGAAGAAGAAGAAGAAGAAGAAGAAGAAGAAGAAGAAGAAGAAGAAGAATACAGTTTGTGAACCAATTTCCGCTACTACTCTTTCGATTCACGGAGCAAGCATTGAACGAGCCTATTAAGGAAAGCCCGTGTCTCACTGGAACTTCTGCGAATCAATATATGCCATTAAATTTAAATGTATCATAAAATAGGAAAACTGATTTAAACATGTGTATCCCACTAAAAATATATTTTATAGTAAAAATAATTAATGTAAGATAAAAATAAGCAAATAACTACACGATCTCAAATGTGAAATAGACAGAAAAGGGCAACGCCAGACGGGCTGGCGTAACCAAGGCGAACCTTGACAGATCTAGCTTTCGAATATCCGAGGTACTCAGGTTTACCAGATTACGTCTGTTTCAATCTCTTTCGGGTCGCAGCGAAGGTACTTCTGACGAAGTGTGTACGAATCCTTTCAGTATATATATATATATAATGAAATATTATTATACTTGATATTTTTAGAACACATTTCCGGCCAACTGTAAATTAAAAATGACCTAACGCCAGATTTTAATAACTCTCTTTTTCTTTACGGAAATCAAGACCCTGAGAAAATTAAATAGCATAGCCTGCTCGTTGTATTAGATACCAGCTACAGTGATTCAACGATATCCAAAGCGGCAAATGGAACTGGACGAACGACAGGCGGCTCTGACGCCACTTAAATCACGCATATTAATATTAAACTAAATTCAAATCTGTGATAATCTTAGAGATCATGAACAAAGAGCGACCTTTCATGTCACCCTATTTATTTCCACAAGGCGTTAGGGCTAATATCATAATCTTCTTCGATGGACGTGTCATGATGGTCAAGTCTTGCAGCTAAGTGGTCTTTCAACAGTACAATACTCCCTACTAAATGCCCTACGTGGAACTACGAAAAGCGATCCCAAAATTTTGCTCATATCGCCCTACAGATAATAAAAGGCCTATAGCGCGTGATAATACAATAGTTCCACTTTACCAATAACACTTTCAGTCGATTCTGGGTGCTTATCGAGGTTTGTTCGCTGGGTCAAAGGGAATTTTAAAAAACGTTATTTGAATAATAAATTTTACTTTTCCTAAGTTCAGTATTTATATACATTAATTCTAATACAAAGTTTTCCCGTGATAAGTCATGGATAGATTTCATTAAAAATAACCTGCGCTTTCGAGAAAAATTAATAGGGAAATTGTATTTTATGGCAGGGTTCTAATCAGGGTCCCACCTTTATAGCGCAGCTGAAGTTTGCATTGTGGTGCATTGGATATCGGCTCGGAACGAGAAATCGGGGAGCCGAGTTCAAATTCCAGCCGAATTCATTGGATTCACTTACGCACAGATACCCTTGGGAAAGGTATTGATCCGTCCATTCCTTCCAGTTATGGGTTAAATAACAGGACAGATTGGGTTCTATAGCCTTGGTCGGCAACAAATCTACCGCAGAAATCAATGGCAACCTACTGCGCGATAATCTTCTGCCCAGTCAGTCATGTCTCTTTCGAGACATGATCGCCCAAGCGTGTATCACGTATGGCACTTAACTGACTGACTGAAGTTTGAACCGTTATGCGATAGGACCTATTGCTATAATGAGTGCAACAAGCCAGCATTATCTTCTTGTTTCCGTGCAGTTTAATGTACGATGAATCAAATGTCGGTTTTTTCATCATGGGAAGAAACAGATTTGAACGCAGTGGAAAGCATACTTTCTTTATTAAGTTTTCTGGATTGCGTTGATCAATGGACGTAAGGCACACTGCGATAAGACTCTCGGCTACAAAGTGGGCAACAGGCCAGCAAGTAAAATTTCTGTTTCCATGTGCATTAAAAAAAAACGACGAGTCAAACACCGGTTAATACACTATACCTAAAAAAACAAAAAAAAAACGGAAGTGTAGAGCTATAAAATATTTAGAATATCAGGAATAGGAACACTCTTTGCTATCCACGTTTACAACAACAAGAGTTCTCTAAGAAGTAAAGTGGTAAATGTATTTTTCAACACCTTATATATATATATATATATATATATATACAGAGTGGAGCTGCATTTACCATCCCAAAATATTACATGAACAGAAAATGCCAGGAGTAACAAAAATATCACACACACACAGACACACAGATATATATATATATATATATATATATATATATATAAAGGGAGAGAGAGAGAGGAGGAAGAAAAGGTGATATTGAGAAAGAAAAAGAAAGTGAGACAGACATACTAACAGAAAGTGATCAAAAGAAAAATATCCCATCTAAACAACGCGGAAATGCATGAATTACGTGAACACCAAATGTCAGAAGCAACGGAAATCAAGACATATATATATATATATATATATAATCCTAAAGAACCAACAACCCTACCTAGGTTTCAGCTGCCTTCCGTGAAGACCCGGTAGGTGAAATCTATGTAGGTTTGTTGGGTCTTTAGTTAATCTATTTTGTCTAGTCTGCTTACGTATTCAGAGGGTTTTTTTCTTTGGGCTACGTACTTTGACTGATTTTCACGTGCTTAGCTCTTTCTTTTTTTACATCCATATTTTCCTTGCGCATATATACTCGTAGGGTTTTTCGAAACGAGTATAGTTTAAATTTATATATATATATATATATATATATATATATATGTGTGTGTGTGTGTGTGTGTGTGTGTGTGTGTGTGTGTGTGTGTGTGTCTAGCCACACTGATGAGCTGTGATACATCGAAACAGGCGTGTATGTGGATGACTATATATATATATTCTTCTTTGTGCCCTGTCCCTTCAGGAGGTAGGCCATCATGGTTCTCTATGTCTCCCTATCCCTTGTGGCTCTTAGTATGTTTGCTACTGTTACTCCTGGCAACCCCCGTTCCGTCATCCACCTGATCATGCCCTGCAAATATGTTATCCGCTACCTTCCTCTGTCTCCCTTTCCATCTATCTGGCCAGTCAGTATCAGGTTCTCCAAGCTACTCTTTCCTCATTGTGTGTCCCAGGAACTTCAGTTGTTTCTTCCTGATGCTCAGTATTAATATCTTTTTTGTTGCTACTTTTTCCAACACCTCATCCTTGTTTGCATGCTCAGTCCACGATATCCGCAGCATCCTTCTGTAGAACCATATTTCCGCTGCTTCCAGTTTGTCCCCATTTTTGATGATATTGTCCAGCATTCACTGCCGTATTGAAGAACTTACATCACATAGCAATCCAGCACTCTTTTCTTTGTTTCTAGTGAAATTTTCCTGTGTGTTAGTACTTTACTCGGCTTCTGGAAAGCGTCTTTTGCCATGAAAATTCGCCTTCGCATCTCTGTGTCTCATTTTCCATCTCCTGTTAGAACACTTCCTAGGTATTTAAATTTTTGTACTTGTTTGATTCTAGTATCCCCCACCTGTATTTGGCATTTTGGGTTGCACCTTTTGCTGATAACCATGCATTCAATTTTCTTAAAGTTTATTTGTAGTCCTTTTTTGTCATTCTCTATTCCTAGCTTCTGTAGGAGGAATTGTAGTTTCCTTTCCGTGTCTGCAATCCGCACTGTATCATCTGCATACCTTATGGTGTTCAAGTTGTGGCCTCCAATAACAAATCCTGGCGTGTGATCTAGGGTCCTCAAAATATTCTCGCTGTACAAGTTGGACAAATCCGGTGAAAAGACATATCCTTGTCTTTCGCCTCTTTTTATCTTCGTAAATCTACTGAAATCGTTACCTATCCGTATGCAGGCCCTTTACTGCCAGTAGAGATTCTTGATTACTCTTATGTCTTTCCTAAAACTGTCGAGAGTGCCGAGCATCTCCATCAGTTCTTCGTGTCGCATCTTGTCGAATGCCTTCGCATAGTCAATGAAACATAGGTACAAGTTATTCTTCATTTGTATTGCTCTTTCGGAGAGCATCCTAATCATGAATATGGCGTTCCTTGTACCAGTGTCTTTGACGAACCCGCACTGTTCCTGCCCTATCTCTGGCCTGATTCTGCTTCTCGCTCTATTCCTCAGGATTCTGTGACTCATTAAGCTGATAGTTCTGTGTAGTCCACACTCGTTTGCACCTGGTTTCTTCGGCAGTGCTATAAATATCGACTTGCATTGGTCGTCTGGTATTATTCCACTGCTATAAATTTCTTCTGTTATGTCGGTAATTTTTTCTATGCCATATACTTCTAAGACTATCAGCAGCTCTATCGCTATGCCGTCTGGACCAGCTGCTTTGTTTCTGTTCAGTTTGGTCATTGCAGCTTCCACTTTGGATTTTAGTATTTTCGGTCCATCCGCCTCCTTGTGTATTCTCGGTTGTTCTCTCCTGTCTCAAAAAGATCCTTTATATACTCTTCTCATCGCTGGAGTATTTCCTCTTTCTCCAAGATGCTTGTTTCATCCTTGGATTTTATGCATCCTGTTGAGGAGGAGGTTTTTTGTCTTGTCAGTTCTCTTATCTCTTTATGGATCTCTGCTTTATTGGTCCTGCTCAGTCTCTCTACTTCTTCGCATTCGTTGTTGAGCCATTCCTCTAGCTTTCTGCGTTTGTTCCTTTTCTCCCTGTGAAGTTTCTTGTACTCAGCTCCATGTCTTGGCGTCATTTTTTGTCTCCTTTGCATCATGTGGAGAATATCTTCGGTCATCCACTCTTTTTTTCTTCTGCGTCTGATTTCCTTTGGGTTAATGTTGTTCGCTGAGGTCACCATCGCTTCCTTTAGTGAGTCCCATTTTGTGTGCCCTTTTCCAATTTGTTCTTCATATTTCTTTCTCACGCTGTTACTGTATTCTTTCTGCAGGGTGAGGTCATTCGCAAACGTGTCGTATTGCAGCCTTGGTGATGTGCTGGGCTTCTTCAGTATCCGGAGATTCACCGTTAGTTTGCAGATGTCTGGAACGTGGTCACTTCCGCAGTCTGCATCTGGATATGTTTTGCATTGGACCACTGCGTTCTTGAATCTCTTGTTTATAGTTATATAGTCTATTTGATTCTTCGTGTCGCCTCCTGGGCTTCTCCATGTCAATAGACTACGTGGGTGTTCTTGACACCAGGTGTTAGTTATTAGCTGGTCATTGGCTGAGCACCATTGGACCCATTTTTCTCCTCGTTCGATGCGATCCCCTAGTCCAAAGTTGCTGGCCGTGTCTCTTTCCCTCTTTACCTGCCTTGGCATTCAAGTCCCCCATTATAATCCTAATTTCTTGGCTTTTGCACTGGGCCTTGGTACTGTCCCGTATTGAATAGAATGTTCTCGGCGCATAAACTACTATAATAGCTAGGTTGAAGGACGTTCCCCGCAGTTTAACCAAGAGGACTCTCTCTGAAAGCTCACAGTATCCAAGAACGCATTTCTTTACTTCTTTGTTTAGTATTGAACCAACCCCTTTTTCGTTGTTTTTGACTCTTGTATATATTATCCTGTGGGTGTCGCTACCGAGATCTCCACTATTAAGCCATCATGTACCAAAAGAGATTAAAAAATTAAAATAATAATGTCTCCTAAACAAAGTCTGCTTTTAAACTTACGTAAAGTATTTCTAAGGAAATGCTGTCATGAATATAATTTTTAAAATTTTAAATTTTAAGTTGAGGCATTAAATCCTATATATATAATCTAAAATTAATTTCATTTTCATAGATGCTTTCTTTACTTCTTAAATATTGTAGAATTAATTACAACACCTGTACATGTGAACCACTTTTATTCCATATATACATGCAAGTTCCTCTCATATTACAAGTAACTGAGCCTAACTTCTAAATTTAATCTAATTAATCTCTGAATTACTTCCCCTATCATTATTATTGTTTTTTTTTTTGTTTTTGTTTTTGGCTCTTTACGACCGAAAAGTAATATTTCCAGATTCTCATTGCCAGTTTTTAATATTTTCCGTTTTGGATTTAATTATTAATTATTTATCAATTACTTAATTGATACATACATGCATTTAATACACACACACATAAACATACACACACACACACACACACACACACACACACATATATATATATGGTTGCACGAGTAAACACCTATGCATTTCACGAGGGACTTGCTAAATGGACAATTAATATATATATATATATATATATATATATATATATATATATATTAATTCTCCATTTAGCAAGTCCCTCATGAAATGCACAATTAATATATATATATATATATATATATATATATATATATATATATATTAATTCTCCATTTAGCAAGTCCCTCATGAAATGCATAGGTGTTTACTCGTGCAACCAGAATGGCAACTGGGTCCCACCCATTCGCAGTTAGGTTAGCCAGACGACAATTCTACTCCTGCAGCTTCTTTTCTCGCACTTCCCGCCCGTGGAACTCGCTCCCATATTCTTGCTTTCCTGACGGCTACAACCTTCAAAAATTTAAATGCAATGTCAATACTCATCTACTAAACACTTGACTCTAGCCCTTCCCCCACCCCGTATATCCTGCCCTTTCTCTCCCCTCTTGCAACTGTCACCACACCTGCATTTTCATCTTTCTATTGCTTCATTCTAATTGGTTTGTAATCCTCTTCTCCCTCCTCTAATTAATTTTCTTTCAGTTATGTAGCCCCCCGCACATCAGTGGCATTTACGCCTTGCCCGGGGTGAAATGATTAAAAAAATATATATTCCATGGATTAATGCGCGCATGAAAAGTAATATCTTAAGATTATATAAAACCTGGCAAAGAACATGACAAGTTATTATACCTGGAAAAGTAAAGGACTAGATAATCTAATGAAGTAAAAATAAGACAGTTCTTACTCTAAAGGATGCAACTAAAAATAATTCAAGTTTTATTTTCAAAGTGTAGTTAAGGAGTTGTTTTTTTTTCTAACTCCGCAAAGGGTTTTAAATTTGGTTGAGAACTGAATTAGTGGTGAAGCTTGAAAGCTGCCTAGATTCACTTAATGGCAGATTGAAGAATATATTCAACACCTGCCGAGGTTGACTGATATTTTTACAAATATAAAAAAATTTAAACTTATTTGTAAATGGAATTTGTCTGTGTGTGTGTGTGTGTGTGTGTGTGTGTGTGTGTGTGTGTTACCTATAGACTCCGAAACGGCTGAACCGATTTTCTTGAAAATTTACACAGTTGTACCATAAACGTCTGCAAGTGTTTTTAGCTAGGTTTTGTGTCAGGGTATCCCCGATAAATATCGAAAATCGATAATCGAAAAAAAAAGGTTATGGAAGAAGTGGTACGATGTTAATCAAATTTGATACACTCATAGACATTGACATAAGAAACGATATTCAGAAGTTTCAAGTTTGCAGTATTTTCAGTAGTGAAGAAAATCGATTATATATATATATATATAAAGCAAGATGTTTGTTTTGTGTGTCAGTTTATCTACCAGTATGTCTGTATTTTTTTCAGCCCTTTTATTTTAGTTTTTGTTTCGCGTTTGGCTATACGTAGGTATAATAGTTCTTAGTCTCAGCCATGATATCATTTACTCAGAGAACTTATTTAGCCTTCAAAATTCAGTTTACTACGAAAAAACTTATTGATACCACGAAATCCATATTTGACTTGCATCCATTCATTTTTCTTTCAGTCTTTGGTTTCGCTTTAACTGGAAACAACTATTGCATTTTTGTCTTTCCTGAGAACGTCCAAAGTCTCTGAGCTACAGGAGCATGGATTAGATTTAAAGCTTTCATTATACCCGAGCAATGCCGGTCTATACTGCTAGTATTTATATAAATTCACTCCTCATAACATCTTTCGTTTTCCATTCCTGTCGTAGATTTTAACGTGAATTAATTCGATCACCACATTAGTCAGGCCCTATTTCAAACCTTTGGCAAAGCCTACTTATATGCAATGTCTTTTTTTTTCAGTTTTTCTGCATTTTTTTAGTTTCTTTTTTTGTTTTTCATTTTCCTTTCCTTTGTGTTATTTTTTATGTATTTATACTTTCCTCCACCCTCTCTGAGCTAACGTTTGTCATGTCTGCGAATTCAACAAACATTTCCACTTTTTCTTTTATTCCTTTTCACACTTTTTTTTTTTTCTTAAGCATATCCAGGTTTCTTTTTCCCTCCTTCCGTTTCTGTGGCATGCATATTTCTGATTTCTTTACACATATATACATAAATTTGAAATGTCCCTTTCACTTGTCGAGTTGATTCCAGTTCAAGATGTCTCTTGTGCTTCCATCTCTCTTTCCACTCTCTGAAACAGAGTTTCGGTGGCCTGCATTCTAACTTGCACTTTTCTTTCTTTTTTTACTTTTCCTCCAACTTTTCTTCTTTCTTTCTTTCTTTCTTTATTTTTAGTTTTATTTTTTGCCTTCTCTTTAAATGAACTTTCGGTGTATTCAAAATATTTTGATTTTTTTCCCATATCAAAAAAGTTCGCTGATTAAGTAAATATATTTCGCTGTAATTATCATTCCATGTTTAGAATTTTTGTAGTTTTATTTGTCAAATTATACATGTTTGGCTCTGTTAACAAATAATTTCATTTACATTGGACCCTCTGGCTAGATAAGTTATAATATTTTATTTTCAACAAGTAATATAAATGGGATCTTCCTTGGTATTTTACCGACATGCCACATTCGTGAATATATATATATATATATATATATATATATATATATATATATGTATATATATACATATATATACATATATATATATATACATATATATATATACATATATATATACACACACATATGTATATATATATATATATATATATATATATATATATATATACAGTACTATGCAAAGGTATTAGGACAAGATTTATTTTATATTTTATAAGGCACACTGACAGAAAAAAACAATTTAGTTAAAATAATTTTATTTAATTTACTCAACAAATGTTTTAAGAAGGAAAAATATTGTTACAAAATAAATTCAATATTTAGTATAATAGCTTTTTGCTTTGATCACAGTCTTCATTCTGTCAGGCATTGACATCACAGACTTTTTCAATGTATCTAATGGTATCTCCAGCCAAGCAGCTTGTATTTGTTCCCAAAGTGTGTCTTGCGAAGTAACATTAGATTTATCAATTTTCTTTTCTAAAATATCCCTTAGTTTTTCAATGAAGTAGTTTCAAAATAACTTTTTTTATAGAAAATAGAAAACATTAAATATAACTTCTTTTTAATATACTTATTTTACACCTAGTTTTAAATAATCAATATTTTTTATCAATTTACTTGGCTTTTCAATTTGAATTTCAGTGAGGTTTTTAGGAAAATCGCCCCTGTCCTAATAATCTTGCACACTACAGGTAGTGTGCAAACCTGTTAGGACAGGGGTGATTTTAGACTTTATTTTGATGCCTCATAAAAGATAAATAAGTTCTTGTCTTAATATTTTTGCACTGTACTGTGTGTGCGCATAACCCCAGAGATAAATTGAAGGCAATGATTATAAAACATCATCTAGATAAAATGTAGGATGTACAGAAATAGTCAAGGCCCCGATTGATATAATTGCCGATTTTATTGATTTTTATTACATTGTAGCATTTCATGATGCAGTGTAATATTGGTAAAGATATGTTAAAATGAAATTTTAGTGTTATTTAGATGGTTTCTCTCATTTTTACGGCAAGTTATCCGTCGCACAATATATATATATCTATCTAAACTTATTTATAAATGAATCTTTGTGCGTGTGTGTGTGTGTGTGTGTGTGTGTGTGTGTGTGTGTGTGTGTGTGTGTATCCGTTACCTATATACTCCGAAACGGCTGAACCGATTTTCTTGAAAATTTACACAGTTGTACTATAAGCGTCTGCGAGTGTTCTTAGCTATGATTTGTGTCGAGGTACACCCGATAAATATCGAATATCGATAATCGAAAACATCTGGTTATAGAAGGAGTGGTCCGATTTTAATCAAATTTGATGCACTCATAGACAACGACATAAGAAACGATATTCAGAAATTTCAAGGTTGCAGTTCTTACAATAGTGCATAAAATCGATAATATATATATATATATATATATATATAAGGCAAGATGTTTGTGTGTGTGTGTGTCTGCTTATCTGCCTGTATGTCTGGATATTTTCAGCCCTTTTATTTTAGTTTATGCTTGGGGTTTGGCTCTAAGTAGGTATAATTGTAGTTCTTAGTCCCAGCCGTGATACCATTTACTCAGAGGACTTGTTTAGCCTTCAAAATTTGATTTACGACTAAAAATCTTATTTGATATCGATACCAGGAAATCAAAATTTGACTTACATCCATTTATTTTTCTTTCAGTCTACGGTTTCGCTTTAACTGGAAACAACTATTGCTTTTTAGTCTTTCGTGCCAACGTCCAAAGAGTCTGAGCTCCAGGACCATGGAATATTTTTAAACCTTTCATTACACCCGAGCAACGCCGGGCTATAATGCTAGTATATATATATATATATATATATATATATATATTCAGTCGGTCTGAACAAGACAATTGTAAAAATAATATGATTGTCACTTTTTTCAGAAGCATCATTTAAAGTTATCATTTAAGCAAACTTTACTCCTGGTTTGTTTGTAAAATTAATCGAATAATTTGATTTATAGGGTTTCTACAAACTTTACTAACAAAGAAAATGCAGTCGGTATGAAACAGCGTTTCATTCAGCGTAAATCTAAACAGAATAAGTGGGAAATCTAACTTCATAGAAGACTACGTAAAAATATTGTAATCAACACTTGTACATGAGCATTGAACCTTAACCCTAACCCTGATCTAGCACAGATATGACAACCTATAATCGCTGTTTTAGTCTTGCCTGTCATTAAATATATCATTTCGTAAAGAAAATATACGTTAGCGATGACAACTAGATTGTGAGCATCGAGATCAATGACCATATGTAAATTCGGGACAGTTTCCAGCATCTCAAACTGAAAAGAGTTTTGTTGTGGTTTGATATAAGTTTAGCCACTGGAAAAAAATTGAACAGTTTAAGTCATAACTAGTTCGTTTTCAGTCATTGTTTCTTTTTTTTTCTTTATCTGTTTTTCTTGTGCATGTTATGGAGTTTATAACATAAATTCCATTCTCTGTTATAAGAAACATATAATAAACCTCCTTTCATTTAGTTAGCGTTCGTAACATCTTCAAGGGTTTGACGAATTTATCGAATAATTTAACCAATAAAAACTGAAACCAGACGATATTTCTAAGATGAGGTATTGCATTTATTTACAGTATTTACAGTAGCGGCTATAATATAAGGAACGGAAGCAACAAAGACATAAATATGTGTATTACTTAAAAAGTAATGCATGATTAACAATGAAATTTTTACCGAATAAAGGTTAGGGTGTAATGCATGAATATTATACAAAGTTACAAAAAATATACATATTAGTTTGTTTTTTTTATAAAGATTAAATGAAACAAAGGAAATAGGAAAGGAAATGTTAAAAAACTCGATGGAGCTTTTTAACAATAAGTAAAAGTTCATTTATCATTAGGACTTCATTTGTAAGCAATATGCCAAATTCTGCACGCAAATCGCTCTCTTTTGAAGGAAAAAACTCATTATGGCCAACTATCAAGACAAAAGTCAATTTCAGAAATTTCTGATATTGTTCATAGGTTTAAAAGTGTCATTCACTGTGTCAGGTATAAAACCGATAAAACGTTAGATGCAAAACCAAAAACCGGCAGACCTCCAAAAACATCTCAAACAGAAGATCAAAGAATTGTTAGAATATCTACAAAACAAGAAAAACGTTTTGAAACTACTACATCAATTGCCCGCAAATATAATGAAGACACAGATAATAAGTTCTCAAGGAAAACGGTTGCTCGCAGGTTAAAAAAAAATGCAGTATTGCATGCCCGTATTCCAGCTTCGAAGCCTCTCATTTGAAAGCGAAACCAAAGGGCACGCCTGGAGTATTCAAAAGAACATGTTGTTTGGACTGACCCACAATGGGATACAGTTCATTTCAGTGACGAGTCCAAGTTTACTATATTTGGTTCTGAGGACAAAACTTACGTACGCTATAGAACAAGTGAAAGACTGTCTTCTCAATGTGTCAAGTAAACCGTTAATTTTGGTGGTGGCTGTGTGATGGTTTGGGGAACGATTTCATCTGCAGGAGTTGACCCTATCATCTATGTACATGGCGATATCAATGCTGAGATTAACAAATGGCTTTTTAGGAGAATGTGAATACCAAGATTACACCATAATCTTTATGAATCTCCTATTTTCATGCAGGACAATGCACCTTGCGACAAGGCTCAGAAATATATGGCTTTAATTGAAAAAGAAGGAATCGCCCTAATGAAGTGGCCAGCCCAGAACCCCGACCTGAATCCAATAGAAAATATTTGGAAGATAATTGGAGAAAGGGCTCAGAAAAGAAAATCTAAAAACCAGGATCTCCTATGGGAGTTACTGAAAGACGAATGGGAGGGAATTAATTAGTTTTGCAAGAAATTAATTAGATCACGTGGTCGACAATGCAGAAAAGTCATTGAAAATAAGGGGATGTTTACCAAATATTAAATTTTGTTGATATTTTGTTCGCAGTCAAATATTAACAAGATCGTTCCTTAACTTTTGTCCAGTAGCTTATTTCCTTTGTTCCATTTAACCTTTATTTTTTTAAAAATCTATCATGTAAATTTTTCTAACTTTGTATATTTATGCATTGCACCCTAATCTTTATTCGGTAAAAATTTCATTGCCTATCATGCATAACTTTTTAATACACCTATTTATGTCTTTGTTGTTTCCGTCCCTTATATTATGGCCGCTACTGTACATCATTGTTCTCATCTTTATTTCTATTTTAACGATGTTTCGGTTGTTGTATCCCCCCCGGCCTTCTTCAGATGATATACGTTGGAATTCCAACCTGAAAACTTTATTTAGTCAACGGGGGTAGATTGTTCTAATTCCATGCCTTCGGATATCTCATATCAAGTTTAATTCCTGACGCCAGCTAAGTGAGGAACAAGTTGGAGAGTTAAGTTACCGATACTATAATAGCCAAAGGAATGTCAGGCGAAATTAAAATGATCTATCCCCGTTGATAAAATAAAGATTTCATTATAAAATTCTAATATCACCTGAAGAAGGCTCGAGCATATATTATCCGAAGCGTTGTGAATATGGTAAAAAAACTGAACAAAAATTCCGAACGATGAAAATAGAGTAAATAAAGAAAGGTATTATTTATTTCATGATGAAATGCATGCTGCGAATGTCATGGATCGAGCATGTGAACAATAATGAGGTTCTGGAAAGGATGGAAACGAAAAGGAAAATTAATATTGAGCATCAGGAAGAGACAACTAGATTTTGTGGGTTATGCAGTGAGATAGGAGGGCTTGGAGAACCTGACAATAACAGGCCAGATAGAGGGAAAGAGAGACAGGAGAAAGCAGCAGATAACATATTTGAAGGACCTGATCAGGTGGATGACGGAACGAGGGTTGCGTGGTGTAACAGGATAAAGCGTGCTAAGAGCCACCAGGGATAGGGAGATGTGGAAAGCCATGATCGCCTACGTCCTAAACGGACAGGGCACATAAAAGAAGAAGAAGAATTGAATACATAGATAATACTCACCTTTTGGAAATGATGGAAACAAAAAGGAAATTAATACTGAGCATCAGGAAGAGACAGCTGAAGATACTGGGGCATGCAATTAGGAGGGAGGGCTTGGAGAATCTGATACTAAGAGGCTAGATAGAGGGGGAAAGAGACAAGGGAAAGCAGCGGATAACATATTTGAAGGACCTGATCAGGTGGATGACGGAACGAGGGTTGCGTGGTGTAACAGGATAAAGCGTGCTAAGAGCCACCAGGGATAGGGAGATGTGGAAAGCCATGATCGCCTACGCCCTAAAAGAACAGGGCACATAAAAGAAGAAGAAGAATTGAATACATGGTATTTTTTGTGTCCTTTAGTTTGAGTCTCCTAATGTAAACAGGAAAATTTCGCTAGATGCAAAGAAGAGAGTACTGGATTACTATGTGATATCAGTTCTTCAATATGGCAGTGAATGCTGGGCAATATCATCAAAGATGATGGAAAAACTTCAAGCAACTTAAATGTGGTTCTACAGAAGCATGCTGCTAATATCATGGATCGAGCATGTGAGCAATGACGAGGTTCTGGAAAGGATGGAAACGAAAAGGAAATTAATACCACCAGGAGGAGACAACTAAAGTTTGTAGACTGTGCAGTGAGGTAGGAGGGCTTGGAGAACCTGATACTAACAGGCCAGATAGAGGTAAAAAGAGACAGAGGAAAGCAGCGGGTAACATATTTGAAGGGCCTGAGCAGGTGGCTGACAGAACGGAGGCTGCATGGTGTTAGAGGAGAAAGCGTGCTAAGAGCCACGAGAAATAGGGAAACGTGGAAGGCCATGATCACCTACGTCCTGAAAAGACAAGGCATAAAGTAGAAGAAGCAGTTGAAAAAGATGTCCACTCTACTCAATTTGTTTTTGCATTTATCAATTCCTGATGCATGATTAATTAATAAGTAGCATTTTTTTCTTACTGCAAAAAGCCACAAGTCTGGTTGCGGGGAGTGTTAACAAAGATTGAAATAAACCTTCGTCTTATTTTATTCCATTAACATTTTTCAAGTTCTTCGAATCGAACCCTACTCTCGTATTTATGATTTCCTGGCTTTACTTGCTAATATTAATTCCTGTCTTGATTTGAATCTATATGCTGTAGTTGATGCTTGTTCATGACCAGGGACAATATTTCCACCCATCCAGAGGCGGGGAAATATGAGCAAGTTCTGGCGAATTTAAACTGTTAGAATATTGATCATTCCACAATTCTGCAATGCACCATTTCCATAAGAAAAACCATAAATGGCGAAAGAAACGGAATTCTGAATTATACTGCAATATGAAGATGATCTGCAAAAGGTGGGAATAATTTATCGAGCATTCAGTTAGTTAAATGTCATATGTGATACACGCTTTTGGTGATCATGTCTCGAAAGAGACATGACTAACCAGGCAGATGATTTTCCCGCAGTAGATTGCAATTGCTTTCTGCGGTAGGCTGGTTGCCAGACAAAACTATAGAACCAAATATATCCTATTATTTAACTCATAACTGGGGGGCGGGTAGAGACGGATTAATACCTTTTCCAAGAGTATTTGTGCGTAAGTGAATGCGAGAAATTCAACTGGAATTCGAACTCGCGCCCCAATTTGTTTTTCCGAGTCGTTATCCACTGCACCACAACGCGCATTCAACTTTCAATGAAAACGTTTTTCTTTTATTTTAAAGCCTATTAGAGGTCATAGTGAAACATTGTCGGCTAACGACCACATTACGTAAAAAACACGGGTTCCCGTACGATCAGCAATGTTAAGCAACGTTGAGCCTGATCAGTAACTTGATGAATAACCGCTTAAGATAACCAAGTGCTTTAAACGTAGATATGTGGTTGGTTTAAAGCGATTACGGCAACGTTCAAACACCGGCTGCCGTATGATTATTCAGATTAAGAAACTTCGATCTTGATCAGTACCTAGATGAGTCACCGCTTGAGAATTCCATGTGCTTTAAACTTGAATTTGCGGTTATTTTTAAGGGCTTAAGGCCATATCACATTCAAACACCGGTTCCCGTATGATCACCAAAATTAACCAACGTTAAGCCTGGTCTGTATCTAAATGGGTGACTATTTGGATATTTCACGTGCTTTAAACTTGGATTTGCGGTTGGTTTAAACGACATACGGCCATATCGTGTTGAAACACCAGATCCCGTATGATCACCAAAGCTAAGCAGCGTTGAGCCTGTTTAGTAACAAGAGAGGTGGTTACACTCCACCCATGTCTATTGAACAGGTTAAGAGGCTCATCCATTGCTCCCTTTTTAGGATGTGGTTTCCGGCTTTCTCTTTTCCAATCTTCTCACTTTCTTTTCTTGTTTTGTTTTTTTTTCAATTGGAGGAGATAGATCTATCTATCGCCCGGTTCACACTCCACCCATGTCTATTGAACAGGTTAAGAGGCTCATCCATTGTTCCCTGTTTATGAAGTGGTTTCCGGCTTTCTCTTTTCCAATCTTCTCACTTTGTTTTCTTGTTTTGTTTTGTTTTTCTTCAATTGGAGTAGATAGATCTATCTATCGCCCGGTTCACACTCCACCCATGACTATTGAACAAGTTAAGAGGTTTATTCTTGTTCCCTGTTTAGGATATGGTTTCCGGCTTTCTCTTTTCCGATCTTTTCACTATTACGTAGCCCCCTGCACATCAGTGGCGTTACCGCCTTGCTCGGGGTGATACGATTAAAAAAAAAACCTGTTGGATGCGCGTGTGGTGTAATGGATAATAAATTGGAATTGTTAATCGCAGGGCCGAGTTCCATCAGTACTGTTGCCATCGCATAGTCGGAATAGGGCGAGTCTCTCACTGCTCTATCACTATTTCCATAGAAAATGCTAGGGTGAATCCACCAGGTGTAATCTTCACGGCTAGGACCTGTCATGCCATTTGTATAGTAGCAAACCATCCATATACGCTCCGTATAAGTAAGATCCAATTAGGCACCTTCTTTCCACGAACCGTAGCCCTGTGGACCAGATTCATTACACTCTTAACATGTTCAAGTCGAAAGTTAACCTTTATCTTTCCATCCTAACCAAAAAAAAAAACTACCCTTTAACGTAGCACTCTACCTCGATTGACCGACAAGCCTTGTACGCGAAGCACGTTATTGTTAAAGAAAATCCGTAGTGTTCATTATATTCACTTACGCACAATTATTCTTGGGGAAGGTAGGTATCCACTACTTCTGCCCCAGCAAAAAAGAATTGCATAACACAACCATTATTACCTCTAAAAAGATTCATACAATCTAAAAACATTTTCTGGCTTTAAATAAACTGGAAAGGGTTAGCAAACCGTAGAAAAAGAAAGAGTGGATTAAAAAAAAAAGTCCAGGTCGGTTTTCCAATGTATATCACCTGAAGTGGGTGACTATTTGGATATTTCAGGTGCTTTAAACTTGGATGTGCGGTTGGTTTAAACAACATACGGCCATATCGTGTTGAAACACCAGATCCCGTATGATCACCAAAGCTAAGCAGCGTTGAGCCTGTTTAGTAACAAGAGAGGTGGTTACACTCCACCCATGTCTATTGAACAGGTTAAGAGGCTCATCCCTTGCTCCCTTTTTAGGATGTGGTTTCCGGCTTTCTCTTTTCCAATCTTCTCACTTTGTTTTCTTGTTTTGTTTTGTTTTCAATTGGAGGAGATAGATCTATCTATCGCCCGGTTCACACTCCACCCATGTCTATTGAACAGGTTAAGAGGCTCATCCATTGTTCCCTGTTTATGAAGTGGTTTCCGGCTTCATAAAATCCGTAGTGTTCATTATATTCTCTTACGCACAATTATTCTTGGGGAAGGTAGGTATCCACTACTTCTGCCCCAGCAAAAAAGAATTGCATCACACAACCATTATTACCTCTAAAAAGATTCATACAATCTAAAAACATTTTCTGGCTTTAAATAAACTGCAAACCGTAGAAAAAGAAAGAGTGGATTAAAAAAAAAGTCCAGGTCGGTTTTCCAATGTATATCACCTGAAGAAGGCCGTAGCGTACAACGGCGAAAATATCGTCAATATGGCAATAAAGGTAAGGACAACACTCCAAACAATTTAAATATTATAAATAGTCTTTATTAATATTGTTTTTTACAGGTACATTTTATTTATATCTGAATTATACTATATGTATTTAAATATACGCATATATATATATATATATAAAAGAGTGAACATTGGAATCAATACTCAGAGGCGACAGACTGTTTCATACTAAACGCAATCATCAGGCCATATATATATATATATATATATAGAGAGAGAGAGAGAGAGAGAAGAGAGAGACAGTTATTATTATTGTTATTGATATTATTATTATAATGGCATATTGCAACTTGATAGCCGTAAGTTTTGCTGTTAATACACCATTATCGGCAGTGAAATGATATTAATTTAAAATTAAATTAACCACATTTCACTCCCTGATGATGGTGTATTAAACACCGAAACTTTATAGCTATCAAGTTGCAGTGTGCTATTATTATTTTAATAAAAATAAATATATATCTATTCACTATTTTCTTATTGAGCACTTTGTAAATGTAAATATCTAACTGTGGAATATACTTCCATTAGTATTAATCACTTGTATATATATATATATATATATATATATATATATATATATAACCCATGACATATATTGGTTTTACTACAATCACTCTTTCACGTAGACTTACCTGTCACCTATCTGATCAGAGTTCAATTAAACAACATTTCTTAGATAAATATAGCCATGAATGTAATATTAGACAGATTTTAGTCGATAACACAATAATACCCACTCATACACATAGTAAAAAGAACCTTCGGATATTATATTTAGACACATGGTTCTGTTAACATTTCGGTCTCCCACGCGATGTGACGTCATAGAACCGCATTACAAATTTACGAACTGAGTCTGCTATTCAGCGACTGTTATCGTTGCTTAACAATGTGTTATATCAAGACAAGATAAAATCATATTTGATAGTGGATATCTTACTTTTAACGTAACTGTAACCTCTCTGAAGATGGAGCATGTGAGTTGAAATCTCATCCAAATGTTGGACTATTTTTGTTTTTATTTTTACCTGAAATTCAAGCCAAAATACGACATTTAGAACGGCGCATGATTAAACATAATAGATATTCCTTGTCTGTTATATTTAACAGTATATGTTTAGAAAAGTATCTGCTGCCTCGATACACTATATATATATATATATATACATATATATATTGTATTATATTACATTCAGCAGTATTTTCTGAACACAGCACTCAAGCTCAAGTTGCGATATTAAATATTCATATATATATATAATTTCCTGCCTGCGACAGAAATACCTCCCACATATACTTCCTGAGATGGGCAATTGTCGCCATTTTATATTTTTCATCTCGCACATGCGCGTTGTTTTATTTTTATTTGATCGACGTCATATTTTCATGGCTTCTGCTCCGACGAACTTACGTCACTTGTACCCCTGCCAGAAGAATTTACTCCTGCAACCAGACTGGCAACTGTGTCCTACCCATTCACAGATCAACAAAATGCAGACGACAATTCTACTCCTGCAACTTTTTTCTCGCACGTTCCGCCTGTGGAACTCTCTTCCATATTCTTGCTTTTCTGGCGGCTACAACCTCCAGTAATTTAAATGCAATGTCAATACCCATCTCTTAAACACTTGACTTTAGTTCTTTCTACGTCACCCTGTATATCTTTTCCATTCTCTCAACCTTTGCCACTGTCATCACACCTGTATTCCCATTCTTCTCTTGCTCCTTTCTCTGACAGCCCCTTTAACACTTTACTTTCTCTTTACTCCCTTCCTACACAATCTTTTTCTCTTATGTAGCCCCCTGTAGTGGCGTTAGCACCTAGTTTGGGGTGAAACGATTAAAAAAAATAGTTCGGATAGTGTGGTACCATGATGCAATTCACTCCCCAGAAATTTGTAATCTTCATACTGTAATATTTGGCACGCGTGCTGGAAACCCCAAGAGGAACATTTCAGAGTGTGGTAGCATCAATCTGTGGACAGTGCAGATAATTCTGTAGGAGTTGGATGAGTCTGATTGTGATTATGAAGGTGTTTAGTGTAATTACTATTTATGCGAAGGTTTCACCGCCATTCCTCTTCTCACAGAGCCTCAGACACAACACAGAGACCTACATTAATTCTGTTGAGTTGGAGTCCCCGCTATGAGTCTAGAGGTTGGTTGTTGGAAGGCCGTATGTCTGGCAACAGGACTCCGCACCATGTCACACAAGCAGTAGAACTCATTAATTGCGCAACTACATCTCTGCTTACGTCTGATTATCTAAGTCTCCAGACCCACTTGTTTATTGTATCTGGCGCGAAAGACCAACAAAACTCCTTTTAACACCAACGATAAACTAATGTCAAGGATTATAGCAGCAATCATCAACGTATTCAAGGAAGACCTCGCAGAAGATTTGCAGCAGATTTTGGAGGTCTTTAAATGAAGCCATTTAATGAATAAATTCTCCCTGAAAGCAATACGCTGCGTCTCCACGGCTTTAACCTATCTTCCGACCTCAACTAGGCTCATTACATTATATCAATAGCTAAATCCACTGTTAAGAAGGTTGGGGTCACTGTGTCGGGCCAGGAAGCTTGTTTCCGCCTGAATCCATCTTGCACATATACAAATCAACCAACCGACCGTGCATGGAATACTGTTGTCATATCTGGTCAAACGCCCCTGCTGTCAGTCTCAGTGTTCTCGACAGGCTTCGAAGGAGAATCTGTAATTGGTACCGACCTGGCTGTTGGGGTCACTGTGTCGGGCCAGGAAGCTTGTTTCCGCCTGAATCCATCTTGCACATATACAAATCAACCATCCGACCGTGCATGGAATACTGTTGTCATATCTGGTCAAACGCCCCTGCTGTCAGTCTCAGTGTTCTCGACAGGCTTCGAAGGAGAATCTGTAATTGGTACCGATCTGGCTGTTTGGGTTACTGTGTCGGGCCAGGAAGCTTGTTTCCGCCTGAATCCATCTTGCACATATACAAATCAACCATCCGACCGTGCATGGAATACTGTTGTCATATCTGGTCAAACGCCCCTGCTGTCAGTCTCAGTGTTCTCGACAGGCTTCGAAGGAGAATCTGTAATTGGTACCGATCTGGCTGTTGGGGTCACTGTGTCGGGCCAGGAAGCTTGTTTCCGCCTGAATCCATCTTGCACATATACAAATCAACCATCCGACCGTGCATGGAATACTGTTGTCATATCTGGTCAAACGCCCCTGCTGTCAGTCTCAGTGTTCTCGACAGGCTTCGAAGGAGAATCTGTAATTGGTACCGATCTGGCTGTTGGGGTCACTGTGTCGGGCCAGGAAGCTTGTTTCCGCCTGAATCCATCTTGCACATATACAAATCAACCATCCGACCGTGCATGGAATACTGTTGTCATATCTGGTCAAACGCCCCTGCTGTCAGTCTCAGTGTTCTCGACAGGCTTCGAAGGAGAATCTGTAATTGGTACCGATCTGGCTCTTGGGGTTACAGTGTCGGGCCAGGAAGCTTGTTTCCGCCTGAATCCATCTTGCACATATACAAATCAACCATCCGACCGTGCATGGAATACTGTTGTCATATCTGGTCAAACGCCTCTGCTATCAGTCGCAGTGTTCTCGACAGGCTTCGAAGGAGAATCTGTAATTGGTACCGATCTGGCTCTTGGGGTTACAGTGTCGGGCCAGGAAGCTTGTTTCCGCCTGAATCCATCTTGCACATATACAAATCAACCATCCGACCGTGCATGGAATACTGTTGTCATATCTGGTCAAACGCCTCTGCTATCAGTCGCAGTGTTCTCGACAGGCTTCGAAGGAGAATCTGTAATTGGTACCGATCTGGCTGTTGGGGTTAATGTGTCGGGCCAGGAAGCTTGTTTCCGCCTGAATCCATCTTGCACATATACAAATCAACCATCCGACCGTGCATGGAATACTGTTGTTATATCTGGTCAAACGCCTCTGCTATCAGTCTCAGTGTTCTCGACAGGCTTCGAAGGAGAATCTGTAATTGGTACCGATCTGGCTGTTTGGGTTACTGTGTCGGGCCAGGAAGCTTGTTTCCGCCTGAATCCATCTTGCACATATACAAATCAACCATCCGACCGTGCATGGAATACTGTTGTCATATCTGGTCAGGCGCTCCTGCTGTTCGTCTCAGTGTTCTCTACAGGCTTCGAAGGAGAATCTGTAATTGGTACCGATCTGGCTGTTTGGGTTACTGTGTCGGGCCAGGAAGCTTGTTTCCGCCTGAATCCATCTTGCACATATACAAATCAACCATCCGACCGTGCATGGAATACTGTTGTCATATCTGGTCAAACGCCCCTGCTGTCAGTCTCAGTGTTCTCGACAGGCTTCGAAGGAGAATCTGTAATTGGTACCGATCTGGCTGTTTGGGTTACTGTGTCGGGCCAGGAAGCTTGTTTCCGCCTGAATCCATCTTGCACATATACAAATCAACCATCCGACCGTGCATGGAATACTGTTGTCATATCTGGTCAAACGCCCCTGCTGTCAGTCTCAGTGTTCTCGACAGGCTTCGAAGGAGAATCTGTAATTGGTACCGATCTGGCTGTTTGGGTTACTGTGTCGGGCCAGGAAGCTTGTTTCCGCCTGAATCCATCTTGCACATATACAAATCAACCATCCGACCGTGCATGGAATACTGTTGTCATATCTGGTCAAACGCCTCTGCTATCAGTCGCAGTGTTCTCGACAGGCTTCGAAGGAGAATCTGTAATTAGTACCGATCTGGCTGTTTGGGTTAATGTGTCGGGCCAGGAGCTTGTTTCCGCCTGAATCCATCTTGCACACTCCTTCAAATCAACCATCACGACCGTGCATGGAATACTGTTGTCATATCGTCGGCCTCTGCTATCAATCTCAATTCATTATCTGATAAGGCTTCGAAGGAGAATCTGTAATTGGTACCGATCTGGCTGTTTGGGTTACTGTGTCAGGCCGAGCTTCTGTTTCCGCTGAATCCCTCTTGCACATATACAAATCAACCATCAATGTGTGGAATACTGTTGTCATATCTGGTCAGGCGCTCCTGCTGTTCGTCTCGGTATTTCTCACAGGCTTCGAGAGATATGATGGTACCGATCTGGCTGTTTGGTTTCTACTTCGACCCAGGGAAGCTTGTTCCGCCTGAATCCATCTTGCACATATACAAATCAACCATCCGACCGTGCATGGAATACTGTTGTCATATCTGGCAAACGCACCTGCTGTCTGATGTCAGTGTTCTCGACAGGCTTCGAAGAAGATGCTCCGTTGTTCCCGATCAAAACATTTGATTCCTGCCTTTGTCAGGCCAGGAAGCTTGTTTCCGCCTGAATCCATCTTGCATACCGATCAGCATCCGACCGTGCATGGAATATATTGTCATATCTGGTCAAACGCCCCTGCTGTCAGTCTCAGTGTTCTCGACAGGCTTCGAAGGAGAATCTGTAATTTCTCATTGCCGATCTGGCTGTTTGGTTTACTGTGTCAGGCCAGGAAGCTTGTTTCCGCCTGAATCCATCTTGCACATATACAAATCAACCATCCGACCGTGCATGGAATATGACTGTCATATCTGGTCAAACGCCCCTGCTGTCAGTCTCAGTGTTCTCGACAGGCTTCGAAGAGTCTGTAATTGGTACCGATCTGGCTGTTTGGGTTACTGTCGGAGCCCAGGAAGCTTGTTTCCGCCTGAATCCATCTTGCACATATACAAATCAACCATCCGACCGTGCACGGAATACTGTTTGTCATATCTGTGGTCAAAACGCTTATATATCTGGTCTCGGAAGTGTTCTCGACAGGCTTCGAAGGAGAATCTATGAGTGGTACTGATCTGGCTATTTGAGGTTACTGGAACAGGCCGAGCTGTTTCCATGGAATCCATCTTGCACATATACAAATCTTGTCGACCGTGCATGGAAATTACTGTTGTCATATCTGGTCAAAGCTTTTCACTGTCAGTCTCAGTGTTCTCGACGGGCTTCGAAGGAGAATCTGTAATTGGTACCGATCTGGCTGTTTGGGTTACTGTGTCGGGCCAGGAAACTTGTTCCACCTGAATCCATCTTGCACATATACAAATCAACCATCCGGCTACCGTGCATGGAATACTGTTATACGCTATGGTCATTGCCTGTCAGTCTCAGTGTTCTCGACAGGCTTCGAGGAGAATCTGTAATTGGTACCGATCTGGCTGTTTGGGTTACTGTGTCGGGCCAGGCTGTTGCACCTGATCCATCTTGCACATATACAAATCAACCATCCGACCGTGCATGGAATACTGTTGTCATATCTGGTCAAACACCCTGCTGTCGGTCTCAGTGTTCTCGACAGGCTTCGAAGGAGAATCTGTAATTGTTCGGCATGTTGTGGGGTTACTGAGTCGGGCCAGGAGCTTGTTTATGGAATCTGTCTTACACATATACAAATCAACCATCCGACCGTGCATGGAATACTGTTGTCATATCTGGTCGAGCGCCCCTGCTGTCAGTCTCAGTGTTCTCGACAGGCTTCAGAGAATCTGTAATTGGTACCGATCTGGCTGTTTGGGTTACCATCAGGCCGAGAGCTTGCTTCCGCCTGAATCCATCTTGCACATATACAAATCAACCATCCGACTACGTACATGGAATACTGTTGTCATATCTGGTCAAACGCCTTTCTGTCAGTCTCAGTGTTCTCGACAGGCTTGAAGGAGAATCTATGAAACAGTACCGATCGGCTGTTTGGGTTACTGTGTCCAGGCCAGGAAGCTTGTTTTCATACAGTCCATCTTGCACATATACAAATCGTATCCGACCGTACATGGAATACTGTTGTCATATCTGGTCTGACACCCTGCATCAGTCTCAGTGTTCTCGACAGGCTTCGAAGGAGAATCTGTAATTGGTACCGATCTGGCTGTTTGGGTTACTGTGTCAGGCCAGGAAGCTTATTTCCGCCTGAATCCATCTTGCATATATACAAATCAACCATCCGACAATGCATGGAATACTGTTGTCATATCTGGTCAAACGCCCCTGCTGTCAGTCTCAGTGTTCTCGACAGGCTTCGAAGGAGAATCTGTAATTGGTACCAGTCCGTGTGGGTTGCAGGTCAGGCCAGGAAGCTTGTTTCCGCCTGAATCCATCTTTTGCTCACCCGACTCAAGCTTATCCAAACCGTGCATGGAATACTGTTGTCATATCTGGTCGAAACGCCCCTGCTGTCGGTCTGGGAGTGTTTCTCAATGACTTCAGAAAGGAGAATCTGTAATTGGTACCGATCTGGCTGTTTGGGTTACTGTGTCAGGCCAGAAGAGCTTGTTTCCGCCTGAATCATCTTGCACATATACAAATCAACCATCCGACCGTGCATGGAATACTGTTGTCATATCTGGTCAAACACCCTGCTGTCAGTCTCAGTGTTCTCATTGAGCTGAAGAGTCAAATTGGTACCGATCTGGCTGTTTGGGTTACTGTGTCGGGAGCCGAGAGCTTGTTTCCGCCTGAATCCATCTTGCACGCCTGCAAATCAACCATCCGGCCGTACTTGGAATGCTATTGTCGCTTATCTGGTCAAACGCCCCTGCTGGTCTCAGTGTTCTCGACAGGCTTCGAAGGAGAATCTGTAGTGTTTGAAACCTTCGCTGTTAGAGGTTACTGGGTCTCGATAGAGCTTGTTTCCGCCTGAATCCTCTTGCACATATACAAATCAACCATCCGACCGTGCATTAGAATACTGTTGTCATATCTGGTCAAACGCCCCTACTGTCGGTCTCAGTGTTCTCGACAGAGCTTCGAAGGAGAATCTGTGGTGTTATAGATCCGCATTGTTGGGGTTACTGAGTCGGGCTTGAGAAGCTTGTTTCACTGAATCCATCTTACACATATTGAAACAACCATCCATTGAAGTACATGGAATACCATTTGTCATATCTGGTCAAACGCCCCTGCTGTCAGTCTCAGTGTTCTCGACAGGCTTCGAAGGAGAATCTGTAATTGGTACCGATCTGGCTGTTTGGGTTACTGTGTCAGACAGGAAGCTTGTTTCCGCCTGAATCCATCTTACTGCTCTTGAATGCTTCCATCCAAAACCGTGCATGGAATACTGTTGTCCATATCGGTCCAAACGCCCCTGCTGTCGGTCTCAGCTGGTCTATTCTCGACAGGCTTCGAAGGAGAATCTGTAATTGGTACCGATCTGGCTGTTGGGGTTGCCTGTGTCAGTCGGAGAGCTTGTTTCCGCCTGAGTCCATCTTGCACATATACAAATCAACCATCCGGCCGTGCATGGAATACTGTTGTCATATCTGGTCAAACGCCCCTGCTGTCGAATATGATGTTCTCGATGACTTCCGAAGGAGAATCTGTATTGGTACCGATCTGGCTGTTTGGGTTTATGTGTCAGATACCCGGGAAGCTTGTTTCCGCCTGAATCCACATCTTGCGCATATACAAATCAGCTTCATCCGACGTGCCTTGGAATACTGTTGTCATATCTGGTCAGGCGCTACTGTTCGTCTCGGTATTTCTCTGCAAACTGAAGGAGAATCTGTAATTGGTACCGATCTGGCTGTTTGGGTTACTGTGTCAGGCCGAGAGCTTGTTTCACCCTGATCCATCTTTTTTGCGATCGTCATCGAACAGCATGGAGATTACCTTGCTCCTTATCGGTCAAACACCCTGCTGTCCAGTCTGGTGTTTCTCAAACAGGCTTCGAGAGAGATGTCTATGGTGGTACCGATCTGGCTGTTTGGGTTACTGTGTCAGACCCGGGAAGCTTGTTTCCGCCTGAATCCATCTTGCACATATACAAATCAACCATCGACGTGCATGGAATACTGTTGTCATATCTGGTCAAACGCCCCTGCTGTCAGTCTCCAAATGTTCTCCGACAGGCTTCGAGGGAGAATCTATAATTGGTACCGATCTGGCTGTTTGGATTTACTGTCGGAGCCGGAAGCTTGTTTCCGCCTGGATCCTCTTGCACATATACAAATCAGCCATCCGACCGTGCATGGAATACTGTTGTCATATCTGGTCAAACGCCCCTGCTGTCAGTCTCAGTGTTCTCGACGGAAGCTGAGGAGAATCTGTCATTGGTACCGATCTGGCTGTTTGGATTTACTGTGTCAGACAGGAAGCTTGTTTCCGCCTGAATCCATCCTGCACATATACAAATCAACCATCCGATGACCGTGAATGCACAAAGCGTATCGCAATTCTACGGGCACTACTGTCAGTCTCAGTGTTCTCGGCAGGCTTCGAAGGAGAATCTGTAATTAGCGCGATCTGCTGTTGAGTTATAATTCGACCGAGAGCTTGTTTCCGCCTGAATCCATCTTGCACATATACAAATCAACCATCAAACCGTGCATGGATACTGTTGTCATATCTGATTTCGCTTTTATAGTCTCTGATGTTCTCATTGAAACTGAGAAGGAATCTGTAATTGGTACCGATCTGGCTGTTTGGGTTACTGTATTCAGGCCAGGAAGCTGTTTCCGCCTGAATCCATCTTGCACATATACAAATCAACCATCCGACCGTGCATGGAATACTGTTGTCATATCTGGTCAAACGCCCCTGCTGTCAGTCTCAGTGTTCTCGACAGGCTTCGAAGGAGAATCTATGAAACGGTACCGATCTGGCTGTTTGGGTTACTGTCGGAGCAGGAAGCTTGTTTCCTCTGAATCCATCTTGCACATACAAATCCTTGTCGACCGTGCATGGAATACTGTTGTCATATCTGGTCAAACGCCCCTGTAACAGTCTCAGTGTTCTCGACAGGCTTCGAAGGAGAATCTGTAATTGATGCCGATCTGGCTGTTGGGGTTACTGTGTCGGTCAGGAAGCTTGTTTCTATGGAATCCATCTTGCACATATACAAATCCAGCATCCGACCCGTGCATGGAATACTGTTGTCGCCTACAAGTCCGACGCCCCTGTCGGTCTCGATGTTCTCGACAGGCTTCAGAGGAATCTGTAATTGGTACCGATCTGGCTGTTGGGGTTACTGTGTCAGGCCGGAAGCTTGTTTCCCGCTGAATGCATGCACACCTTTTAAAATCAACCATCCGATGACCGCGGAATACTGTTGTCATATCTGGTCAAACGCCCCTGCTGTCAGTCTCAGTGTTCTCGACAGGCTTCGAAGGAGAATCTGCTGGTGGTACCGATCTGGCTGTTGGGGTTACTGTGTCGGGCCAGGAAGCATTTCCGCCTGAATCCATCTTGCATATACAAATCAACCATCCGACCGTGCGGAATACTGTTGTCCATATCTGGTCAAACGCCCCTGCTGTCAAATTCAATTATTCTCGACAGGCTTCGAAGGAGATGTAATTAGTACCGATCTGGCTGTTGAGGTTACTGTGTGTGTCCGGGCCAGGAAGCATTTCCCGCCTGAATCCATCTTGCCTCCTTCAAATCAACCATCCGACCGTGCATGGAATACTGTTGCTCATATCTGGTCAAAACACCCTGCGCATCAGTCTCAGTGTTCTCGACAGGCTTCGAAGGAGAATCCTATGAGTGGTACCGATCTGGCTGTTGGGGTTACTGTATGGTGGGAAGCTTGTTTCCGCCTGAATCCATCTTGCACATATACAAATCAGCCATCCGACCGTGCATGGAATACTGTTGTCTTTCATATCTGGTCAAACGCCCTGCTGCTGTGATGCGGTGTTCTAAACGAGCTTCGAAGGAGAATCTGTAATTGGTACCGATCTGGCTGTTGGGGTTACTGTAGACCCAGGAAGCTTGTTTCCGCCTGAATCCATCTTGCACATATACAAATCAACCATCAAATGACGCATGGAGCCCTTTATGTATCTGGTCAAAC
Source organism: Ascarosepion bandense (assembly GCA_037127315.1). NCBI lineage: Eukaryota > Metazoa > Mollusca > Cephalopoda > Sepiida > Sepiidae > Ascarosepion > Ascarosepion bandense. The sequence continues at coordinate 930,332 of JBBBDQ010029610.1, forward strand.
GCCCCTGCTGTCAGTCTCAGTGTTCTCGACAGGCTTCGAAGGAGAATCTGTAATTGGTACCGATCTTCAATGTTTGGGTTATGTGTCTGAGCCAGGAAGCTTGTTTCCGCCTGAATCCATCTTGCACATATACAAATCAACCATCCGACCGTGCATATTGGAAGACCCTGTTGTCATATCTGGTCAAACGCCCCTGCTGTCAGTCTCAGTGTCAGACAGGCTTCGAAGGAAGATCTATATTCGGTACCCGATCTGGCTGCTTTGGGGTTACTGTATCGGGCAGGAAGCTTGTTTCGCCTGAATCCATCTTGCACCTTATACAAATCAACCATCCGACCGTGCATGGAATACTGTTGTCATATCTGGTCAAACACCCCTGCTGTCAGTCTCAGTGTTCTCGACAGGCTTCGAAGGAGAATCTGTAATTGGTACCGATCTGGCTGTTTGGGTTACTGTGTCGGGCCAGGAAGCTTGTTTCCGCCTGAATACATCTTGCACATATACAAATCCAGCCATCCAAATGATAGCTGGTCTGTTGTCCTCTGGTCAAACACCCTGCTGTCAGTCTCAGTGGCCTTCCTCAGCAGGCTTCGAAGGAGAATCTGTAATTGGTACCGATCTGGCTGTTTGGGTCACTGTGTCGGGCCAGGAAGCTTGTTTCCGCCTGAATCCATCTTGCACATATACAAATCAACCATCCGACCGTGCATGGAATACTGTTGTCATATCTGGTCAAACGCCCCTGCTGTCAGTCTCAGTGTTCTCGACAGGCTTCGAAGGAGAATCTGTAATTGGTACCGATCTGGCTGTTTGGGTTACTGTGTCGGGCCAGGAAGCTTGTTTCCGCCTGAATCCATCTTGCACATATACAAATCAACCATCCGACCGTGCATGGAATACTGTTGTCATATCTGGTCAAACGCCCCTGCTGTCAGTCTCAGTGTTCTCGACAGGCTTCGAAGGAGAATCTGTAATTGGTACCGATCTGGCTGTTGGGGTTACTGTGTCGGGCCAGGAAGCTTGTTTCCGCCTGAATCCATCTTGCACATATACAAATCAACCATCCGACCGTGCATGGAATACTGTTGTCATATCTGGTCAAACGCCCCTGCTGTCAGTCTCAGTGTTCTCGACAGGCTTCGAAGGAGAATCTGTAATTGGTACCGATCTGGCTGTTTGGGTTACTGTGTCGGGCCAGGAAGCTTGTTTCCGCCTGAATCCATCTTGCACATACACAAATCAACCATCCAGAGCGTGCATGGAATACTGTTGTCATATCTGGTCAAACGCCCCTGCTGTCAGTCCTTGGTGTTCTCGTAGGCTTCGAAGGAGAATCTGTAATTGGTACCGATCACATTGTTTGGGTTGCTATGTCGGGCCAGGAGCTTGCTCCATAGATCTTTGCACATACTGATCAGCATCGGAAACGACCGCTTCTTGATTATAGCGTCGCTGCCATCTGGGTCAAACGCCCCTGTATGATCTCGATGTTCTCGACAGGCTTCGAAGGAGAATCTGTAATTGGTACCGATCTGGCTGTTGAGGTTGCTAAGGTCGAGCCAGGAAGCTTGTTTCCGCCACAGATGCATCTTGCACATATACAAATCAACCATCCGTGTGCCATGGAATATATTTATATATCGGCCAAACGCCCCTGCTGTCAGTCTCAGTGTTCTCGACGAAGCTTCGAGGAGAATCTGTAATTGGTACCGACCTTCGCTGTTGGGGTTACTGAGTCAGTAGAAGCTTGTTTTCGCCTGAATCACATCTGCGCCATACAAATCAACCATCCGACCGTGCATGGAACAATGCTCGCCTTGGTCAAACGCCCTGCTGTCAGTCTCAGTGTTCTCGACAGGCTTCGAAGGAGAATCACCGATGGTATGATCGGCTGTTGGGGTTACTGGTCGGGCCAGGAAGCTTGTTTCCGCCTGAATCCATCTTGCACATATACAAATCAGCCATCCGACCGTGCATGGAATACTGTTGTCATATCTGGTCAAACGCCCCTGTTTGTCAGTCTCAGTGTTCTCGACAGGCTTCGAAGGGGAGGAGAATCTTTAATTGGTACCGATCTGGCTGTTTGGGTTACTGTGTCAGGCCAGAGAGCTTCCATTTGCGCCTGAATCCATCTTGCACATATACAAATCAACCATCCGACCGTGCATGGAATACTGTTGTCATATCTGGTCAAACGCCCCTGCTGTCAGTCTCGGTGTTCTCGACGACTTCGAGGAGAATCTGCCATTGGTACGGTCGCTGTTGGGGTTGAGATCGAACTTGGGCTTGTTTCCCGCCTGAATCCATCTTACCTGTAAAATCAACCATCCGACCGTGCATGGAATACTGTATCATATCTGGCCAAACGCCCCTGCTGTCAGTCTCAGTGTTCTCGACAGGCTTCGAAGAATCTGCGGTGGTACCGACCTTCGCTGTTGGGGTTACTGAGTCGGGCCCAGGAAGCTTGTTTTCCGCCTGAATCCATGCACATATACAAATCAACCATCCGACCGTGCATGGAATACTGTTGTCATATCTGGTCAAACGCCCCTGCTGTCAGTCTCAGTGTTCTCGACAGGCTGAAAGGGAGAATCTGTAATTGGTACCGATCTAGCTGTTGGGGTTACTGAGTCGAATAGGAGGCTTGTTTTCCGCCTGAATCCATCTTGCACATATACAAATCCATCATCCATTCGGCGCGGAATACTGTTTGTCATATCTGGCCAAACGCCCCTGCTGTCAGTCTCAGTGTTCTCGACAGGCTTCGAAGGAGAATCTGTAATTGGTACCAAAGCCTGGCTGTTGGGGTTACTGGTCGGGCCGGAAGCTTTTATTTTTCCGCCTGAATCCATCTTACTTTGTAAACACAATCAACCATCCGACCGTGCATGGAATACTGAAAGTATCATATCTGGTCCAACTGCCCTACCAATGATCTCAGTGTTCTCGACAGGCTTCAGAGGAAAATCTGTAATTGGTACCGATCTGGCTGTTACGGGTTACTGTCCCGGGCCAGGAAGCTTGTTTCCGCCTGAATCCATCTTGCACTATACAAAATCAACCATCCGACCCGTGCGGAATACTGTTGTCATATCTGGTCAAACGCCCCTGCTGCTCGTAGTCTCAAATGTTCTGGAGGCTTGAAGCAGGAAGATCTTGTAATTGGTACCGATCTGGCTGTTTGGTTCAACCATCTGAACCCGGGAAGCTTGTTTCCGCCTGAATCCATCTTGCACATATACAAATCAACCATCCGACCGTGCATGGAATACTGTGTATATCTGGTCAGCGCACCCTACTGTCAGTCTCAGTGTTCTCGACGAGCTGGGAGAATCTGTGGTGGTACCGATCTGGCTGTTTGGGTTACTGTGTCGGGCCGAGAGCTTGTTTCCGCCTGAATCCATCTGCATGTCCCGATCAACCATCCGACCGTGCATGGAATACTGTTGTCATATCTGGTCGACGCCCCTGCTGTCAGTCTCAGTGTTCTCGACAGGCTTCGAAGGAGAATCTGTAATTGGTACCGATCTGGCTGTTGGGGTTACTGAGTCGGGCCGGAAGCGCTGTTCCTTACTGAATCCATCTTGCACGCATATACAAATCAACCCATCCGACCGTGGAATACTGTTGTCATATCTGGCCAAACGCCCCTGCTGTCAGTCTCAGTGTTCTCGACAGGCTTCGAAGGAGAATCTGTAATTGGTACCGACCTTCGCTGTTGGGGTTACTGAGTCGGAATAAGAGCTTGTTTCCCGCCTGAATTATATCTTGCACATATACAAATCAACCATCCGACCGTGCATGGAATATATTTGCTCATATCTGGTCAAACGCGCCCCTGCCATCTGATCTCGATGTTCTCGACGAAACTGAGAATCATGAGTGGTACCGATCTGGCTGTTGGGGTTACTGAGTCCGGGCCAGGAAGCTTGTTTCACCTGAATCCATCTTGCACATATACAAATCAACCATCCGACCATGCATGGAATACTGTTGTCCTTGGCCGACGCCCTGCTAGTAGTCTGAGCGTGTTCTCGACAGGCTTTGAGGAGAATCTGCCATTCTGGTACCGACCTGGCTGTTGGGGTTTCTAGGTCGAGCCCAGGAAGCTTGTTTCCGCCTGAATCCATCTTGCGCATATACAAATCAACCATCCGACCATGTGCATGGAATACTGTTGTCATATCTGGCCAAACGCCCCTGCTGTCAGTCTCGAGTGTTCTAAACAAGAGCTTCGAAGGAGGGAATCTGTAATTGGTACCGATCTGGCTGTTGGGGTTCCACTAAGGTCGGGCCAGGAAGCTTGTTTCCGCCTGAATCCATCTTGCACATGTCTAGAATCAACCATCCGACCGTGCATGGAATACTGTTGTCATATCTGGCCAAACGCCCCTGCTGTCAGTCTCAGTGTTCTCGACAGGCTTCGAAGGAGAATCTGTAATTGGTACCGATCTGGCTGTTGGGGTTACTGAGTCGGGCCAGGAAGCTTGTTTCCCGCCTGAATCCATCGACGACAGCTCGCCATCTGGCCAAACGCCCCTGCTGCTGGTCTTCTCAGTGTTTCTCGACGAGCTTCGAAGAATCTGCCGTTGGTACCGACCTGGCTGTTGAGGTTGCTGAATAGACCCAGGAAGCTTGTTTCCGCTGATCCATCTGCACACGCACAAATCAACATCAAGCTGGCCATGGAATACTATTTTGCTCATATCTGGCCAAACGCCCCTGCTGTCAGTCTCAGTGTTCTCGACGAGCTGAAGGAGAATCTGTAGTCATTTGATCTGGCTGTTGGGGTTACTGAGTCAGGCCAGGAAGCTTGTTTCCGCCTGAATCCATCTTGCACATATACAAATCAACCAGCCAAACCGTGCATGGAATACTGTTGTCATATCTGGCCAAACGCCCCATAAGTCTCAGTGTTCTCGGCGAGCTTCAAGAGAATGTAATTGGTACCGACCTGGCTGTTGGGGGTTACCGGTCAGGCCAGAAGCTTGTTTCCGCCTGAATCCATCTTTTATACAAATCAACCATCCGACCGTGCATGGAATACTGTTGTATATCTGGCCAAACGCTGCCATCGATGATGTTCTCGACGAAGCTGAAGGAGAATCTGTAATTGGTACCGATCTGGCTGTTAGGGTTACTGGTCAGGCTGAAGGCTTGTTTCCGCCTAGATCATCTTGCACATATACAAATCAACCATCCGAGCTGGTGTGAACTACTGTTGTCATATCTGGCCAAACGCCCCTGCTGTCCGATCGATGTTCTCGTCAGACTGAAGGAGAATCGTAATTGGTACCGACCTGGCCATTGAGGTTTTCAGATTGAGCCCGGGAAGCTTGTTTCCGCTGAATCCATCTTGCATATACAAATCAACCATCCGACCGTGCATGGAATACTGTTGTCATATCTGGCCAAACGCCCCTGCTGTCAGTCTCAGTGTTCTCGACAGAGCTTCGAAGGAGAATCTGTAATTGGTACCGACCTGGCTGTTGGGGTTACTGAGTCGGGCCAGGAAGCTTGTTTCCGCCTGAATCCATCTTGCAAATCAACCTTGACTTCGTGCATGGAATACTGTTGTCATATCTGGCCAAACGCCCCTGCTGTCGTCCTCAGAACATTCTCGACGAGCTTCGAAGGAGAATCTGTAATTGGGCACCGACCTGGCTGTTGCGGGTTACTGAGTCGGGCCAGGAAGCTTGTTTTCCGCCTGAATCCATCTTGCACATATACAAATCGACCATCCGACCGTGCATGGAATACTGTTGTCTTCTCTGGCCAAACACCCTGCTGTCAGTCTCGGTGTTATCGACGAGCCGAAGGAGAATCTGTAATTGGTGCCGACTGGCTGTGGGGTTACTGAGTCGGGCCAGGAAGCTTGTTTCAACACGGATATCCATCTTGCACATATACAAATCAACCATCCGACCGTGCATGGAATACTGTTGTCATATCTGGCCAAACGCCCCTGCTGTCAGTCTCAGTGTTCTCGACGAGCTTCTGAGGAGAATCTATGGTGGTACAACCTGTTGGGGTTACTGAGTCGGGCCAGGAAGCTGTTTCCGCCTGAATCCATCTTGCACATATACAAATCAACCATCCGACCGTGCATGGAATACTGGTGTCATATCTGGCAAAACTGCCTTTACTGTCGATGTAGTGTTCTCGACAGGCTTCGAAGGGAAATCTGTAATTGGTACCGACCTGGCTGTTGGGGTTGCTGAGTCCAGGCCGAGCTTGTTTCCGCCTGGATACTCTTGCACATATACAAATCAACCATCCATGACGTGCATGGAATACCACAAACAGCCATATCTGGCCAGCTTTTCACCACCAGTCTCAGTGTTCTCGACAGGCTTCGAAGGAGAATCTGTAATTGGTACCGACTGGCTGTGGGGTTACTAGGTGGAGCCCGAGAAGCTTGTTCCCGCCTGAATCCATCTTGCATATACCAGTCGCCATCGACGTGCGGAGCCTGTTGTCGCATCTGGCTGGCTTGCCCTGCTGCTCATTCTGATGTTCTCGACAGGCTTCGAAGGAGAATCTGTAGTGGGTACCAGCCTGGCTGTGGGGTTACTGAGTCGGGCCAGGAAGCTTGTTTCCGCCTGAATCCATCTTGCACCTCCATAATCAACATCGACCGTGCATGGAATACTGTTGTCACCATATCTGGCCAAGCGCCCCTGCTGTCAGTCTCAGTGTTCTCGACAGGCTTCGAAGAGGAGAATCTGTAATTGGTACCGACCTGGCTGTTGGGGTTACTGAGTCAGGCCAAGAAGCTTGTTTCCGCCTGAATCCATCTTGCACATGCTACAAATCAACCATCCGACCGTGCATGGAATACTGTTGTCATATCTGGCCAGCAACACCACTGTCAGTCTCAGTGTTCTCGACGCGGGCTTCAGGAGAATCTGTAATTGGTACCGATCTGGCTGTGGGGTTACTGAGTCCGGGCCAGAAGCTTGTTTCCGCCTGAATCCATCTTGCACATATACAAATCAGCCATCCGACCGTGCATGGAATCCTGTTGTCATATCTGGCCAAACGCCCCTGCTGTCAGTCTCAGTGTTCTCGACAGGCTTCGAAGGAGAATCTGTAATTGGTACCGATCTGGCTGTTCGACATCAGCCACTTTCTTCCCGGTGGGATATGGCTTTCTTCTGTATCTTCTATAAATATTTTCATTGTTTCTGCTCTGAAGAACTTAGGTTACTGGTGCTTCTTCCACAAGAATTTACTCGTGCAACCAGACTGGCAACAAGGCCCCACGTGCAACCAGACTGGCAACAAGGCCCCACGCTTTTATAGCTAGATCAAGCAAATGCAGGCGACAATTCTACTCCAACAGCTTGATTTCTCGCGCCTCCCGTCTGCAGAACTTCCTTCCATATACTTACTTTCCAGACGGCTACACTGTACAGGAATTTAAATCCAATGTCAATTCCCATCTCTTATCTACTTGACTCCAGTCCTTTCTACGTCATCCCGTGTATTGTAATCTTCAATTGTCTTCACTTCTGTGTTCAAATCCTTCCCTTGCCCTTTCTCTTTCACCCCCTGTAGCTGGTTCGTCCTTCTCTTCACTCTCCTCCTGCTTAAAATTTTAAATCTCTTATTTAGCCACCTGCACTTCAGTGGCGCTACCGCCTTGCTTGGGGTGAAATGATAAAAAAGTAAATAAATAAATAAAAGCAGTTTATTAATAGTTCAAGTTATTTTTGTGTAATTTTGGAATATATATTAAAATGAGATGTCAGTGTTATTTTCTTTCTTGTGTCATTGAGACGGCAATTCATCCATCGCACGCTGTACTTTCCACAAAGTCGTAAGATTAGCTCCAGATAAATATACTATTGATATTAATGTCTTATTATTATGAGAGAGGTTTTTCTTGGTGTATGTGTGAAAATTATTTTGCCCCACCTTATATATATATATATATATATATATATATATATATATATATATATATAAATAATCATTGTCGAAGTGTGCTTGCATTTGGCGTTCGACACTGCATACCCGCATATCTAAATAAAATCTGTTTTTGACATGTTCCTCGGTACCGGACACACAGACAAAACCGTTTCTTTTCTTCTTTTTCTAGTTATTCTCGACTCTATTAATTCTCAAATGTCGTTTAATTCGTTCTCATTAATTCTTTCTTTCTTTCTTTCTTTTTTCTTTCTTTCTTTCTTTCTTTTTTCTTTCTTTCTTTCCTGTATTATTTGTTTATTCTTTCGTTAAGCGGCATCTTTTCGTTTAAAATGTGAGATGTTTAACTTTTTTAAAATTTCTCTTTCAATTTTAATTATTTTTTTATTTTCTGATTTCGTTCACGTGTTTTTTTTCTCTTTTTTTCTTCTTTTTCTTCTGTTATTTACGATTTGACTTCTTTAATTTTTTTTCCTTACATTTCTTTCTCTATCTTTTCTAATTGTCATTTTTTAACCTTGTTTATGAATATTAAATCTCAATTATATTTTTTCATTCTTTGCTATCAATGTTCCGTCTAATATTTTATTGCTCGGTTTGTTTATATTTTTCGTTCCGTTTTTTACCATTTTTCCAATTATGAAATCCTCTTCCAATGATTCTATTATTTCTTTCTATTTCATTCTTTCTTTCTCAGTTGCATCCATTTATTCATTCTTTCTTTATTTCTTTATTTCGTTATTTCTTTCTGTCTTATTTCTTTTATTCTTTCTCTCTTTCTTTCATTCGTTTCTTTCTCATTCAATCATCCTCTCTTTCATTCTATATATTTATTTATTATTTTATTTCAAACATTTTTCATTATTCTTTATTTAATTATTTCCTTCGGTATTTCATTCTTTCTTTTTTATTTCTTTAATTTTGTTATTTTTCTTTCTTTTTCGGTTGATTTCTTTCTTTATGTTTTCATTCTTTCCATTACTCTATCATTCTTTCTTTCATTGTATTTTTCATTTTTTATTTCATTCTTTTTTTTTTTTTCATTATTTGTTTCAGTCTTTCATTTGTTCTATCCTATATTTTATCTTTTTATTTATTCATTTCATATTTCTTTTTCATTTCATTCTTTCTTTCTCTCTTTCATTAATTCATTCATTCATTCTTATTTCATTCTACCTTTCTATTTCTTTCTTTCATTATTTTTTATTTCCTTCTCTTTTTCATTCTATCTTTTTTTTATTTCATTTTCCTTTCGTTCTGTTGCTTTATTTACTTCACTCTTTCCTTCTCTCTTTCATTCATTCTTTCTTTAATTCTGTCTTTTTAATTCATTTTCATTCGTTCTTTCAAACTTTATTTCATACTGTCTTTTAATTTTTTTCTTCCATTTTTCATTTTCTTCATTTTTTCATTTCTTTATTATTTCCTTCTCTTTTTCATTCTTCATTTCTGTCTTCTCTACTATTTATCAACTTTAGACTATTTTCATTGATTTATTTGTTTATTCATTTTAATTTCGTTTATTTTTTTTTCATTTCTTTTCTTCTATGTTCTTCTTTTCTTTTTATCCTCTGCCATCATTCATTAAGTTTTCTTTGTTTTCTCTTTTGCTTTTTTTCATTCATACACATCTGTTTTTATCCATGATATCTTATCCATTCTCTTTCCTTTTTCTTTCTTTCAATTCATTTATCCTTTTATACATGGGAAATTTAATGTTCTTTCTTTTTTCTTTCG